>JAXRJS010000007.1:9175000-9532500 GCA_037127375.1 Dione juno | reverse complement strand
AGTTAAAATACTTCCATTTCGACGGTTCTTATCTCAGTTACAACTTTAAAAATAATATATAAAGCATATAAACAGTATTTCAAATGATCTCCTAACAAGGATGCATTATTAATATTAATTAAAATATTTTAGTAATTACTTAGCTAATTGGCTAAGACATTGTTGTATTGTTACAGCACTTTCAAAGAAAATTCTATACATTTTAAAGAGTCTTTAGTATATGTATATGTATATGACGTACTAGCTTTTTTTTATATACACACGTCATCTCGTATGACAGTGTAGGCACGGATAATTTATTTCAAAAACAGTCCGTTCTCTAGTTTCCAATTTCTAGTTAAGTAGTCAAAATAACGCCACGCTGTCTTCCCAGTACGGGGAGATGAAAGTAATTCGTCCCCACCGAGACGAATCGAACCTCAGAACTCCACATTACGTTATAAAATTCAAGAGATCCCAGAAGGTAAATTATTTAAGGCCTAATTAAAAAAAAACACTGTATATACTACATAGTATATGTTTTTAACCAAAATTGTTTTAAATAAAATATTCTTTTATTTTATTAAAAATGTTACTAAAGTCAGTCATTATTTCATCCAGCTCGTTATACCTCTACCTCTACCGATAAAGTATTTATAGTCTCATTGTTAAGATTTGCGTATTTCCTGCAGAGGCAGCCTCCAGTAAATGATCGACGCGTCACGTCACCTGTCACGCTCAGCTTACTAAATGGCTTCGCTTGTTAAGGAATAAAGTCATTTCTTATATATATATATATATATATATATATATATATATATATATATATATATATATATATATATATATATATATATATATATATATATATATATATATTTATATATATATATATATATATATATGTATATATATATATATATATATATATATATATATATATATATATATATATATATATATATATATATATATATATATATATATATATATATATATATATATATATATATATATATATATATATATATATATATATATATATGTATTGTATGTTTTTTCCAGCCTCATCCTTTCTCCAGCATATATTTAGTTAAGCAGAGAGAACTTTATGTTAAGACACCTTTTATCCTACATTGATAACTTAAAATAATTCGTACGTAGAGATGGTCGTTGCGCTGTAGAATAAGACTGGGTTGTAGCCTATAGGTTATATCTGCACTCATTAGAATTTATTATTATTAAGTTGTAAAAATCATAAGAATTACGAAGCAGCTATATGAAAAGCACATGGCTTATTGGCCAGTGCGCTTGGACGGTATCCATAAGGCACAGGTGCAAATCCCGTTACGTTAATTTTTTTATATTTTCTTTAAGTATTGTACATTATTTTATTTTACCGCGTCAATAACTACTCTACTTGTTACTCAACATGCAGTCTCTCAAATTTGGACGAAAAGCGGAGACGGGATAATCTTGATACTTAATTTTCTCTGCCTATCCTGCTATATGTGGGATACAATGTGAAGCAGACTAGTCAAATTAAGCATGATAGCGCTTTAGTATATATATATATATATATATATATATATATATATATATATATATATATATATATATATATATATATATATATATATATATATATATATATATATATATATATATATATACAGTTCAAAACGTATACTATGTAGTATATACAGTGTTTTTTTTTTTAAATTAGGCCTTAAATAATTTACCTTCTGGGATCTCTTGAATTTTATAACGTAATGTGGAGTTCTGAGGTTCGATTCGTCTCGGTGGGGACGAATTACTTTCATCTCCCCGTACTGGGAAGACAGCGTGGCGTTATTTTGACTACTTAACTAGAAATTGGAAACTAGAGAACGGACTGTTTTTGAAATAAATTATACGTGCCTACACTGTCATACGAGATGACGTGTGTATATAAAAAAAAGCTAGTACGTCATATACATATACATATACTAAAGACTCTTTAAAATGTATAGAATTTTCTTTGAAAGTGCTGTAACAATACAACAATGTCTTAGCCAATTAGCTAAGTAATTACTAAAATATTTTAATTAATATTAATAATGCATCCTTGTTAGGAGATCATTTGAAATACTGTTTATATGCTTTATATATTATTTTTAAAGTTGTAACTGAGATAAGAACCGGCGAAATGGAAGTATTTTAACTGTCAAAATCACCAAATGTCAAATGACAATTTTATATTATTACTTTTACATTACGTACACTTTAAATATATATATATATATATATATATATATATATATATATATATATATATATATATATATATATATATATATATATATATATATATATATATATATATATATATATATATATATATATATATATATATATATATATATATGTATTGTATGTTTTTTCCAGCCTCATCCTTTCTCCAGCATATATTTAGTTAAGCAGAGAGAACTTTATGTTAAGACAACTTTTATCCTACATTGATAACTTAAAATAATTCGTACGTAGAGATGGTCGTTGCGCTGTAGAATAAGACTGGGTTGTAGCCTATAGGTTATATCTGCACTCATTAGAATTTATTATTATTAAGTTGTAAAAATCATAAGAATTACGAAGCAGCTATATGAAAAGCACATGGCTTATTGGCCAGTGCGCTTGGACGGTATCCATAAGGCACAGGTGCAAATCCCGTTACGTTAATTTTTTTATATTTTCTTTAAGTATTGTACATTATTTTATTTTACCGCGTCAATAACTACTCTACTTGTTACTCAACATGCAGTCTCTCAAATTTGGACGAAAAGCGGAGACGGGATAATCTTGATACTTAATTTTCTCTGCCTATCCTGCTATATGTGGGATACAATGTGAAACAGACTAGCCAAATTAAGCATGATAGCCATTTAGTATATATATATATATATATATATATATATATATATATATATATATATATATATATATATATATATATATATATATATATATATATATATATATATATATATATACAGTTCAAAACGTATACTATGTAGTATATACAGTGTTTTTTTTTTTAAATTAGGCCTTAAATAATTTACCTTCTGGAATCTCTTGAATTTATAACGTAATGTGGGGTTCTGGGGTTCGATTCGTCTCGGTGGGGACGAATTACTTTCATCTCCCCGTACTGGGAAGACAGCGTGGCGTTATTTTGACTACTTAACTAGAAATTGGAAACTAGAGAACGGACTGTTTTTGAAATAAATTATCCGTGCCTACACTGTCATACGAGATGACGTGTGTATATAAAAAAAAGCTAGTACGTCATATACATATACTAAAGACTCTTTAAAATGTATAGAATTTTCTTTGAAAGTGCTGTAACAATACAACAATGTCTTAGCCAATTAGCTAAGTAATTACTAAAATATTTTAATTAATATTAATAATGCTTCCTTGTTAGGAGATCATTTTGAAATACTGTTTATATGCTTTATATATTATTTTTAAAGTTGTAACTGAGATAAGAACCGTCGAAATGGAAGTATTTTAACTGTCAAAATCACCAAATGTCAAATGACAATTTTATATTATTACTTTTACATTACGTACACTTTAAATAAATGTCAAACATAAATTCGTCAATTTAGTAACCTAAATTAATGTATATATATATATATATATATATATATATATATATATATATATATATATATATATATATATATATATATATATATATATATATATATATATATATATATATATATATATATATATATATATATATATATATATATATATATATATATATATATATATATATATATATATATATATATATATATATATATATATATATATATATATATATATATATATATATATATATATATATATATATATATATATATATACATATATGGAACGGCACGCTAAGATCTAAATATATACGCTATTTTTTTTTATTATTACAAATCAGCATTTCAATCTGTTGAAATTGTAACTGAAATTGTTATTTCCTATATAAAGTAATATATTTTAGAAAAACAGGTTAAAGTTCCAATTAAAATACTACTAATTTAATAGAAGAAACTAATGAGCATTCCATGCATATACTGTGGCATCCCCATCGCTTTAATATATAAGATTATTCTTTCTTTTTCCATTATAATAGAAAACTCAACGCCGCGCATTGTCTTGTTACCAGAGCGAGGATATTAAAATAATTAATTAATTCAGAGGCTATGTCGTCTACCTTTATATCTATTTGTTAAGCATCTAAGTCTAATTAGCAATTAGTTTACCTGGTAGATAACGTGTGCTTGCACTGGAGTTCTCAATCAACTGCACTGCTATCAATCGCTGGAGCCGTGTTTACGGAAACCTTACGATTAGGGATAGGGGTGGCGAAAAAATTATAACTTTTTTTTTATTTGACACCCCCTCCCTATATCCTTTTATTTATTGGCATCTCTTAATTTACATGTATATATATAAATATGATTTCAGAAACTTTATTTCGATTGTTTTGGCGTAGAACTTAAACATAATTCTTAAATTGTCATAATATATTAATTTAATAAAACGAGAAAAAAAATTTCACCAGTTTCAAAAGTTTCACCTATTTTACCTCAAAATATGATACAAAAATGAAGAATAAGTGAATAGAGTTCTCTAACTGAACAACCCTGTGATAGAATCCGCGAAACCGGTGCGACCGGCCGCCGTCACAATCTGACCTGAGTGAGGTAAATTATTCAACGGGAAGCATTTATCGATGCCGCATCACTATTGATGTATTGTTTCCAACTGCAAATCTTTGAACGGCGATGAGATAAATCTTCTGTCCGGCTGTGAGATGCTGGGAATGAGAGCTCCACATATATATATATATATATATATATATATATATATATATATATATATATATATATATATATATATATATATATATATATATATATATATATATATATATATATATATATATATATATATATATATATATATATGTGTGTGTGTGTTGTATGTTTTTTCCAGCCTCATCCTTTCTCCAGCATATATTTAGTTAAGCAGAGAGAACTTTATGTTAAGATACTCCGTTCTCCGCTTTTGATAGTAGTGTTAATTTTTTTACGACACCTTTTATCCTACATTGATAACTTATAAAAATAATTCGTACGTAGAGATGGTCGTGGCGCTGTAGAATAAGGCTGGGTTGTAGCCTATAGGTTCTATCTCCATTCATTAGAATTTATTTTTATTTATTTTTGGAGATGCTAAATAAATAAGTTGTAAAAATCATATAAGAATTACGAAGCAGCTATATGAAGAACACATGGCTTAGTGGTCAGAGCGCTTGGACGGTATCCATAAGGCGCAGGTCCAAATCCCGTTTCTTTAAGTATTGTAGATTTTTTAATTTATTTACTCTACTTTAACTACTCTACTTGTTATTCAACATGCAATTCCTCGAATTTGGACAGAAAGTGGAGAGCGGAATATCTCGACACTTAATTACCTACCTATCCCGCTATATGAGGGATACAATGTGAAGCAGACTAGTCAAATTAAGCATAATAGCGCTTTTCCTTTAAAGAGATAATGACAGGTTGAATGGTTGCAGCTGTGCAGCGCTGTATCGCCGTAAAGACCACAGTCTGTGTCTCACAGAAAGCTCAGTTACGTAACGAGCTCAAAATAGCACTGTAATAAAAATATATATTTTTTTATATATATATTTTTTTTTTCTAAAGTGGATGTGGACTATTACTATACTTTTTATAATTCTATATACTTTATAAGATAGAGTACAAAATAAAAAAGCTTTTTTTTTTATTAATATCAAACCATTTAAAGTAGAAAAAGCTCTTGAACAAAGATTCAGACCACGCCCCATTCACGTACGTCTACAGCTTGCTGCTAACAGTAATTGTATATAGCATTGTTTCGTTTAAGACGAAATACGGCGAATAGCTTGAAGATCTACAATAAAAAATAATATGGGGAGCCATTATCAGCAGTTCATTTTCATTTTGAATCTTATTCTACACTAGCGATCCGCCCGTGGCTCCGACCGCTTGAACTACACGATAATATATAGTAATATTATACGTATAATTGTTAGTTTCAGCATATGCAAGACAAAAGAAATACAATGGAAACAAGAGTATGAAACCAAATTAAACAAAATGTTATATATATATATATATATATGTGTGCACTATATGCTTCAAAACATCGATTATTATGCAAATTTCACTAACCATTCACTCAAGTTCACCACCAAGCTGATCCGCCGTCCAACCGCCTACAACTTCCGATTGCACACAATGCCTTCTTTATATTCGTTGTATCTCAATCTAGCCCTTCAAAGGATCGCTTCAGGGTACTCAGTGAACCGTGACCCTGGGGTCAGACCGGTAATCACAACCATAAAGAATCAGATCCGAAAGATAAACGGGAAAAAATGAGTGACAGGACCTCCTGACGCGAGGGGTCGACGCACCAAAATAAATTTGAACCCGTTACACAGTTAACAGTTAGGTCAGTGTTATATCTTTGCATTGTATCAAATAAAGACGTTTCACACCGATGTACGCTTTAATTTTTTAAATTGTACGAGTATGTCGGATTTTAGTGCGGTTTTCAGTAATAGCGGGGGTTTTTCTATGGGAAGCATATTATGATAGAATAAAGCTGTACATGTCAAAGACTTGTGACGTTTTAAAAAACATACTTTTGTGCCTTTATCTGTCAAAATAGGAAATAAAAAATAAATAAAAACCACAAAAAAAAACATCTTGGTATTGTTGTAGTAAATATTTGGATATGAATACTCGTAGCTAGCTAGTAATATGGTGTAGTTCTTTTCTATTGAAAAAGTACAATCTTTTTATGTTAGAAAAGGTTATATGTATTATAAAAGCTTATTTGATTTGGAATAAAATTATGTTTTTTTTCACAATCTTGTCAGGCATTGTGTACCGCTACAAAGCTATTCAAAAAGCACAGAGTAATGTATCTCTATGTTCTCTACACATACCGTATAATACTTAATAACTTTTATCATTAAAAATAAACGTTTTCCAAAAACAATCTATTTCTATAAGAATTCGTTGCTACAGTACGACAATATGCCAAACGTCATTAACAAGCATGTATTCTGATCACATTTAGGTCGAGTACGCATCCAGCATCTAGTATACTGTATAGAAACACCTTATGAGACCATATGTTATTATATTTCTATTTATTCTCAAATATTTATTATATATATATATATATAGGAATCACTACACTCTCCATCTTCCTAACATGCCATATAGTGAACATAATTTAAACGTCTAAGAATACACGCGATGATAGTAGGTTTGATTCCCATATTCTCTGGTAAAGACAAAGCGTTGCAGCGTTGAGCTCCGCCAATCATTAATAGCTTAATTAAAAATGGCCTCTGGCCCTGGCCTGATACAGCCTGAAATTGAAATAGCGAGATATTAAAATTATATTTGCCAATCTTCTCCATCCAGCTTATACTTTGTCTATATTAAGAAGTCATGATCATCAGTTTATATCAAGAATCAGAACGGTCAGTACATATTGTGTTCTATTTGTCCGACATATTGGATAGTTTGTATATTTTATTGTTCCCAATTGTAGAATGAATTGGGTGCAATATATATGAGCGATGTTTTAAAGTAGTTAATTTGTTTAAATATACAGCATAGCTCTCCGATTATTTTGGTACTTAATGTTTTTGGGACAAGAACGGAGAAAAGAGTGTTATAACACAAGGTCTTAGGGGAAAATGGCAAGCCTAGGCTATATACGTCATACCTGAAGCTAAAAACAAAAAAAAAGTATGCCAGAATTTATTTTATCTCTCTACTATCTAATCGTTTCTTAGAAATAGAAATACAGAAACCGATACATGTTATTTAGTCGATAAGCAATTAAATTAAATATATTCCGACATTATCGAGTTTTAAAATAGCTTCTTATCCGTGTCTGATTACGTTTTAGGGTTCCGTATCACAAAAGACAAATAACAAAAGCGTTACATGATCATTTTATCGTGTACAGAGATAAAGAAGACCTGCATAATATTTATTTTACAATTGCTGTGACAAACATACGAGACTACTTTCTCTCTTTCTCATTTTTTCAGTCATCTTTTCTTTTGAGGAACCCTAAAAAGTCTCTTCTCTCCGCTTTCCATTTATATTCAATTCAAGCGATATAATTCAGAATCACACATGTCGGAACCGATCGCCACATTTTTGGTTATTTCTGCTCTATTATTTATTTTAGCTTCACGCTGTATCCCGCACATACTAGGGCAGAGATAGCCGTACGGACCGTATGAACCCAGTGTTAAGATACTCCGTTCCCTGCTTTCCGCCATTCAAGGGATCGCGTATTGAGTGGCGGAACTCAACGCCGCGCTTTTTGCCTTGTTACCAGAGCGAAGAAAATGATAATCATTAATTCTCCCCGAGCGAGAATCGAACCCACAAACCGTCGCTTTTAAAGGCAGACGCTGTGTCTCTGCGCCATGATGGTCCTCAATGCTGCTTATGTGTATATATATATATATATATATATATATATATATATATATATATATATATATATATATATATATATATATATATATATATATATATATATATATATATATATATAAAAAATATGCAATTTAATACAACAAAACGTTTATTTAATTAACCTATTAATTTTATATATTAATAATTATTAGAATCGTTATAGAATTAGGTCTTTTATGATTACTAAAGTAATGTTTTATGCTATACAAGGTTAGCCCGCGGCGCGTCTTAATTGCTACAGAGCCCGATTCCTTGTTAATGCTCCATTGACATTATAAAGTATCTGTAATATTCTTGGGATTAATCTATTTCTATTGTTAGTTATGTTTTCTTTACAAATAAAAAAAATAAATAATAATAGCTTTATTGTCAGACTCACGCTGTATAGCAGGGTAGATAGAGGGTACCTAGTGTTAAGACACTCCGTTCCTCATTTTCTACCCAATTTTGCGGCATTGTGTGTTGAGTGGCGGAACTCAATGCCGCACTTTATCTTGCCAGAGCAGTTAACTAATATATTCCCCCGATTGGGAATCGAACCCGTTACCATCGTACATATATGCTACAATTTCAGCGGCTACAATTTCAGCGGCGGCGTATCAAGTTAACTGCATTCCCTACTTGTTTCCCTTGAACGTAATGATTGGGTGGTATCAATCATAATTTTGTATACTTTAAATTAAATTCGCCCAAAATTGAGATCCATATTAAGTTTCGATCAAATTATGGGTGCGAGGTTTTCTTGTTAATATAAACATACACTTCTTTGGCCACCAACGCTTCTTATATAAAAACAACGTATTATTTAGCAAAAACTTATGACCAAAATTGACCTTAAATAAACGGTTATTGTTAGAGCACATCGTCTGACTGTAAACGCGACGGTTGAGGGTTCGATGTCCACTCAAGGGAATGTAATATTCTTATTTGTTTACTGTAATAGAAGCAAAGTATAGTATATACGCAAAAGTCTGGAAAATTTTGTTTTCAGCTAGAACGGAGTGTCTTAACACTTAGTCACCTCTACGCTGCTATATGCGGGATTTAATATGAAGCTAGATTTATTTACTTATTTCTTTTAAAAAAAGAACTTAAAAAATGTAGTGTAACTCTTAAAAACTGAAGTCGAAAGAAGTTTACAGAAACTACAACGTGGCATTATAAGATTTATATATATATATATATATATATATATATATATATATATATATATATATATATATATATATACATATATGTATATATATATATATATATATATATATATATATATATATATATATATATAAAACCATACTCTCAAAAGCACTTGCTGTCACATTGTTCTTATATTGTACTGTGTTCAGTGACATATAAAATAAGGTCAACCTTACGCTTCAGATACTCGTACTTTACAATTTAGGCAGCACAGGAAGGCCCTTATCGAGTTCTGGCTCCAACCAGGTGTAACAGTAGGTTCTGGTTTTAAAAATTAAGTAACATATATATATATATATATATATATATATATATATATATATATATATATATATATATATATATATATATATATATAAATAATATAAGTGACTTGTATATAAATTATAATTGTAAATTTTGCCTTTTGTGACCTACTACTTTATTACTGTGCAATAATTCTCTCTATTAATATTCTCTATTATATTAATAGAGATAGAAATAGAAATATATAGAGATATATATATTTAATAATTTTATTTCCTCGTTTTGGTCTCATATCAAGACAAAGCGTGGCTCAATATGAAATCTTGAAAATAAGGCACAAAACGGAGAAAGACTGAAACACGACTACAGTTAAGTTAGTTACACTAACGACTACAGTTAAGTTAAGTTAGTTACAAATACAAGTACGTACATAGTAGTAAAAAATAGACATGTGACACAATCATATGAAATATGGGAGAATATATTTCCAAATCAAAGTATAACGGCATAATATTTTATATGAAGACGTTAGTTCGTGTATACAGGACTCGGGTTAGTGAAGCCGGCGAGGCAATCAATCACTTCGCCGGTCAATATTAGCGATATTACATCTAAATCCTATTGAGAACGCCTTCCAAGTATTTTGCAAGACCGCTTAGTGTCTTATAAGTACTTAGGATTTTGTTATGATGTGCGTGTACGTTTAAAATATTAGCCGATTTCGAAAGGAAGAAGGTTCTTCGATTTTTTTTCTTTTCTGACAACCATGCCATGAACTGACTGACTGTAAACGTTGTGAGTTTGGTTAAAAAACACAAAGCGAGGCGTTGACTTCCGTCACACCATGTTTCGACAGATAGAAAGTTGAGTTTAATACTAGGTTCCATCTCTGGAACCTTATAGGAACCTAGCGGGAAATAGCGTGAAGCTTTTTTTTATAAAATACATAATTTCAGTTTTCATTTTTTCATTTAATTTTTATATTATTTTACCAAATCCAACATTTTGAGCCTACATTTTTCCACTTAGGCGTATACTTAGTTCTTTTATATTATATTTTATATTCTATATTATATAAATTTGGTGCTATACAAAAAACAAATCTAGTCATCTCTAACCAAAAAAGTAAATTTAAGTTTTTTCTACATTTCTTCGCTCTAGGCTCTCTTTGAAGAACACTTTGAATAGTAATAAAAGATAAACACGTCTATCTTTAAATAACATATCATCTAAAAAAGGTAAATATAAAAAGATAGCCCATTATTACCATAGCAACAATAAAATAACATAATATTGGCTTACATATATTCATTTGAAACATATTATTAGTGTCACTTAGATTATAAACTCGTGTTTATCTCATGAATTAAATCGTCTAGGAGTTGTTCTAGATATTTATGTACACGCAACATCGATATTACCTTATAGATTGTATGCTTGAAGGAAATATATACTGTATTTAAATAACAAGTTTATAGGGAACTGATGACGGACACGGTGTCATCGCTTTATTTGTAATTTATTGGGGCTTATATGCTGTATAGGATACCTAGTGTTAAGAAACTCCGTTCCTTAATTTTCGATATGTTGCGTGCTTAGTAGAGGAAGTCACTTAGTAGAGGAAGTCAACGTTGAGCTTTCTCTTTGTACCAGAACGAGAAAAAGAGATTATTTATTTCCCCTACTGGGACTCGAATTAACAACCATCGTGTTCACAGTCAGATACTGTACTGTACTGTACTGTACTGTACTGTACTGTACTGTACTGTACTGTACTGTGCAGCGATTACGACAGCTTTTGTCCAAAATATTTAATGATTATGAAACAAAGTAAATTGGTATAGCTAGCTATATTACCCTATGCAAGAGTATTTGCAGAATATAAATGTGTAGAAATAAGATCATATGTATTTCATCCGAGATGTTATGTGTTATATAGTGGAAGTGAACTCAGTAGCAGTATATAAACTGTATATTTATCATAAATAATATTTCATACAAACTAGAATAATATTACTATAAGTTGTAAATAGAATCGAAGTATAGAAATACAACTATTGAAATCGGAAAGCAGCTTACTCGGTAGCCTCAATAAATTATCAAGTAAACAAAATTAAATTAAGAGCCTATTAAACCAATAAAAAGCGTTTACAGCTTAAGTGTGTAGAAACTTTAGATGTAAGGCGTCGGCGTAGATAGAAAGATGGAGGAATAGTTTAAATTATTTTAAAAATACTTCAAATTTTGTATTAGTTTTATATAGACTATAAAAAAGCTATTATTTATTCAATTAAGAACAGTGTGGTGTTGAGTTTCGCCGCAGTAGTGTTTCAAATTCGATCGGAAAACGGAGAGCGGAGTGTCTTAATACTAGATTTTCTCTGACTAACCACTACACAGCTCCATTCAGTAGAAATTGTGAATTTGGTCAGAATATTGATTATTACATTATTCTTTAAATTAAAATGTCACCAATAAAGATAGTATGAATATAAACAAATATAAGGCAATCTTATGGCTACAAAGCCTTGAAATCGCCTTTTGTATATAGCTATTTAGTTTTTTATTGTTTTTTTTTCTCATTTGTATTTATGGTGGGTATCTTGTACAAATAAAGAAATAATAATAACAATATTTATTGTTATTCAAGTCTTGTCTTAGCATAATAATAATATTTGAGATGTTTAAATTGAAATTACATAAGAAACAGTGTAGTGTACCTACTTGTTGAATGTAGCTCATAATTCGATATATATATATATATATATATATATATATATATATATATATATATATATATATATATATATATATATATATATATACTATATATATCTACTATGACTTATTCAAAAACAGTAATCCTCTCCACATACCCTATCAAAGGTAAATCATGCAGGTAAAAAGTAACAAGGCTAGTGATTTAAATTACCTTACCTAATTAGGTAATTACCCAACACCACTTTCAACAATTCACATCCAAGAATCATACCTGTCCAGTTGGTATCAACCAACTAATTTGATTAGACCAGCCACATTCCAGCCGCTAAACAGTCGACGTTTTGTTTTATTTATAGCGCCCATTAACCGTGCGGTCGGTTGATGGATGTGGCTATCAAAATGCCTGTACGATTTCATTTTTATATTTACATTCACACTGTAAGATAAAATTCAGTTTTGGGCCAGAGATTGATAATGATAAGTTGTATGCGTTACGTAGTGAGATTATTCGTAACCAAAGCTTTATTGTAGCTTTTAGTTACTATACTTATATTATAAAGAAGTGTTTGTCTGATTGAACGTACTTATCTCAGGAACTGCTGATTTCAATTGAAAAATTATTTGTGTATTTCATGTTACATTTATCTAGACAGACTTTGGCTATATAAATAACGTTATTAATTTTGATAGAATTAAATGTTCCTGGGCTTACAGCTAATATTCATACTTAGCAGTGGTGATGTGTGCAAAGCTGGAGTCGAAAAAATTATGAGAAAATTTAAAAAAAATATTAGAAAATTTATAGTGGGAATATGGATTTATAGTTACTAATTTATTTATTGTTAACTAAATTGTTAACTCTATAGGAAACGTGCTATATGGACACTTCGCCACCGACACTTCATTATTTTTTATTAGTACCACGGAGATAAAATTGTAGAAAAAAGCTAGTTTAAAAATATATATATGTGTTTAATATACTTTATATATATTTTAATTTTATAATATGCTTTTAAATTTGTATTCTATATTTAATTTAAAGGTTAAGCTTACTTATTTTAATATGTACTTGGGATTTAAAGTCATTGGCATTATGATTGACAGTGAATATATTAGCGGTCTCGATTACGAGACAGTTCAAAAATAATAGACACCAGAGGAGCAGTTCTTGTATGAATCCATTCACAACAACTGACCGTGAAGTTAAAGTTGAAATAAAAAAAAAAACAAGAAACCAAAAAAAAATTATGCAAATTTTACTATATTAAGTATCTAATGTGTAGATTAGATTCCTTTATAATTTCATACTGACAATTAAAAAGCATCTCCCCATACCGCTTTCTCTAATATTTTCTAATAACAGCTTTCGAATTGCTCAACAGTTCGAGCGACGTCAATGAGCTAATCTTTTTCAAGTGTCAAATTGTTTGTACGAAAACACGATATGAAATGGCGGATTGCGATTAATTATATTAATTTTTTTAGCTTCACGCTGTATCCCGCAAATGCCGGGGAGGCAGAGGGGACGTAATGTTAGGACACTCCGCTTCCCGCTTTTGAGTGGTGGAACTCAACGCCGCGCTTTGTATTGTTACTAGAGCAAGGAAAATGAGAATCCATTCTTCACTAGTGGGAATCGAACTCACAATCGATGCATACAGTCAGACACTGTACTGCTGCGCCACGACGGCCTCATGTGGTTTAAAAGTAATTACTAATATTTAGAGAAAAACTTATCTAGGTTTTTATATTAATTTAGAGACAAATCACTCCGTTCTACGTTTTCCAGCTAAAAAACCCATGTTGCGTTTGGATAGATGGAAATTAACGTCGCTCTTTTCTTTCTATTGGCGAAAACCTTCCTATTATATATAATAATCTGTAAGTTTGTTTGTAAAATCCAAAATATCGCAAAGCGTCACTTAAACAGTTTTATAGCCATACTATGCCATACCTATGTCCATTTAAGGCTTTTACATTTTTACAAGCAGTATTTCTAAGTTAAACGCTCGTAGATTACTATATTCGTATGGTATGACAAATCGATTATAATTGGTGTAATTATAAATTGACTTTTTATATCGATATTGACAAATTGAATGTGTGGTTTTAGTGAATAGAGTTTAGTTATTTGTTGATAATATATGTATTATTGTTATTTTATACAGTGGACATACTAGTATATATTATATTTTTGAGTATCACATATTAAAGTCAAAGTTTTTCTTTTTTTTTATATTCACACTTTTTCCTTAGCTGGGTAGTCAGAGGGAACAACGCCAAACACTCCAGTCTTTACCTCTTTCGCCTCCTAACCTACCTCACCAACCACCTCATATATATCCTCTGAGAGGTAACGATTCTTGGGCCTATTTGTAATGAAAATTTAAAATAAGTAATATTTAGTATATATTAATTTTAACTAGAACCTGCTGAAATTATTTCAAGTACTATAGTAATTATTATTTGCAAATATTCAAAAATTTCAAATATTTTAAATAGATTTCCTGTGGCAAAACGAGTCGTAGTAACTCGAGATGATATCGCGCCAGTTGCCGTTAACAGCTGGTACTAGTTACTATCAACACAAATACAGGGTGTGGTCCGTACTGTGTGCTTGACAGGAATTCATAAATTTTTATTGTGACAGTTTTATTAGTAGATACTAAAACATCAAGCTTAGAACTGCTAAGTTAATTTCGATAATTAAAAAGTAAATAAGCACTGCTAATAATTAAAAAATTGTGAACAAAAGATAACAAACACGTGTCCGTAGTGATAAGATATAATAATTTAAAAAAAAGGAGAAAGAGAAGAAGATGACACTTGATCATTTAATCTGTCTCTTATGTTATCAGAGAGAGAAAGATTTTAGCGAAAATATCACCACATTTAGTGACAAAGCTTGAGTATTTGACCTAAACAAAAAAAAAGTAAATAAAGAACATATATATATATATTATATTAAAATCAAACTTCATGTAGTTCCTGTACACCCCCTCTAAGCCCCCCCCCCCCCCATCCTTGCTTGTTTCCCTCACATTCCTTTAGTATTTGATACTGTCGAGATAAGCATTATAATAAGATTTACCTTGTTACAGAACACCAATTTTAGCACTGATTTACAGTTCCAATAGACGTTTTGTTACAATTTCAAATTTAATTGTGTAGTTTGGCTCATTTTAAATGCCTTTCCCAGACTAACCGCTGGAAGGCTGTCAGAATTTAACAGAATGTAGCCATTTTACCTGTTAAGTTCGCTTGTTTCGCCTTAAAGGTGCATAAATGGTGAAAATGTTTTAGAAACTCTCATAGCGTTTGTTATTTATTGGTTTATATTAAGTAAAACTCGACAAGTGATAATATTTTAATATGAAGTTCGGTTCGGTATATTTTAAAGTAAAAGCTGTTAGCGTTTTTAAAAAAAATATAAAGCTTACATTTATTGATTATTTATAAGAAAGCACAATTGCTTAAGCGTCTTCCAAATTATAGTAATTGGCAAAGATAAGTCACGGTATCTATATTATACGAATTATTTTAACCAATTTCAGAGAAAGTGGGTAACGGAGTGTCATAACACTAGGTGCCTTCTACCTACCCTGCTATATGTGGAATACAACGCGAAGCACTTTTTTTAAACTTTTACATTTAAAAGCACTTTTACATTTAAATCCGCACTAAGGATCGGTAAAATATTTTTAAAAAAAGCATTCTCTCCTGCCGAAGATTGTTCTTTGGAAATTTGTAAAAATCTCCCTACAGAGATGCTAACAACGTAATATGTTGTAAAAAGCATATAAAAATTTCATCGCAGCGTGAGGAAGAACGCATGGCTTAGTGGTTAGAGCGCTTGGACGGATTCGATGTTGAGCGGGTTCAAAGCTTTCTGCGTTCAATTTTTTGTGTGTGTTTGTGTCATTTAAGTATTATTTACGTCCAAACGTTTCCGTTTAACAGTCCAAATTTCATCAAAATCAGATCAGTAGTTTAAAGAGATATAGTATCTGTGTATTTCTAGATATATTTCATTAATAAATTAAAATTAAAATTGTGATCATTTTTAATATTACTTCTTGCTTAGCTATAGGCAATTCATAAAGTTTATTTCTCTTATTAATTAAACAAAATCGAGCATAACAGTACCTTCTGAGTAGAAATTAAAATGTAAAATTTGATTTAAATTATAAATAATTTGTATTTTATTTCGTCATTGATGTCAATTTCTTATCTATCTTTAAAATATCCTTAATTGGAGCAAAATAGTCAATAAATTGCTTAATTTATCTAATTTACAGTGTGTATATATATATATATATATACTTCCATACTAGGTCACTGATAGACAACGTTTTTTATTATGCTATTTTATTGTAATAATATATGTTTGTAGTTATTTTAACTTTATATAAGTGCTTTTCCATACTAAAGAAATAAATATATTTGGAACATTTATAAAAATATACATGTAGCGAGACTCGAACCAGCGAACGCTTCGATATTGTCCAAGCTCTAGACAATTAAGATATACATACATATATGAATAGAGATCCAAACCTAATAAAGTTACGACGAAACTCTTATATGCTTAATACAATTTTTTTTTGTGAGATTCTCCATAGGATAATTTTTGTACAAATGTCCGCTATATATATTCATCATTCTGGTTGCAGGTTCGAGTTCCATTAATTTCCAATTTTAATAAGGTTCCTTATTATTAGTAACATTTTTTTTTTTACTAAACAAAGCAATTCATACATTACATACGCATAATAATATAAAAAGTTATCTTATCACTGAAGAATATAAAAACTCTATACATTTATACTGACATGATTTAAACGAAGACAAGTCGGCTTTTACACGTATTAACGGTATGTGACATCTGTAGCAGTGCGTTAAGCGACATTGTTCAAATACCTATTGCAAGAGCAATAAGATCGTAATCTTACAGTGGTTGGCTTGAATGTGTTTTTTTTTAATTAATTTATCTAATAAGGCATAATCAAAATACAACATATGTGGAGGGAAATACTGATGTTTTTTTAACATCTAGTATATGGCAGGATTGAGAGGGCTGGGGGAAAACTTACCTATTTTGCCTTTTACCGAGGGAAGAGGGAACCTGGTGTTAAGACATTCCGACTTGTGCTGTCAGATATGTATGTCAGAGCGAGTGAAGAAAAAATTAATTCCCCCGATCGAGTATCGAACCCCCAATCGTCGCGTTTACGTACGTCCATCTTATAAGTAACATATATGTATGTATAGAAACCTCTTCAAGTCCTGAAGCTTATTATGTCATCAAATTCTATCCTTCATTATCATTGGATAGTGGGTAATGGAGTGTCGTTACACTAGGTACTCTGTTTATCCTGACATATGCGAGCGTGAATAGTTTCACGCTGTATCCCGCATCATAGTATATAATATAGTATATTTTCAAAGTTTGGAGTATTCTCTTTTAAAATTTAATCTTGCTTTACAACTTGCTTGTAACTTTTTTCACAATTCTTTGACCACATTCCTCACTAAGCCCACATTATCATTTGATTGTTTAGATGTTATCAGTTACAACATTATCTCGTTAGCACCTTACATAAAATCTTTAATTAAGAAATGTCTCAAAACTAAGAATAGTTGTGAAACCTGTCAATGATATTTTATAGATAAAATATCAATAAGTTGTATTTGAAATTCAATTAAAAAAATTTTACCATTTTTTACGGTGATTTTTTTTCTGACTCATCTCCAATATTTAGCAAGTTACATAAAATTCTTCTTGAACATCTTTAATTGGGAGGGAACGCGGTGTTAGGACACTCCATTCTCTCTTTTCAGTCAATTACTCTAGACATTATGTGCTCACAGGGAGTACTCAACGCGGAGCTTTGTTTTTTTTATTAGAGCGAAGAAATTAAATAATTCAATCGAGTGGGAATCGAACCTACAGTCAGACGTTGTTCCAGCGCCACGACGGCCATTGCCCTTACTATACGGCATGATAGTTATTTTTATATCAAATCTTCTTCTGCCTGGCATTAGTCCCGGCTTCGTTTGCCAGGGTCTGCCTTCTAACTAAGCTTTCTCCACTTTGCTCGGTCTTTAACATCCTCAGTGGACAATCTATCTCTCATGTCCTGCGTCACAACATCCAGCCATCGCTTCCTTGGGCGTCCGGGTATTAATATATTAGTACAAAATTATACCTTTGCGTACAAACATAATAAGAACTAAAAATATTTTTAATTACTTTAAAGATAAAGAAGCATTAACGATATTGATACCTATGTATAATATACTACATACTATATGTATGTATATATGCCATGTAAAATCCACAATTTTTTGGGTCGTTGCTAATTTTATGTAAAAAATTTTTCTGGCTGGCCTTCGCTGGCACCGACTACATCATCAGACACTATGATGATGTGCACTTTCTGTCTCAATCTTACGACATTATGGCGGATGACCTAGCCTTACCTAGATCCCCAGCGTGGGTGGCCTCAGACCGACACTCAGTTCCTAAAAAGGTCATCTATTTATCTATTACAGTTACACCGAGATTTTGGTATTATAAAAAATATATGTTGAAGCTACTTTGTTATCTGTGAGACAAGTATTCAGATGAGTGACAAGCCGCTTTAATTGAAATTCAAATTTATTCCTGCCTTCAAATTACTTGAATCTGATTTTGATTCAATAAAAAAAGTTAAATTTGATCAAATTACAATATTTAATCTTTTTTTTCATACGATTAATTAACTCCTTTACTTTATATATTATATATAAGTAACTAAGTGAATTATTCTAGAGACGCTAACAAGAAAAGTTGTTTACACATGTGAAGAATTTTTAGTATATATTATATTAGTTATAGTACAAACATTATAGATTTTAGAGTTTGATTGTTTAGATGACATCGAAGATATCCAAATTTAAATAATTAATGGCATAATATTTTATAGAAAACGTCTTATAATTTGAACGTATCGAAAAAAATATTACACTAGTGTAAAAATTAAAAAGAAATTGAGAATTATCAATGAACCATTGATGTGATCTGCTCTTACCAAAAAAACTATAACAAAAATAGCTATATGTCACATAGAAGTCGACAATAATATTCTATTTACCCAAATCTAAATGTGAATCAATGTAAATTATTACTTTTATCACCTAGAGCTAGAAACCTGCCGTTGCGTAGGTGCACCCACGCCTTCTTCAATGGCCGCCCCGCCGCCCGCCGCCCCGCCCCCCCGCCGCGCCGCCGCCCTCCACGCTAAACCTAACTTACTATCCCTAAGTGCTTTCTAACATCATTCATACTTCTATTAATAACCAGATTATGGCCCGTAGCGTTCTCTGATACCAGTTCGGGGCCAGGTTCTATGTCACGGCGTGTGATAGGCATATTTATGAAGAGTTAATCGAAATCTAGTTCCGCCTACGATTTATACGCTACTTTACTTAACTACTTAGTATGATCATTATGCTCGTGTCGGTTGCAGGAATATTGTGGAAGCAAACTTTTAGTTTAAATCGCAAATTTTCCATTGAACCTTGCGGGAACCTTGCAGGGTAAACAAAGATAATCTAGTGTCAATACACTCCGTTCTCCGAGTTTTACTCGCGACGTGTTCACTGGTGAAAGTCGACATCGCGCTTTGGTATGCCAGAGCAGATGAATAACTATAATTCATCCTACCGTATGGGGAACCCACTCAAAATTATCACATTTACAGTCAAAATGGTGTGTCAGTTTGCCACGGCGGGATAATATATTTATATTTCAATTTAAATATTCTCTACAAAACAATAATCTAAATCGATATTTCTGTACATAAGTAACATAGTAAATTAGACTTCCATTGCGGCATAGACAGCGGCGTATTGGTGGAAAAAGCTGCAAATAAAACCAATTCAAACTATAATATGAAAGATGGCAATAAAGCTTCATCACTTATACGCTTATACTGTATCAAAAGTATAAAAAGCTTTCTAACACACTTCTTTACGACGTGCATCGTATCTGAGCAAGAAAGTCCCTTATAAATGGGCGTGTATCATCATTTCCCATCAATTGTGACAAGATATAAATTGTGAGCAATGAAAATGCAGTTGAAACATAATTTCTATTAATGAAAACGAACGAAAAACTCAATACATTATGTATGAGCTTTCGCGACGGCGATTTGAGATTGGCTTACTTACAGCCTGCGCTTGAGCCATCAGATATGGTCAGGTTGTGTTGTTTTAGTTGTCAGTAAGCTGTCAGCAATAATGTCGACAAGGTTTTTTTTTATATGAATTTTTTATATAAGTAAGTGGTATTAAAACGTAGATAAACTTATCGTATTTTTTTATATCACAGTTATAGTAGCGCGGAGTTTAACGCAGCACGTTATCTTAAACATGCTGAGAACAAAGAAAATATTCAAATATGCAAATTCTCTTCTCAATTCTCAAATTTTTCATAAAATCCCATACTTAGCCGAATTGTATTGAGGCATACTTTGCTTGAATTGTGGCCCCATTTGAAGCAAAGCCTTTCTTGCATTGCATTCTATGAATGTAGCAATTCGTTGATTATTTCGATATCTATTGTAAGTATGGAGGTGTCCCGCTATCATTTATTACTGTCACACGTGATGTGTGAAGAATTGTGTAGCTTATTATATCTTATCTTACATTTAGAGATCGCTTAGTTTTGTTGGTATTTATTTCATTAAATTAACTTAAATCTCAAAGAAAAAGCCTGAAGTTTTTACTGTTAACAATATTTCTAAAATGTCACAAATGTCACAAATGTCATTGATTCTTAGTAATTCATTTATTTTAGATTTTCGCTTACGTAGTGGCACGACTCTACTTTCTACACGATCGTGTAACGGAACTCTACGCCGCACTTTGTCTTAGTTGATTAAGAATAGAGTATGAATTGAGCCATCACGCTTACTCACTGCAGCATGACCACATAAATCTATTTAAAAACAATTAACATATTTATCTATCTCAAAGTCTAATGTATTCTAAAATAAACCAGGTTTCAGGAGTTCACCTATCATTTAAATATCAATGACTATTTGTAAAGCGTGCTTTGTCACCGGCAGAGTGTTTCCGCCCGACAGTCACGAGCACGACTAACCTCACCTAGCGCTTGCGAAATATTTGTACAAGTTAAAGTTTCTATTGATGATCGTATTGTATGTATATGTTATTATTATAAGTATGTACTGCGTATTTGGCCTTTTCTATAAAATATATATATATATATATATATATATATATATATATATATATATATATATATATATATATATATATATATATATATATATATATATATATATATATATATATATATATATATATATATGGCTCTGTCTGCAGTATAAGAATAATTTTGAATTTGGTTAAGTCGAGCGAGGAGCGAGGACAGTGGAGATGAGCATTAATATGCATTTCATAAGGCCCCATTAAACCTACACTGGAGACACAAGTCTTCGGTGCAATTCTATTTAAACACTAAGAAATATGTAATAATTTAATTTGTAGATGTTTTTTGGTAATTTATCTTCAAACTTGTCTCAACACGTACATTTTCAATTTTTGTGTGACTGACTCTAAGGTCAACTGAGATCTCCTTCTACCTCTCCTAACATTCGCTCTCACATTTTCTAGTTTAGTTATATGTAATGCACAGTAGGTTAAGAGTGCCTCGTAAAATATAATATGCTTGAACGATTTCATAATTAAATAATAGATGCGAAATTTCAAACAATTATTTTAAGCTGAAGTTATTGCCCTCACCTGGTAGTAGTGCATGTGCCATTTTACATATATATGCTAATATTAGAGAATAGCAAGTGTATAGAACAGTTATTACAATGCTATTTAAAATATGTACAAGCTAGGCTCATCGTGTTTTGTAAAAAGAAAATAAAAAACTTCTCAGCTATTTTCGCGTAGTAGGACAGGCAGAGGTTACCTTTCGGAAATTTGCGGTCTGACTGACTGGAATAAAATAAATAAAATAAAAATTAGATAAATTAGCTTCACGCTGTATCCCGCACGTGGTAGGGTAACCGTAGAAAACTCCGCCTTTCGAGGCATTGCGTGTTGAATTAAGTACTAACATAAATATACTATTAAAACATTCTATATAAAATATCCGCAAAATCACAGAACAAACACTTATCTACATATAAATCAATATACATCGACGTGATATCGACGTTAATGTGCTTATTCATGTGCGATAATATCGCAATGTCTATTTGCAGTCGGTTTTGTGCTTACAATTATATACCGATTATACGCGATAAGTGCAGATTCATTTCCAACTTGGACAAATATAAGAAAATATTGTGGGAGTGATTTTTTTTTGTTGCAGTGAGATTTTAAGCGTATTAGAAAATACTTGCTATAAAATATTGTGCCTTTCAAATAATTAAATTATTTTTTATTAACTTAGCTTATTGTGAAACATTGAGTATTTGACTCGCTATGTCTTGCCAGTTTGAGAAATAAATTACAGTCTTCATTACCCCAGTAGGAATCGAACCTACAACATAGGCGTTTATGGGCTCAATAAATATATTACATTATATTTAATATTCAAATTTATATATACATATATGTATATTCTGATCTCTAAGATAGTTGAAAAAAAAAAGTAAATAATCTTTCAATATTCTCTCTGTATTTTATTAGTTTCACTTCTTCTCCAATCTTTATTGGGGCCCCTTTGAATTGCGCATTAATGCTCACCTCCACTGTCTTATCTCATCTCTTTGCCTAACCAAATTCAAAATAATCCTACTAGTGCCGCCTTCGAAGGATTTTCTTTAATAGTTCTAGACGGTCCCAGATTTTTTTGTAAACTATAGAGAGCCTCTCGCTTGTGCCTCTTCCGCAGACAAATTAACTACGAGCCCATTCCTGGTCAGGGCTGGTAAGTTAGGAGTACTATGTAATTGAACGCTATAAATGTAAATTGAAGCGATCAAGATATATTTAAACTGAACTAATCAAAGCTTTGATATCATTTGCATTTGGATCAAATTGACTAAAGACAGGTAATTCAAAATGTGTATATATGCTGTACCATAGCACCACTATGCCCAATATCAGAAAAAAAAATCAACTTAAGGAGCATAAATCGTAAATAAACGCAAAAAGTTAGAAATTCAATTAATTTATATATTGATTGGCTCGTCTCTATCATCTTGTGATAAGTGAAAAATAACTGAAGTAAAATTAAATCGAATCCGATCTGATGTTGAGATTTCAATCAACTTTAATATGACGCTACCAAATGATAGCCATCTAATCTACAATCCTTTAATTACTTGAGCATATTCTTAATAAAGTCATTACGTTGGTAGGGAGGGAGGCTTGGCCGTAATAAATAAGATTGCAATCGATAATTACAGAAATATCGATTTAAACGTGTACTTATAAAGGAGAGGTCGCCGTGGCGCAGCGGAACAGCATCTGATCTGATTGTGGGTTTTATCCCCAAGAATAACTGAATTCTACCTGGTGGCGTTGGGTCCACCACTCACCAGGCAACGTCTCCAAATTGGGCCAAGGTGGCGGCAAGAGTATTCGTGTAGCTATTAATCTTACATAATGCAAAAGTCACTTTTAATCTTGCATCATGCTGTATCAATCGTAATGGCATTTGTCACGCACGTAGTCCCAGCATGAAGAATAGACCTTAAAGGTTCCCATGGCATAACTGTACATGGATTTTAGAATTTACTAAACAAGACTTATCGATATAAATATAATACATGTTTTTAGTTTATAAATTTTCTTTTTTTTTTAAGTTTTTATGAATTTTATAAATTGGTGAAAATTACGGAAATCCTATCATTTTAGTATATATACATATGATACGAGCGTACACGAATAAAGTATTGACTAATTTTTCATATTCTTCAGAACTAAAAAAATAGCAATAACTTCACATATTATATTAATATCCGAAGAATAAAAAAAACGTGAGCAAATAATACAATTGAAACATATATTATGTACATTTATATAGTTTCGTGATTAATATTATTTGTGTACATAACCAATATATATTATGTATATATGTACAATACATATATTAACATACAAGCATTTCAACAAGACAATTGCTGGAACACGGCATGGAACAAATTTAAATCTAGACTTTAAATTATACAGATTCATTGATAGCGGTCGAGTAGCAATTGATATTCGGAATTCATTCGTTCCCGTATCAATGAAGATTGCTAACAGAAAGCGCTAAGTGGCACACCCGGTTGGTTGCAAAGTTAATAGTAAACTAGAGTTAAAGTTGAGTTCCTCGCCAGCTCTTCTCAGCAGAACTGCCTTCTTGAGCTGGTGGTAGCTTCTAGTAGGACTGACAATACTGACACTTATGTTAATTGACAATTCGAAAATAGCCTATTTGAATAAAGAATATTTAGATTTTTGATTCTTAAAGGTAGGTACACTAAGCACGGAATGCTGACACAAATATACGGCAAACAAACCATTACTTAGATAATGCCATCGTTTTCTGCATTTTTTTATTATCACGCTGTATCCCGCATATGATGACTAAGGCTAGCCAAAAAGAATTTAGTGAGAAACTCCATTCAACGCTTTCTGTGTAAATTCCGGACATTGCGAGGTAAGTGGCGGATTTTAACGCCACGCTTCTATATATATATATATATATATATATATATATATATATATATATATATATATATATATATATATATATATATATATATATATATATATATATATATATATATATATATATATATATAAGGAATACTTATACACTCGCTCGTACTAACATATACATACATATACTGACCCACATAAATATATACCAGCACATACATACATACATATATATTATAACTGCGTAAAATAAATCACTTACATTATTGCGAGGCTTAACTAGAAGTAACCAATTTAAGTAAAACGTGAGGCAACAGGCATTAGTGTTACAAATAACACGCTGTTTTACAGAAACAGAACATTTGACAGACGATATATAAAGCTTTGGTGTAACAGTCCAGTCCAGTTGTGTTAGTTATTCTGAGTTTAGACATTCACTTCGGATTTCTATATAGTTTACTATATTGAATAATATACTTATATTAAAATAAATATATAATATACTCTTACGGGATTTGAACCCGCGTCTCATGGAAACTTCACGGAAATTTCTAAAAATCTCCCTGCAGAGATGCTAACAACGTGATAAGTTGTATGGAGCATATAAGAATTTCGACGCAGCGTGAGGAAGAACGCATGGCGCGAGTGGTCAGAGCGCTTGGGCGGTTTCCATGAGGAGCGGGTTCAAATCCTGATGCGTTAAAGATTATATATATATATATATATATATATATATATATATATATATATATATATATATATATATATATATATATATATATATATAACCAACGTTAACGTTTGTAATAAGACGCCACCCCATACGATCTACATAAATATGTTAATTTAACATAAGCCTCGGTAGGCAGAGGGAACCTAATGTTCAGACATGCCGATCCCCGCTTTCCGCTCCAATTTTAAGATATTGTGGTTTAGTAATTTGTCCACCAGAGTGAAAAATTACTCATTCTCTCTCTTGTGAATTGAACCTATAGACGTCGTGGTCGCAGCCAGGTACTGTACCACTCCACCACGTCGGCTTCAATAACATAAATCGTACAAATATTTCCTGCAACAATAGCTCACTCGCTACACACTTCATAGGAAGTACATAAATATCTCACTTTAAACTGACCCTGGGGTCAGCGGTGAGTGGATTAGAGCGGGCACAATTAACACGTCGTTTGAGCTCGCCCGCGCCGCCACTTTGCGAATAATGAATCGCGTGCAAATATTTGCATAGTGCTCAAATGGCATGGGAAAATTTAGGTTTTAAATGTTTATTTTCTTAGCTTCACGCTGTATCCCGCATTAAGGAGGGTAGAGAGAAACTTTGTGACAAGACACTCCAGTCGCCAGTTTCTGATTAATTTTGGAGACATTGCGCCCTAATGTAGCGCTTTTACTCGTTACGAGAACTAAAAAATGAAAATAATCCTCGAGTGAGAATCGAACCGACAATCGTCGCGTTTACGCTCTATCTAAATCTGAAATAGATTAATTGGTTTTTCTCTATAATATCCTGGATTGGACTAAAAGTAAGTAATAATTAGTATTTTTCGACGAAAGTTTTTTAACCCGAAGGAAATTTCAAAAAAATAGAATATTATTTACAGGTAATTTATTAGATATAAATATACAAACAAACATATTTATGTTATTCGATAACTATAAGATAATATAGACAATAATGATAAGATAACTATAAAAGATGACTTTTTAGTAAATTTCATGACAGAAGTTTAAAATAATCATTCTACTTTTATTTATTAATATTCACCAAACAACATGTAATTTCACAAGTTACCCATAAAGCGATATTCAGAACCTTATAGCTGGTACTTATACCAGTCCAAAAGCAAAGTGGCTTTGAAAATGCATCCACATTTACGTAACAGACATATAACAGTGATTTGAACCAATTTGCATACGTACAAGACACTCGTGCCTTACAAATGCTAATATTTTAGCGAAATACCTGTTTTTACTAAAGATTATAATATGTGACTCTAGTTTGTTTTGAAATAACTCTAAATACACCGTCGTGGATGTTAGATGGATGGATTTGGTTTTGGGATGTTGGTCGGGATGATTGTGGGATCAAATATATATATATATATATATATATATATATATATATATATATATATATATATATATATATATATATATATATATATATATATATATATATATATATATATATATATATATATATATATATCTTCTTCTTCTTCCTGGCATTAGTCCCGGCTTTTGCCAGGGTCTGCCTTCCGACTAAGACCAATCGGTCCATATGAGTGGCGAAGTGGTTTTTTGTGGAGCGATTGCCATCTGACCTCCAAACCCATTACTGGGAGAAACCAAGAAAGGACAGGGAATAAGAGGCAGAAAGACTTGGAATATAGGGAGGGACACCACTTAGATGGATTGGATCGGGTTATGAAAGTGGTGGCTCGAGGTCCCGGGGTCGCGTACCCGTATGCCGGAAACCAAATATCGGACAGATAATTGGCTTAGACACCCTCTGAGATGATATATATATATATATATATATATATATATATATATATATATATATATATATATATATATATATATATATATATATATATATATATATATATATATATATGTGTATATATATATATATATATATAATCTCAGAGAATGTCTAGCCAATTATCTGTCCGATATTTGGTTTCCGGCATACGGGTACGCGACCCCGGGACCTCGAGCCACCACTTTCATAACCCGATCCAATCCATGTAAGTGGTGTCCCTCCCCTATATTCCAAGTCTTTCTGTCTCTTATTCCCTTTCCTTTCCTGGTTTCTCCCAGTAATGGGTTTGGAGGTCAGATGGCAATCGCTCCACAAAAAACCACTTCGCCACTCATATGGACCGATTGGTCTTAGTCGGAAGGCAGACCCTGGCAAAAAGCCGGGACTAATGCCAGGAAGAAGAAGAAGATATATATATATATATATATATATATATATATATATATATATATATATATATATATATATATATATATATATATATATATATATATATATATATATATATATATATATATATATATATATATATATATATATATATATATATATATATATTTTTTTTTTTTGTTAGTTTTTATTTTATTTAAACACGTGAGCGAAGTCGCAGAATAAAATAGTAAATATGTAAAGCATTGTATGTATACACATAAGAAAAAATATTATTTTACTTTCATATTAACATAAAAACGAGGAAGTTATTATTGTCTGTTGATTTTGAAGACAATATGTTTAAGGTCACGGACCCCTACTGCCTGTTCCATAGTATATTCATTTGTACTATAAATGTAAATTCTAACCGCTTGCCAAATTTCATGTTTCTAGGCCAGCGGGAACTACCCTGTAGATTTTGATGTCACGGCCAGTTTCCTATAAAATGCTACAAACATAAATGTTTTATTTTTTGATTACGTTGACCTGGAAGCTTATTCTTTTCTGTACTCCAACGAACTATAAATCTGGATATTTAATATTAATTACAGTTAGACATCTACACGCGATCTCAACATAAATGGTCTTAAAACCGGACAAACAGACAGACAGATAGATAACAAAGTGACCCGTATTTTCCTTTTGAGGTACGGAACCTTAAAAAAGAAAAAAAACACATATTAGTAGAAATATATGACCACAAGTACTATTAGTAATTCCAGACTGAATGCTATAAATAAAATTGAACATTTACTACTTGGCCTAGTTCTCGACCGCTGTACGTACATCAAAGTTTGCTTCGAACTTTACGTACCGCACAAGTTTTATTGCCATCGTGACGGATTGAGGCGTGTGTGATTTAGAACTGAGGTCGCGGGTTCGATTTGTTCTGGAATTAATGAATATAAATGAATGAAATGAATAAATGAATAATAATAATTATTTAGGTTAGTTTTTTCAACGCAATGCATGCAATGCCTCGGAAGGCGGAAAGTGGAGAACGGAGTGTCTTAATACTAAGTTCCTTTTGCCTACGGTTCTCTCTGCCTACCCTGGATAGAGAGAGAAGCTACAAAAAATATTAAAAAAATATATATAAAAAAGGATTTTTTTGGTATTGTCCGTCTAGTTGAAGTTCTCGGTCTAGTGAATAGTATTGGGTACAGCATAGCATATTAGCATACAGGATTTTCAACATAATATATAAAATAAATGTTATCAAGACCTTACAAAACCATTTTAAAAGTTTGTAATATATACTTGCAATGCTTGTTTTTTTGTATAAAATTATGCATGGAAAAAAAGCTCACTTCCGTTTACACTACTAGCTAATAGCTACTACTAGATGATATCTTACAGATTTAAATCTAGAGATATTTTGTATCTAGAAAAATTTTCTGGGGGTGCTTTAGCTTAATTTATTAGCATATTCTTCGTATTCTCCATTTTTACTATGAAACATATCGTTTTGAACGATCTACATCATATCTAAATCGTATACATTTTGAATACCTATAATTGAATGTGTTTATGTGATCGAGTTAAGTCTGTTTTATCGGGTCGTAACTCGTGAACTAAATTGTTGTAAACACAACATTTTATGGTACAAATTTTATCTAAACCGCCTCGCCTTATTGGTGACGTAATATTGAATAAATTTCTTTACAATAATATATATGTAAATAAATGGACGCTTAACACGATAAGTTTCAAAGATTTTTTGGATTTGTATAATCTTTTCAATTTATTATTACATATATACATACATACATATCTTCACGCTGTATCCCTAGCGGGGTAGTCAGATAGTCCGGAGCGCCAAACGCTGCGGTCCCTGCATACCTCTTTCGCCTCGTCCACTATCATTAACCTCTTCATACGTGCTCTTTACGTGATTACGGGGCGTCCTCATGCTTTTTACGTGACCTTCCTCCAATATCTTCGACAATGTGTTTTCGAAGGTCAACCGAGGTCTTGCCTTAGCTCTCTTACCATTCACTTTTTTACCATTATTTCATGACTCATTCTCTCGACGTGCCCAAACCTGAAAACCTGAAAACCTGTGAAATCCTCGCTTATGATCGATGCTTACCTACGATTTAACGATTTATTATTAATTTTGTTTTTTTTTTTTGGTTTTGCATCGAAATCGAAACATTTCGTATCGAATGGCGGAATACTTTGTAAATTATTATCTGTAATATATATATATATATATATATATATATATATATATATATATATATATATCTGTTAAATTTAAAAATATATAGTAAAAGAAATATAAATATAGAACACTATATTATTTACAATATCCTAAGATATAAATTTTGATTAGTAACATTATTTATAGTACAAAGTAATTCATTCTAATTAAATGATTTACTAGTAAGTAGGTTGTATGTAAACCTGGTACTTCCTTTGCTTGTTTATGTTATTTTTTCATTTATAGATATTTTTTCATTATTATTTATTTATTTAGCTTCACGCTGAATCCCGCACATAGCAGGATAGGCAGAGGGAACCGTAGGTTGAAGGCACCTAGTGTTAAGACACTCCGTGTCCACTTTCTCCGTTTCTATATTAGTCTATTATAGTTTTACCTTTATACATTTTTATAAACATATTATAATATGTATTTAAAAATATTTCATTATTTAAAGCGAGGCTTTAAGTTCTGCCACTGATTCAAAAATACACTTTAGTATGAAGGCGAGATAATCTATGCATCTATATATATGAACAAATTGGAGTATATGTTTGTGATTTCAAAATAACTGAGTTTTTTTCTAGTAGATATAGTTAATAAAACATAAAACAACCGTTTTTAATTTTTGTCTGTCTGTCTGTTTGTCTTTCCGTTTGTATATGTTTTTTTTTTCTATATTTATTCATGTTCTCGGATATATGATACTAGAATAACTCCGAGACATCGATAGAGTACATAATAAAATGAAACTTAAATTTTTTTTAGCTTCACGCTTTACTCTGTATATGGTAGTGTAGACAAAAAACATGTTAGAACAAACTATCGTCTTCGGCAGGGGCGGTCAACCATAGAAGCTATCATGCATCTCCACTCCCTAACGGCGGATGCTGTATCCCAGGGTGAAATGCCTTTGGCAGTTAGCATAGACATTGTCAATGCATTTAATTCTGTCCCTTGGGATACAATAATGCAGTCACTTACATACCATCAAGTGCCTTTATATTTGCAAGCGATTATTGGAGACTATTTGCGAGATAGGTATATATCTTACACAGACCAAAACGGTTACAGAATCCGTAGAAGGATGTACTGTGGAATTCCACAAGGCTCTGTTCTGGGGCCACTGTTGTGAAACCTTGTGTACGACGCTGTTTTGCGTGTAAATCTTCCCAGGGGTGTCAACATCATATGTTATGCAGATGACACATTGGTGCTGGCATCTGGAGTTACTTTCGAGGAGACTAAAAGACTCGCAAAAATTGGAGTGGAAATAATTACTACAAAAATTTGTGAGTTAGGCTTTAGTAAAGCAGCGCACAAGACTGAGGCTTTATGGTCCCATAAGTTACCGAGAAGCAGGGAGCCACCTGACTCGTATATTTGCGTGGGAGGTCATCAGGTTCGCGTCGATTGGCATATGAACTACTGAGGGCTCACATTGGACAGTCGCTGGGGCTCTGAAGAACATTTTGAGCGTTAAGTCCCTCGTATAGACAAGGTTGTGGGCGCTCTGTACAGACTACTGCCTAATCTTGGTGGACCGAGTGAAGAAGTTCGTTCACTTTATGCGGGAGTAGTCAGTTCAATGGTTTTATGCAGTGCGCCTGTCTGGTCTCAAAGACTGTCAATACGACGCTGTAGAACTAGGATTTATAGCCTTCAACGCAGAGTCGCAATCAGAATGGTTCGAGGATATCGTACAATTTCTTTGGAGGCAGCGACCTTACTTGCGTGCTTCCCACCTTTAGATATTCTGGCATGTATGAATGCGAGAATATATTGTCGGACTAGAGAGATAATTGGACATTCGGCCTCAAGCACGCTCGATATCAGACGGGAGGAACATATCACCGCTTACGCGAAGTGGCGGTCGCGACTTTGCGAAGAACGTTATGCACACAAACGTGTTGTTCAGGTAATCCTCCCTTCCTTTGAAGCTTGGATGAGACGAAAACGCCGAGTCACGTATCGTCTTACACAAGTATTCACCGGACACGGTAGTTTCGGTGATTACTTGTTTAAGATTGGACAACAGACAACTCCGATTTGTCAACACTGTGAAAAGGACACTGATACGGCTCAGCACACTCTACAAAGTTGTTCTGCCTGGGACGGAGAAAGGCAAGCTCTCGTGCAAGAAATTGGACATAATCTTTCCCTTCCCGCAGTAATAAGGACAATATTGGTCAGGGAATCAGCGAGGACAACCGTAGTCTCCTTCTGTGAAAAGTCATGTCTCAGAAGGAGGCTGCTGAGCGAGATCGGGAGAGGACCAATCCTTCTCCTCACAGCTTAGCTTAGCTTCGCGGACCATTCATGAGGAGACTAGGGAATCTGCTGGTATGAAGGAGTCATCGTTTGTGAGAATAAGAAGGGACAATTTCCCAAAGAGAGCTTCTTGAAGGAGCAGGTTACCTGGGGAGGGCTACGGATGCGGATCAACCGATTTTCCCGGGTCCTTCCGTCGTGTCGAGGACGGCAACTGCAGGGGTTTTAGTGGGTGGAAATCCCACATAACCTGGTCTTCCCTAGGACTGGTTATCTTTTAAAAATTTCCCCTGCGTCATCAAAAAAAAAACTATCGTCTATTTTCCGAAATAGACGAATCCGAATCCCAATTGGAGGCATTTTGTCTTCAGTAGCGAAACTTAACAGGGATCTTAACAGTTAACCTTTTCCCTTTAATAGACATCGAACCCCCACCATCCTATTTACGAGCCGACATTGGCTTCATGAGGTGAACGGTATTTTAACAAATACCAGCTAGATACTAAGCTTTTCACATTGAAAAATTCATATAATAAAATAAACTAATAATTTTATCTCAAATCGCCTCAATATTGTATAGGTAGTAGTAGTTTAGTGAATTTATCGAATATTAATGTGACAGGTTAATTTTAGTAAATTATTTCCAGCACACCTTATATAGGTATTTCTCTCGATAATTTTGTAATAAACGTAAATTAAATATATTTTGTTATATTCTACTGTGACAATTATCAATTATAATCTGTGTATATAATAGGTAGGTTAGGTTAGATTAGGGGCAGTCGTAAACGCGACAGTTATAAATTCGATTCCCAGTCAGAGAACATTTATTATTTTTATTTTCCTTGCTCTGGTAAGAAGGCAAAGCGTGGTGTTGAATTCCACCTCTCAATACGCAGTGTGAAAGTGAGGACCAAGGTATCTTAATAAGGTTCCATCAGCATATCCAGCATTAACCAGTTAAATTTGGGATACAGCGTGTATATATTTAACTTAATTTAATTTAATTTAATTTAATTTAATTCTTTTAATTATTAATTACTGGAACGTAACTCCATTTAAATTATAATTAAAAAATATAATATATAAATCTCATAATACGGGACACTGTGTGACAGCCGACAAAATGCGTTGTTGGGTTACGCTACAGTTCTTTTGATCGCCAAAATTGAAATAAGACTCTGCTCTTATTCTCTATTCTCTAGTTTTTGTTAATAATAATAATAATAATACTTTATTGCACAAAAATATATATATATATATAACATTTCACAAACAGAATTATGTGTATATTATGTGCAATGGCGGCCTTATCGCTGAAAGCGATCTCTTCCAGGCAACCATTATGATTAGTATTCATATGGAATCAGTCAGTAGCTTGCTATGTCTTATATACGAAGGTTGGCAGTCTGTCTCAGTCAGTAGACTTAAGTCACTTTTACTACACAATTTGGATGCATTGCGTATTAAATGGCAGAACTCAACGCCGCCTTTGGTTTTTCGTTTACCTCCAACAAAATCAAACCCAGTTTAACTAACTTTAACTACTTCCACTATGTCAAAATGAAATCAAACAACTTAATTTTAAAAGAAAACAATTTAAACGGTATAATCGTGTATATTAGATATGACATTTTCTGGAAACCAATCCATAATCTGCAGTAATCCAGAGTATTACGCGAGGCAACTCAAAAACCGTTGGCGGTAGTTTGATATAATAATTGTATCAACTGACAGACGAATGCCACCTCAGTCTACCCGTGACTACGGACTACTGGTGGTTTTAAACTGGATCTCTTTTAAACATGCATTCTTCTATAGTAGTGTAATATTATCTCTTGTTTACCGTACACTCTCCTTTGTGTGTTCTCCATTCAACGTGACATTGGCGAAGTGAATTGTGCTCAACTGGCACGCTCAGAACGCCATATATAAAGAGAAGAAGAAGAAGAACGGGCACGTAGGCTTTAGAAAAAAAATTAAATCGAATATACGCGATTATGCCGTATAAATCGATTTTCGATTCCATTCATAATGATCTACGTATATAATAATTGTTATATACTTGTATACTCGTATTGTATACTCGTACAAGCTACACTATTATTAGCGCAACAAGATTGACGGATCGAATCTTACAAGTAACAGAACAAAGCGAGCTTGCTGTGCGTTATTTAGATAGTATAATTAAGATTTGTAATTACTGGCTTGTGTAACTTACTGCTTAGAAATAATGTTTAAAGTACATTTTTTTCACGCTGTATCCCGCATTCGGCGGGATAGATAAAGTGAATCTAGAGCTGGCCATTGAGTTTTGCGGGAAAGTGAAAATTTAAATTAAATTTACCCACTCAGATGAGTGAAGAAAGAACTTTTATAGCTTCTCTCCGCTTACCTTTTATTATATGCGGGAGAGGGTGAAGCTTTATAACTAATTCATACATTGGATGTATATATCTTATTGTATACATATATTTTTATATTTATATATTTTTAGATGTGACACAGCTTACACTAGTACGGTTGCCATCGCTTTCCACTACATTTGAAGATATATATATATATATATATATATATATATATATATATATATATATATATATATATATATATATATATATATATATATATATATATATATATATATATATATATATATATATATATATATATATATATATATATATATCTACTACAATGTCTGTCAATTCACAAAGAGGTCAGCCGCCGTCCCGTCTCGCTGGTAAATGGCACGTCTTGCGTCAAGTCTACACAGAGCTGATAACGCTGCACCGGGTCTAAGATTTGGGTCACTATTTCTGAACTGTTGCGCAATTTACAGATGATTGTGCAATTGTTTGTTAATGTTATTTTGTAATACGTTCAAGTTTGAATCTGTCGTGGATCAGTGATAGAGCGTTTTATTGGGAACGCGTCGTTTGTCGGTTCGATTTCGACTCGGAAAAGTGGTAATATTTAATTTTTTTTATATTACGGCTCTTGTAGAACAAAACATGGCCGTTCAGTTTCAATAATTATCTGTGCCTCTATAATTGAGGGTAACATGGAGAATTTTAAGCTTAAGTTATTTGTCTTCATAAGTCTTGATAAAAGATGGTTATTTTAGTATTAATTTGTATAGTATGATATAACTTTCGTAAAATAACATGTAATATATATAAATGGATGGCAAGTAGAGAGCGGAATGATTTACCACTAGACTGCTGCTGCTTCTTCCACTGCTTCTTTACCCTGAAAAACGACTAAAAATATTAAAAAAAAACATTTAATTCTAAATTATTCTATATTTTTTATTCCTTTTCACATATAAATCAAATAAAGATGCTATAAATTAACAATTTATTGAATATCTACTAAATGTATAAAAAAATTGGCTTTCGTGACCTCTTTACTTCTTTTTCTTATGTTTATATTCGAGAATACTTGTTTTAATATCGACATTTCGAACACTTTATATATTAAATTTACGTCATATATAGAGTTAAAATATTTTAATTTAAAATATCGAATTTGTCACATTATATCTGATACATATGGCTATTACATTATATTAGACAGATTACCATATTAAGGTGTTATGCCAGGACGGGTATAAATATTTCCCCAAGCTAAATTCGAACCCACAACAGTGTCACTATGCCTAAATACATATTGACTTTCACTCAAGTCAATAATATATATGATTTATTGATTCATTTATTTCAACGGTCGCCATCATGTATCAATTCTCTATCAGCTCTACAATTAAACATAAAATGACAGATTTCTTCACTATTTATGATAGCCTGGTAGAGTAGTGACGTGTACTATATCATATTTGCAATATTAATGGCGATAAATAATAAAGCTAAAGAAAGGAAGCTGACGCAATCATGTTACAGATAGGCTTTGGGTTTAATTCTAATGTTTTTTAGCTTCAAGCAGACAGAACCTAGTGTTAAGACACTCCGTTCCCCACTTTCGGCCTTTTCCAGACATCGCGTGTAGAGTGGCGGAACTTAACGCTGCGCTTCCTTTTATTACCAGAGCGAGGATAGTGATACAATAAGTGATACAAACATACGCTATGCCAGTGTTAAGTTCCGCAAATAAAGTTTTTTTCAATATTGCAAGATGCGAAATTATCGTGAAAATTCACATATACCTAAGGAAAGAACCTACATATTAGAGGAACATATAATTTTTTACTACTTTATCCTATATATATATATATATATTTATATTTCATAATAGACAGAGTAATACGACACTAGTGACTAGTTTTAAACGTAAAATATTTTTTGTTCTTTTGTCCTCGTGAAGGTTGAAAATTTCATTGTTTTGTAAAATATATTATGTTTCTTTCAGCGAAGTTTAGCAATAATATATATATATATATATATATATATATATATATATATATATATATATATATATATATATATATATATATATATATATATATATATATATATATATATATATATATATATATATATATATATATATATATATGCGCAATAGTAATCTAAACACTCATATATATACATATTATAATACAAATTTAACTGATGTCTCTTACATGGAAAATGTATTATAAAACTTTTATGGAGGCACTTATAAATTAAATAGAAACCAAAAGCTTGATATTTTTAATTTCTTGTCTGTTTGTCTTTACCCCTGTACACGCTAATCTCAACAACGCAACGGTCAAACCGATTTAAACGCAATTTTACCATATTATTATGGTACATTTTGGTATTTAAAGATTGTTTTATATCAGTATAGCAACATTTCGTTTATGTACATACATAAAAAAAAAAACTATATTTACCAATTGAAAAAACTTACAAATATATTTACCAATTGCAAAAATACTTAAAGAATTTTAAAATTTGTATTTATTCATCTATGGTGAGGAACACTTTAAGAAGATTATAAAATATTTAATAAAAATAGCATTATCTCTTGTCAAATTATTATTCTTAGCAATGACCTTTGGGTAGCGGAAATTTGTAAAAATCTCCCTAAAGAGATGCTATAACGTAATAAGTTGTATAAAGCATATAAGAATTTTGACGCAGCTTGATGAAGAACGCATGGCTCAGTGGTCAGAGCGCTTGGACCGTTTCCATTTTTCCATTTTGGACGGGTTCAAGTCCCGCTGTTTTAAGTACATAGCTATTGAGTTTCACCACTCAACTCACTTACGCAATGTCTCAAAAATTAAAAAAGAAGGTAGAAAATTGTATGTTAAAACTAGTTTCTAGCGACTACTATGCCGAATTTTTTTTACAAGAATAAAATATTTTACTAACGTCGATTTTTTTTAAACATATATTTTTGGGGGGGGGACTATTTTTTAACAAAGAAACGTTTTATATAAATATAGGTAAGTTTATAGATTTTTTTTTAATAATTAGGAGTTTAATTCGTATCTATCGTGTATTTGTATCAAACAAGACGATTAGCGAAGGCTTTTCATTATAATTACAGTGCTATTAGAAGATCTAAAATGTATTTAATATTGATATAAAATTATATCCATATTAAATACGTTTAAGCTTACCTCTAAGCTAATTAGAAATATAGAATGAATCTTATCTTATTTAAATTAACCCTTAAATGTGCCGCTTTTTTGTACAATTTACAGATTTATTGTTTGTTTTTTTTTTCAACATGGAGTTTGGCAAAGCATTTTTTTTTTCAAATATTATAAATCGTAATTGGTAAATTCAATTTTGATTATAGTATAAACAATATTTATTTTATTTCATCTAATAATAATGAAAATGTAACTGTCATTGTAACTGTCAAGGACGACGAAAAAAAAAATACCTTGCATAAGATTTGTATATAAAAGCGTTTTATGACCTTATTATAGCATTGGCTAATAATATTGTCTAACAGCGAAGCGAAAAGCGAAGCAAAATTAGAGCGAAAAAATTAAATTACACTTTAATTTGCATTACACAAATGTAAATAAGATTCTAAATACCACACTCATATACAAACATGTCCCAACCATAATAATAATAATAATAATAATAATAATAATAATAATAATACTTTATTGCACAAAAAATATATATATATATATATATATATATAACATTTCACAAACATAATTATGTGTATATTATGTGCAATGGCGTGGCGGTGGCCATACCTACATCCCATCAATTCTTTTACCGAGCACTGAAGGGTTAACTTTAACTTAGTTAAGGCACAGGTAATAGCGCCCGCTTTGTACATTAGCGAAAAGATAAAACCCCAACAACTACTTAGTGCAGAACTGAATATCTCAGATAACGTGATGCCTGTGAAACTCGGTGTAAGTCAGATACTAGCAGGTTCAATTAAAATTGGCATTCCTCAGCCTATGGCTTGCTGTCGCCTGTTAAATTGCTGTCGATATCAATAATCAATATTTATGTTATATTTTTATATGATTTCTATATGTCATATTTACTTTTCAACTTTGGTTTATATATGGCGTTGCCATGGCAACAGCATGTGTTTGTTTATTATAACTATTGTCGATTACGTAGTATATTAATTTCACATATGAAATTTATAATGCGTTATTTAAACATATATTATTACATATTTGTACTATTATACTTTGCTCTACAAAGCTCTAGGACTCTATACTTTGCTCTAAAAGAGATTCAAAAAATGTCATCAGAGATCAGCTATTTTGTTAACATACATTAATTTCCATACAACATAAGCAATTCGTATGTAATAATCTGGACTGAGCCACTATGGTACTCATATTCCTTTAAAACGATTGGAATTTACTATCAATGCGTTCAATTAAACTTGTTTCCACTTATTGAAGTCGACGCTGCTTACATTTTCTACTTATTATCGAAAATCTTCGTACGATATAGTACTATATATAACAATTATTATTTTATTTTAGTAAGTATTTTTAGGTCTCCATAAAATATCCATATAGTTGACCTATTTTTTGTATATCAGGCTATTAATATTTACTAATTGATTTTTTTTATTAAAGTATTTAATATATTGACTTCGATAACACACTGTACCGAGAGTACTTTGGGCTTATCAAGTAACTAAACAAATATTCTCTTTATTCCAGGTTGCAACTGTTCGTCAATAGGCGCGGAGAGCAACGTGTGTGACATACGGACTGGGCAGTGTCGATGTAGACCTCACGTCACGGGGCGGGCGTGTGACACGTGTGAGGTGAGGTCTTTTTTTCACCCTCCAGCATCAGATCTTGCTCCTTCGACAGAAAGATTTAGCGACTTGGTGACTTTTTTAGTGTTTTGAGTTATTTTAAATTTGAGAGCTTTGTAAAAAGTTAGTTAATTGGAGCAAGTAAAGAAAATTGTTTTCAATTAGGTTTATGTTAGATAGTAAGTTAATTGATTGCTTTTGAGTGGTATGCTGATTGGAAATATCGTGTCGTGGTTTCCCCTTGCCATCCACACCGCAATAAGACAGTTCTTGATCTTATATGAAGAGAGCACTGCCGTATTCTCTCTCCCTCAAAGTGCATTAGTCGCCTCTTACGTCACCCTCAGGAAGATATCGGGAGGTCCTATTCTACTACCCGGCACTCCACGGCGAATACTAGAAAATAAAAAAAAACTCTTAGAAAACACTAAGCTTTGTAGATAAAGGAGTATCTTTGTTTTAGTTTATGGAAACATGTGTACAATAAAGCACTGATATCATTGACAAAATTTAAATATATAAGGTTCTCTTGTTTATTATCTGTGGCAAAAGCATGAAAACTCACCAATAGCTTGTGACAAACCCACTCGGATATGAACGTGTACCTTTCAGATCCGTGACAACGGTAGAATAAGTACGGAAAACAGTTTAAGTACTCTGTAATAATATTTTTTTTAAATTGAGATATACGAGATCAAACCCGTAACTGTCATGTATACGGGCGCTATTTAAGGCACCATAGTTGGCTCTTGCTTATAAACTAGCGGCCCACTCGCGGTTTCTCTCACTTAAAGTATTTATTTAAGATTTTTATTTAAGTGTTAAGTATATTGCATTTGTTAATCATAACTTATTTTTTAAGCTTTACCGAACCGTGGAGCTTATCGCCGCGCTTTACCTTGTTGCCAGAATAAAGAAAAAGAAATTAATTCCTTCTCCTCGAGTGGCAATCGAACTCACAAAGTTTCATCTAAATTAATTCAGTAGCTTTTGCGTGAAGCACAATCAAACCGGATCAAACCGGATCAAACAGCACGATTTCGCACAAAAACAACTAGCTGTAAAAAAATATTAATATACTCGTAATATATGAAACCTCAACATAAGGTCTTGAAAAAGCATTTCTTAATCAATCTCAAGCAAAAAATCTCGGGAACGAGTTCCATATTCACAAATCACCGCTAGTCACTGTACGAGCTACATTTAATTGAATAAACACGTAGGTTACTGACTGCAGTGTGCTGCACTGCTCTGCACCTGGCTCTTACATGGGGGGGTATGGGAAGTATGTCAAAGGTGCGAGGGCATGTATAAGATATGGGTGTGAATTACCACACTTTGAATAAAGTTTAAAAGGTGTCAGTTTGCCAAAGAAAAGATAGCATGTACTTATTTATATATAATATATATGTTTGTGTGTGTTTTTTTTTTTGGTATATTATATTTTTGTATTGATTGTTGTATTTTTAACTTTAAAAAATTATTTCATATTAATTAGTGTTTAATATTTTGATTTTGAAACAAACACCGATTCTAATATAAAAAAACTAATATAATTTTATGATGTCATGTATCTACTATGTTCTACTATATTACAATACCAACAGGGAGAACCTAGCTTTAAAGTGTTATCGATACCAAAGATAGAAAAAGTTATATATTTTAAAAACTATAAAAAAATTAACGCAGAGGTATTTGAACCTGCGCCCCTTGTATCACGTCCGTACGTGAAAACGTACGGCTTAGTAGTCAGAGAGCTTGGATGATAAAAGAGAGGCGCGGCTTCAAATTCTTCAAATTCTATAATAATATCGGTTAAGTCCAAGTGGTACTCACGAACCGACGATTCTGTACCATTTCGCGGTTCTAGGTCAACGGACACATAAACAATTTATAAACAAATTGATAAAATTAAGTTTGCACTTTGGTGTTTGCAATCATTTTATATGAAAATAACTAAAGGTTCCGTTTCTTACATTTGTAGTACGGTACCCTAAAGAACATTACGCTACCTAAGATTGATATCAATTTGACAACGAATTTTCTTTCATAGCATAATATGTTCTACTGCAATAAGATAAAACCTAAACCTAAATACTAAAACAATATAAGTAATAAAGGTCCACGTTAAAGCAACCGTTACACGCAAGGAAATGCCAAGGGGACATTTCTACGGAGGTCCCTGCATTTACATATAGTTGTTAGGCTTTGAATGACTGTTGTATGCGCAGTGATTTATATAGGAAGCGAGGGCATGCTAGGAATTAAATTGATCATATTAGCAATAGCAATAGTATAACCTGATGGTTTTGGGCTTAAAAATATGAACTTTGTTAACTTTGTTAAAAATCACAAAGCTTAAAGCTTCTATTTATTTATTAACTTTTTTTCAGTAATACCTAACGAAGATGACATAATACTATAAAAGCTGCAAAAGGTTATGTATCCCGCATATAGTAGGGCAATCAGATGGTAACCTTATTAACCCACTCTATTCCTCACTTTTGGTCCAAATTTCAAGGGATTGTGGGTGGCGCATCTCGAAGCGGCGATCTTGTCAAACAATTTACCTAGAATGGAAATCGAATCCACAACTGTAACGTTCGCTCTGACGCTGGGCCGCTGAGCCATTAAGGCGTTAAATCTGTATATATTTCTCAATTGACATTAAAACTCATAAATTATTCATTTGTATAATAAAACATTAATCGTCATTAATTTTATACTGCACTGTATCAAACAATAATCTTTAATCGATGTGTTGTAATATCGTGAAGTATTTTATGGTGTGCTATAATTAAATTTATTGTTATTTTTATTTGTTTCTCAAGTACCTCTAGTTGTTTATTGGTTTAAATTATTATTCAACTTCTTTTTTATCTTTTTTTTTTAATTTTAAAATATTTTCTATTTACCATGACATTTTATAAATTTGACGTTGGCTTTCTCTGTTCTGTTCTGTTCTACGGTAATGGCATTTCGAGAAATGCTGACAATTGATACAAAAGATAACGTTATTAAGCCTAAATTTTCTCCTAGGAAGGTTATTGGGGCTTGGAGCAGGGAGGTTGCAGGCGATGTGAGTGCGACGCGGGTGCAGCTGCCTGTGACCCCGTCAACGGGATATGCGCGTGCTCAGTGGGAGTCGGTGGACGGAGGTGTGATAGATGCCTCCCAGGGTACTATGGGTTTGGGCCCAACGGGTGTTTGCGTAAGTAAATTATTATATTATAGTTAAAAATAAATTTATGATATAGGCCATCTTGGCATAGTGGGTCAACGTGACCGAGTTTGATCGATCTCCAGCTCGAGATCGAGCGTTTATGCCCTTTAAATAAATTGGATTTGATGTATATCCATCAATGTGTTGTAAATATCAGTGACACTAATGACTAATGTATCAAATACACCAACAATGTACAATAGTAATAAATCAATAACGTTCATTATTTAGAATGTAATATACATATACTATATATAATAAGAGTATTTAGTTTACTTTAGTCCAATGCTTTATAAAGTTTTAGCATAATACTGAAAGCTTGTTATGGATACTACAATTTATTTTAAATTGTATGAGATTAAGAAAATAGTAAGGTTTTCTTACAATTTTACGTGAAAGTTTTAATATTAACAATGTTTAAAAATATTATTAGTTACGATTTTGTACGTGGCTGTCATAGGTCGGTGCGACGGCGTTAGTATGTAAAAGCGATGGTTGTGAAATCGATCCTCCTTCTGGAGATTGATTTATTACATTAACCCGCTCTGGAAAAACATACTGTGACGTTGAGTTCCGCTAATAAACACGCAGTGTTTAATATTTGGACGGAAAGTGTTGAGCGGGATCGTACAGCGGGATAAACCGTGAAAGTTAAATAAATACATATGTGAAATTACAACATTTTTAACATGCAGTGGATGTATAGTAACAATAGAAATTCCAACCATATTAAATCAGCACATATAAGAGGAAGTATCAGAATTAACTTTTTTTTCAGCTTGCCCAATTTGCACAGACGGCCGGGTGTGTTCCCCGATATCTGGTCGTTGTGTGTGTCCTGCTAGGACACGAGGAGCGGGATGTCAGCATTGTGCACGGGGGTATTGGGGCAGAGCTCTTGGGTGTAGACCATGCTCGTGTGGACCTGGAGTTCTATCTGGTTAGTGCCCATTTGGCTGATAGAAATTTATTGCTCTATTTTTGGCCAAATATTTGCAACTGACAAATTATTTTGCAATATCAATTGATTCACCTATAAAATTAATATAAATTGCAATATTGATACAATTACAATAATCTATAGCAATTGAATAAAAAAATCGCGAAACAAAACAAAACAACAAACAGTATAATATCCCAGACAGCTGTGACGCGGTGAGCGGCCAGTGTCAGTGCCGGCATGGTTGGACTGGACGCGACTGTACCACCTGTGCTGTTGGGTTCTTTGGACCTAAGTGCAGGCCTTGTGGGTGCTCGCTGGCCGGGACTAAGGGTTGCGGGAGGGGGATGTGTGCCTGTAATGAGAGGGGAGAATGTCCGTGTAAGGTGAGATTGTAGATTAGACATTTTTATTAATTTTTAAAATATTATTCCACACTAAGTAAGGGAAAATGTATGTAATGGGACTTGAACCCGTACATGGACGCTTTATATTTGTTGGTATTTTTGTCATTAACCTTTAAGTTTTTAAAGTACCTAAATTATATTTGACTTATACAAGGTGTAAATGAAGTTATTAAAGAAGAAGAGAGAAGAATGAATTATTTTAATTTTCTTCGTTCTGGTAACAAGACAGCGCGTCGTTGAGTTGCGCCACTCAACACGTTATGTCTCGAAGGGCCTGAAAGCGGGGAACGGAGTGTCTTAACACTCTGCCTACCCTGTTATATGTAGGATACAACGTGAAGCCAAAAAAAATGTTAATAGATATAAATTATATATATATATATATATATATATATATATATATATATATATATATATATATATATATATATATATATATATATATATATATATATATATATATATATATTATATATATATATATATATATATATATATATATTTATATTATTAAATACAACCAACAAAATGTCAACAGGAAAATGTGGTGGGTGAGAAATGTGACACTTGCCTCGATGGCACGTTCGGCCTCTCAGACATCAATCCCGTGGGATGCACCGCTTGTTTTTGCTTCGGACGGAGTGCAAAATGCACGCAGGCTTCTGTCACCCGCGCAGCGTTGCACGCCGCTACTCCTCTGCATTTGAAATTGTTAAGAGGTGACAGTGGTTCTAAGGTTAGTGTTAAAATTTTGGTATACATATATAATGGTGTTCACATTGATCTCTTCATACCACCCATTTACATGGTGGAATGTTAAATTTTTCAATCTGTATCGTAAGGAAACCTAAATTAGTTCTGATGTCTTTTAGACCGAACAAGAATTCTACTCTGTCCGCACCAGTATACAAGAAGGGACTATCCTCGTGCCCTGGCCTTCTGTGCCGATATACGCTGAACTGGGTGAACTCTTCCTTGGCGACCATGTTTTATCCTATGGGGGTGCTCTTAGATTTAGGGTAGAGGAAGAAGGTGGTGAACCTCTTCCCCAGCATGTCATGAGCCGATTTCCTCTAGTGAGCATCCATGGGAATAATATCGTGCTGGATTATTATGAAGTTAGTACTGTTTTATTTATTTTGTAATGAAATTAGAAATTTAGTATAAACATTTTACGTTGCAGCAGCTTGTTATATGGCTAGCTAGCCATATAACAAGCTGCTGCAACTAGATTACTAGAAAAGAAATAGTAACTGAGCTCAGTTACTATTTCTTTTCTAGTAATCTTTTTAAAGGATCAGATAAGGAAAAAGAATCGTGATAGATGTGTTATTTTTGTAATTTTAAGTATGCAAATATTACTTTTAAATAATACAAATATGTTTATTCACAAGAATTAAGTGGAGAAAGATAATAGCATTCATAGCACATTTTTGAATATCTAAGTAACGAGACTATGTTTTTTTTAAAGTATAATAGATGTACCCATTTAAATTGAAATTACTAAAAATATATAACATTTTCCAGCGTATACCAGCTGTCAATGGCTCTCATGCGGTATACCTACACGAGTCACTATGGGAGGTACGCGGGCGCAATACGGGAGGCAGGTTAAGGGGGGCTTCCCGTGGTGAACTGATGCTGGGCTTACTTGATGTGAGACGATTGCTGCTACGGCTGTCCACTCGCGCACCTGTCTATAATGAACCTATGCATGTGCTGTGAGTTTAAATGAACTACAAAATTATGTATATAGCAGAGCATATCTTAATCTTAATATTACTTTCTTCACACATTTTCAATATACTACATAGCGGGAACTTAAAATGGTGGAAACACTTGATAACTTTGCAGTGGCTAAAGAACAGAATACTATATGTATTATTCGAATCAACATGAAACAAACTATTTTAATGTATTCCCTAGTTCATAATAATATTCATATATACACGTTCATATATAACAAAATAAAATATTCTATCTCTCTATCCATAGACTACTAAACGTGACGTTAGAAACAGCAATAGCTGGTCTATCTCGCGGAGCTCCTGCGCTTGGAGTGGAGCGTTGTCTCTGTCCACGAGGGTACGACGCGCCATCCTGCCATCGGCCTGCTGCAGGTTTCTGGATACCACCTTCGCCTCCAAGGGTCCACCACGTTGCGGGAACTATCGTGATAGATGTGGAGAAGTCCAGGCCATGTGATTGTAATGGACGAGCGGAAGCTTGTCATCCGCAGACAGGACATTGTTTGGTAAGAAATATTACAGCTATTTTGGCTCGTTCTCCTCTTTCTAGGTTAGCAAATTTTTCATGCTTAATGATTAATAAAATGATATCTTAATATTTATAATATTTTTGTCATAATCATATCATCATCTTTTTTCTATTCAATAAAATAATATGTCAGAAATAAGATCAACTAATATCTTATAACCAGAACTGCACACGCAACACGGCGGGTCCACATTGCGAGCGCTGCGCAGAAGGTTACTACGGGAATGCCGATGAGGGTTGCGAGCCATGCCCCTGTCCTACACGTGACGCCTCCCATGCAGTGGCATGTGGCGTGGCGCATGGCCGCCTACAATGTTACTGCAAGCCAGGTTCGTTATGATAAGTAAACAATGATACAAAAAATATGGGCTTAAAAATGTTGTAGCTCATCTTGGTTATTATAAATGTATGTAAACGTAACTATCTTAAACAAGTTCGCTCGACATTTATAAACAAAAGACTTTTCTTTTTCTATATATATTTATTTTGCTTGTAACGGAATTTGAATCCACTTCTATTGAAATTCGTCCAAGTTGAATACAATCAAGCTATTACTTTTTAACAACAGGCTACGCTGGACCACAGTGTGGTACTTGCGCAGTAGGCTGGAAACGCGTGGCAGGTCTATGTGAACCTTGTGGGTGCGATACGCGCGGTTCTCTGTCACCTCGCTGTACTCCTAAGTGCGCCTGCGCACCCCACGCTACCGGTGATAAGTGCCAACTTTGTGTCAAGCCAAGGCATTATTTGGATGATGATGGATGTAAACGTAAGTTTTATTTTTACTTTTTCTTACAGTAAAGAAAACTGTGTGTATTTAGATTTTTGATATCTGTTTTTATCCTAAAATAAGGAACTGGGATGGTGATATTCTGATGATATTTTAAATACTGAGAGTCAATCCAGGTCTCAATACACACTTATCCAAGTAGATTAAAATAAAAGTTTTTTAAATATTAATCACAGTGACAACCTTAGCACTTAGTCGAGCAAATACTACTTCTTAAAACAAATTAAAAAAATTAAGAGCAACTAAGAATATCCGTTGAGCTTAACTCACTTATATTTCATATGTAAATTATAATAGTTTACTCTTTATTGTAGCTTGCGACAACTGCACTCAAACTTTATTGAATTCGATCGAAGAATTAACAGCTGAAATGAATTCAAAGGCAGATCTAACTGAGCTAACCCGGATCCCACAACCATTCCCAGTACTTAGGGAGTTTACAGATAACGCTACCAAATTACACAATACTCTGCAGAATGTAAAGAAATCTATTCAAAATTCAAAAAATCTAGATTTTTCTATTGCTAAACTAGAAGAAACAGAACATGATCTTTTTACTAATGCCAATAAACTAAAAGAAGAAGCCTTTAGAAGAGAAAATGAAGCTTCATCGTTAAGCTTAGAAAGTACTACTGGTTTAGAAAAAGTTTCGAAAGAGAAAAGGGTTTTAGCAGAACAAGTAGAAAAGTTAGATGAATTCGCTAGAGGCGAGAAACATTTAAGTGCCCATAGAGCTTTAAAAGAAGCGAGACATTTGTTGAAGGAAATTAAAGAAATAAGCCTCATTGATTATATTACTGGAGTAACTGATGTGTCGGATTCTGTAAGTATTTTTTCTCGTGAAGTCTTGTTATAAAAAAAAAATATTGTAAAAATTATACTTATTCATACGAATTCAAGGTGTTTTTTTATATTCTTAATAAAAATAAATTATATATATTGTAAAAACATGTTTTTTGACATCAGGAACTAAATTAAATATACTACAAATTTACAGGCAAACCTCCAATCCACTTCCGTTCACGAATACAAATATCGTATAGATGATGTGATAAAACGTCTACGTAAGCTGCAATCAGGTCTTGAAGAGTGGGAGAGGAAGGCAGAGGATCTCCCCCACCTAGCAGATACCGTATGGAGTGCAAGTGATACCTTTGCGGAGGTCAAGAAGACAGTTGCACCCAAATTGGCCAACGTTAAGGACTTTGGACTACGATGTCGATTGGTGTTAGATGTAAGTTCGTGATGTTAAATATACTCTATTATAGACTTGTTATTTACATTCTATAATTCTGTATTTAGAAATAATTCGCAATTGTTATTTAACAAGGAAATCGTTACACGTATTATTTATTATAATAGAAATTATCGAAATTTAACATGAGGATATTACATTATAATACCTTATTTTTTTATTCATAGGACATATCAAAGCTCTCTACACACAACCTTACCGAACAGACCCGCATTGATCTTCTGCAAACTCAGAATCTAGCAGTTTCCTTCCCCTCTCTACTCGCTCAGCTAAAGAACTTGACATCAGCTGCTGAAGAAAAAGAAGGCATTTTGTACAACCTCACTCCGAAATACAAAGAAAAATATTTGGATACTGTAGAAAAGCATGTAGCTATGTTGGGAGAGAAGGCTAAAGAATACAAGAAGTGAGTCATAATAATATGTGTGGTGGTCATCGTGACGCATTGACATAGTGTCTAATTACAAATACTATGATTGTGGGTTTATATATGTGAGAGCTAAAATATTGTTTTTAGAAAAAATTGTAATCAGTACAAAGAAAAAAGAAAACCATATATATTCATGTCAGTAAGATATTCCATACAGCAAGGCTTCATAAAATAGTGATTTTATGTTAGCCTTTTATTTTTTTCTATTACAAATTGTTATCACAGCGTCCTTAAATTTCAAACGATGATCGACATCCGAACACATTCTTTGTAGTAGTCCCTGTCCCTTAACAGTAGACTTATTATAGTATATTCCTGGTACTGTCTGTAGATACTCTTGTTATTCTAGCGCATGTTTTTGAAGAGAAATTTCTATTTATATTAAACTCTTACATTATTTTAGCTTATTCGCGGGCACCCGCGCTCTCGCATCAGCGGGGGTAACTGCAGCACGTGCTTGGAGTCAAGTAGCAGATGGTGTGCGAGATGCGTCTTCAGCCGCAGCCGCTGCAGCCACCGCCGCCGCCACCGCCGCTAAGATAGCACGAGGTCCACAGCCGTTGGTGCGCACTGCAGCCAACGAACGTGCTGCGTCAGAGAATCTCATGAAGAGGGGCACTGAGCTACTGGCTAGGGCAGATGGTAAGTTGAATTAGAAATCTTTGTTAAATACAAAAGTTAAAAAAAAACCAGAGTAATTTGTCGCAGCAGCTAATAAATAATTTCTGGTGATTTTTATATTTTAGATTATATTTATGTATTTTTTTTATTCACTTTAACCGTCGACCAAACGATGATAGTTTTTATATAGAGTATATAGAGTAGAGTCAACATAATAACTAACTTATATTTTCATTGATAAAACGATAAGGGAATATTTCAGGTATTAAAATATTGCTTATCAGAAACGTGTTAAGGAAAAGTTTTTTAGTTTCTTACATAATAATTATTTTCAGAGCTACGCCACCAACTTCAATCAGCTCAACATCGAACGGACGCTATCAGTGTCAGCTTACGAGCACTGGGTTGGAAGGAGCGTTCCCTGGGCGGAGCAGCCGGCGGTATAGATGGATCAACTGGTGTATCGGGTAATGTGGCTGGCGGTGTGGTGGGTGAAGCAGCTCTACCAGCGCTACGCCTAGCAAGTGCACAAGCAGAACGCGTGTTTGCAAGTGCAAGAGCTCTTTATGATGAAGCAGCAGAGGTCCGGAGGAAAGTTCGGTACCAGTTACGTAGGAATCTTGCTGCGCTACAGCGTTTAGGTGATACAGCATTAGGTGCAGCTGAAGAACATGGCAAGTTACACATATGTACATATAATAATTACAATATTGTATATGCTTAAAAATATGTCTTTGGCTTATATCATAAAATTAAAAGTGATAAATTAAATGTTAAATTTCACCTTCATTATTGTTTGTTTTGTTAGTTTGATTAAAATATTTTGTCTTTAGTCAAGTATGTCTATTATTTCGTGAACTGTGCACCTGTGAAATGGGCACCTAGAGTTAAAATCCACGTTTTGCCCAATCAGCAAGACGTCGTGTCTTAAGTAGCATAACTAATAGCCTAATAAAAGCTGTCTACCTATATGTATAAATCACACAATAAATATAATGAAAAACTTATAAAATCTAATTTTATTTATACTTACAAGCAAAATTAAGCTTGTACTCCTCATCCAACAGTATCCCAAATCCGGGGTAACACTCTACGCGGTAAAGAAGTGGCGGAAGCTCTAGCAGCGGCCGCTCAAGCGCGCGCACTCGAACACGACACGGCGTCGCAGGCGCTACGACCGGCACTACGAGCGTTACGGGAGCAGGTACTGCGTGCACGACATGCTGCTACTACTGTAAGTACTGTGCTTTTAAGTTTGAACCGACCAGAGTAGTAGGGCACACTAGTGTTAATATGTATAAGTCGGTATTTTTTTATAAATAAATAATTTTTAAATAATAATAAAAAAGATTACTAGTTTCATCTAATAGTAATCGTTAATGAAGACATTTATTTATTTAGTCCATGAAAATAAATACTTTTTCACTTTATTATTAAATATGTATGTCTTTTTTCAGATTTCAGTATCTATAACATCACCACGGGGTGGCGTGGGGTGCGCACGCGCATACTCCGCGTGGAGTGCACCTGCTGCCACGCGCGTGTCTCTAGCTCTGAGCTTTGATGCGACTGTGCGTGATGGAACAATACTGTATTTACCTGATCAGGTACGGATCTATATTTGACATTAGATATTTCTCTAAATAAAATAAAATAAAATGCAAAAATATTGAGAAAAGTTGGAGCTTAAAATAAAATAAATATACATCATACTGTAATTTAAATACATATTTTCTAGGAATTAGACCGCTACCTCCGCATATTGGTGGAAGATTCCAAGCTCCGTGTTCAGTGGGACGTGGGAGGAGGTCCTGGAGCCCTGGAACACCCTGAGCCACTGTCACCAGCAGTGGATGACGCTGATCATACTACTTATAGAGTACATGTTGAGAGGTGACTTGCTTGTGTCTTTTAATTATTTTACTTATTATTCTTATTATATATATATATATATATATATATATATATATATATATATATATATATAGATATATAGATATATATATATATATATATATATATATATATATATATATATATATATATATATATATATATATATATATATATATATATATATATTATATATATATGTGTGTTGTGTGTTAGTATAAAAAAATCAAATATCATCAATTCTTATATTTATTAACAATGTTAAAAATATTAAAATAAGCTAGCCAAAGCATTATATAATTAACCAATCAGCTATCCTCAGAGTATGGGGTACTGTCAAGCTTCGAGTGGAACGTTCTGGTATCGCAGCCATCACATCCACCAACTCCACCACCAATACCCCAGGGTCTGGTCTGCTGCAGCCCAGCATTTGGTGGCTTGGAGAGGAATCGAACCCACTACCCGCCTGTGTACATTCTCTACACGCTGACCACAATGCAGTGGGGCTGTGGGCGTTTAGTAAGCAGCCTGCGAATGCTAAGTGCACTGGATGTACACAACGGTATGTATATCTTATGTTTGGATATTTGAAAGAAAAATTAAAAGTTTTACATTTAAAATTTTTGTTTATGATATTTCTTTCTATTTTGTATGATAAAATTTCAAATTCATTTTGTTTTTCATTACTACAAAAATATTAACTAAATATTTTAAATGAATAAATGCTAAATGTAATTTAGAGATTTTAGATTGCTTCTTCAATTTTTTTGCGTTTTGCTCTTAACTCAGGTGGTACAGTGAATCACGTAGCAGCGAAGGCCTCGTATGGCTGGGTGGCGCTGGCTACGTAGCTCTACGCCGCTCTCGTCGCCCTCCCGACAGACGCAGGTTCAGTCTGTCACTATCGTTCCGCACTACTGATACAGATGCCCTATTGTTTTTGGCACATGATAAGGCTAATGTGAGTGTTTTATAACGTAAAATATATTTTTGGATAGATTGATTGATTTAATTGCATATATATGCATTAAATTGAACGCAACTTGTTTCAAATATAACTGTATATAATAATTATTGATACAAAAATAAAAACAATAATTATCTCTAAACTCTAAATTGTAGAACCGTTCAGTCTCCGTCTGGCTGCGCGACTGTCGTGTTGTATTCGCGGTCGCGTACGGTGGGGCGCGGCTTCAAATCGCGGCGGGGGCTCGTCACTGTGACGGACGGACAGCGCACGTTCAGGCTACGAGAGTCTTCAACGGACTGGAGAGAGGTATCAATTCTAACTATAAATTAACTATAGTAAAATAAACTAAATTCTATGATATTTTAGCTTATGATATTGTTTGGTTATTTACAAAGCGCTATGCATATTCAACACAAAGAAAGTAAAATATGTAGCTAACAACAAAAATGGGAAGGTATTTAAGAGGTACGAGTTCATCTGCGTTCCAACCAGTGCCTCTTAAATAACTTAAACAACCTACTTATAATTTTTCAGGAAAAAAAATTACTTTGATATATTTATATATTGCCTGTATCATGAAATACTTATTATTCTATAGATACTGAAAAAATTAGATTCACATTATATCTCGCATATAGCGGGGTAAACAGAGGTACCTAGTGTTACAATACTCCGCTCCCCAAGCACCACTCAATTTCCTAAACATTACGTTGAGTTGCGGGATTCGACTCCATATAATATTAAAAACACAGTTATCTTAAGAATTACTCAATAATTACTTTTTTAAATTGAAATGCTTTAAATTTGTCTTGAAAATAACACATAACACGGTCCAGGCAGCCTGCGCGTGAACGGAGAAGAGACTCTCGGCTCGCCTTCACCCCCTGTACAGTCAGCGGCTGCACTCCCCGAGCTAGCTACTTCCACCTACTGGCTAGGGGGTGTGCCTCCCGAAGGGGAGGACCTGGGGTACGACGTGTTGCCTCTCATGGGGTGCCTAGGAGGTGTTATGGTGGACAGAGAAGGCTATGATCTATTGGATACGCCGACCAGACATGGCGTAGAACCTGGTTGTAATCCTAGGGTAAGTTTTCTAAAATGTTTGATTGGTTTTATTTTTAATTATATCCGTCGATATATATTAAATTAAGTAAGTAAATATTGTGTTCAAAAGCCCTGATTATGGTATATATAGCACAAATTACTTTTGGATATTTTGAGTGGGGCGAAATTCCACTATTCTATCTTGTATACTTTTCTTCCACCAGCCTCTTCGCTCAGCAGTCCTAGAAGGAGAAGGCTACATTGAGATGCCGTCACCATCTATCCGCAGAAAGACGTCTCTGTCACTGTCCTTCCGAGCTCGGGACCCCTCTGGTGTACTTCTGTACCGTGCGCCCACACTTGCTGTCGATGATAACGAAGTGGACGATGAAGACGAAGATGATCATCATTATCTTATTTTAGCTTTGGATAAAGGTAGTACGAGGTTTTAATATAATTTTGATTAAAAAAGCTCAAAAAATTAACACTACAATACCGCGTACAGTCATTATTATTGTAGGTATATAAGTATATGAACAACTACTTCTCTATATAATAGTTAATTTACTTTACAGGTGAATTAGAACTGACAGCGAACGCAGGGAAGGCGGAACTCCGATTGAAAGTAAATGGTACAGCGTTCGATGACGGTGTGTTGCACACTGTTAGATTAGTGCGGGTTCATAAACAAGTGCGTTACTTTCTTTATATATTTATATATATGTTAAATGTCCATTTGTTTATTTGGAGGTCAAATTAAAATTACATTCAATTACGGAAGGAAATGTTTATATCTTTTTTTTGCCTTTTGGAAACTGCTTATGGAGAAAGTAGGGAATTACTGTCCCAGATTTTGCGAGAAATGCTTAAGCATAAAATACACAGTTATTAGTTTCGTCTTGGGTCCGCTGAATTTGAACTGCAGTGAAAATACGTTCAATCGTGTTCCATGGAAAAATTGTACAAATAAAAGACTTCAGATATTCTGACTTACTATATTGTATATTAAATAATTAAAAGCAATTAACAAGCAAGCGTATAAAGCAAGTAATTTTAAATTTGGCTCTTTCATTATTATTTTAAAATGTAATAACATAATAATGACATGTACAAATAATGAATACCAAAATGTATGCCAGATGGAGCTCTGGGTAGACGAGAAGCAGCTAGCGAGTGGGGCTTTGCCAGGCGGAGCATTCGCGCCTCGGCCCCGAGGCCTCTATCTAGGGGGCGCTCCTCCTGACTCGTCCCATGCCTCGATGAGAGGATTTACTGGCACCATTGCTGATTTTATTGTGGATTCCACGTCAGTCAAATTTTGATATTTTTTTATAAATTTAAATTTAGTTGCATGGCTGAACTTAGCAATTTCGGAACAAGAAATTGTAATGACTCTATTCTTTAAGTTCTGTGATCTTGCGGAGAGAAATAGTACAGTAACTATATAATTGTTAACGTGATCGATATTCTATATTTAACTATACATATTTGAATGTATTTAAATAACTTGCAACCTTAATTTCTTTTAAGGCTCATTTCATTTTTAATTTACTCAATCACACATATCATAAAAATTCTAATAACAATAAATTCTAATACTTTTCGTATTTATTATCAACCATTTTTTTCTTTCTTTCTATTGGGATATATAAACAAGCTTTAAACTTATATATCTAATATACAGGTGGGTAGGTTTGGAAACAAGTGTTCGGCGAGTTGGAGCAAGGCTAGGACGCGCTGATGGAGAACTGCATTCTGCTGCACCTCGAGCATTGCACGCTGTGCCTGATGATAATGCTGGATGCGCTAAGGTCAGTGGTAGGATGTCGTAGATTCAATTCCTAACATATGCCTGTAATGGAAATGGGAAATCAAAACACCTTAACACTAAATATGTCCTCCCGCTATAAAATATATTCATCTATTAGTACGTTTGCTTTTTATATACTCTATGTCTCTAGCCTACAAAAGTTATGTCAGTAGATACCTAAGTATTGCCAGTGAGATCCACCATATGATTTACAGATGTCATCATACACGGTAGAGGCGGGTGCCGTGAAGTTTGGCGACGCGGCCGGCAGCTACGCGTCGTTGCACGCCGGTCGAACCCGCGACCTCGCCCTCGTATTGCAGCTCCGGACGTTTGCTAGCGAGGGTCTATTGATGCTTTTGCCGGTATGTTCTATTTTATTACCTTTTTTTTTGGAGATAAGCTATAATTCAGCCTCACGTAAATCCCACATAGACGCATAGCCCTATGTCCTATATTATGTCCTGAACCTCGTGACACGCTTCAAGACACTCCGTCCTCCGCTTTCCGTCCTTACTCGAAAAATTGAGACACAACTCAGCTCATCGTCGCACTCAGCGCACAATGGCGGGGCAATAAAAATAATAAATTCCGAGTGTGAATCAAACCCGCAACCATTCCTTTTATATTCAGTTGTTCTCCCACTGCGCCACGATGGCGCTGGTTTTGATAAGAATCACTTACAGTAAAACCATTTGATATTAATAACTGTTCTAGCTACAGTTAAAAATTACGCACAAAACTTTTACCAACCTTGACATAATATTGGGCGAGAAATGACGTTTAAAATCACATATATAACATATAATATATGTATAAATTAATGTATGTTAACATCCTAGAACTAGTTACGTACAAATTAAATAATCTTGTTTATTCTATACAGGGATCTAAATTAAAGCCCAAGCACTATACATCGTTATCACTGCGCGAGGGTCGTCTCCGCTTGGCGATACGCGGTCGTCGCCGTCGGGAGGTGGCCTTGGCCGCGCGAGTCGACGATGGAGTGTGGCATTCCGTATGTATATTAGATACGAGTAGATACTAAGCTAGTACTATGATGTTTAATTGTTAAGGATACTGCATGCATCAATTTATATATATATATATATATAGCATCTTAAATATTGTATTAGTGGAAGCTTATTTAATTTTTGTTTTTATTGAAAGAGAAATCAACTGAAAATCTCATCTATACCTGTCTAATAATTTGTAATCTAGGAGTCTTCCCTTTTCAAAAATGTCTGCCTGATTATATGTTTTTAAACAGATAACAGTACGCATATCGCGCAACCGTATGTCCTTGTCATCCGGCGGAGCAGCCGCAACTGCGCGTGCGCCGCCGCACTCGCGCGCCTCTCGCCTCTTCTTGGGTGGTGCGCCAAGCCAGGCATTAGATTCGCATATACCGAATTCTGTGAGTATTTTATTTTGAATGAATTGAATTAGTTAAAACTATTTTATATAGGTACATAAGTATTATAAAATTGGAGAGTTTGTTCAGTTGTGCGCACAAATCTCAGGAACTACAAGTTCAAATTTTAAATAAAATATATTCGATAGCTATATTAGATAACGCTATCAATTAAAAAGGAGCAAAATAATATAGAAAAGTGTTGCATAAGCCAGAGAGCTTAAGTTTCAGAAAATTCCTTGCCTTCTAACAATTCATGTTTTTTTTAAGAATTCGTGTTTAATGTAACATAAGACTTTTACATTCCATAATTTACTCCATAAGATTAATAGAACACTGGTACATATTGGTACCGTAGTACTTGGACGATATTTTATTTCGGTTATTTTTGTTTTATATTGTTATGTTAACGTTTTAACAGAATGTATAGAAAAATTATTATGATAGAATTTTCTATAACTTTTACTAATCAAACTCTGTGGCAATGTGCCACGTCGTATTTAATATGTATACTTATATAAAAAATATTATTTATATTTACTTAACTAGGTCAATTCTTGACAGTATACAAGTAATATACAGTATACCCACTTCTTGTAAAAGTGTAAGGATATAAACTTTTTAACCTATAAATTTCAACCTTAACCTATAAATTAAATATTCCTATGACTACCATACAGATAAAACGCGCTGGTGGCTTCGTGGGTTGCGTCCGACGAGTGACTCTGAACGGTCGGGCCGAGGATCTGGTGAGGGACTCGCGTGCTCATTCAGCAGTGGGTCAGTGCTTCCCTAGAGTGGAGCGCGGCGCTTATTTTGCTGGTTTGTATTTATTTTTGTTCCAATGTGTTTGTGTGTATTTGAGTGAGAACGGAGTGTTTTAACACAACACAATGGAGTAAATCTGTCACTAAGTATATTTTATGATTGCAAAAAAAATTAATTGTACAAGTTAGCTGTTTCTACAGAGAGGCCAGAAGGCAGAAGGCAGGCTATAAACGCGATGTGTGTGGGTCCGACCCTCACTCCTCCTCCTTCACGATGTTTTTTATTTCTCCGCTCTTGAGGTCTCTGGTCTTAGAAATGTCTGTCTGACTTAAATCCAGCCGTTAAAAGGAGAACGGAGAGTTCATAAAGTTTTAATTAGTTCTATTCTTATCATTGAAAATCTGAGATAAGACCCTCCTCGTTGAATTCTATCACTAAACGCCGGCTTTTGTCTAATGGAAACGATATTTTTTGCAATTTAAAAAGCAATAATCGTTGAGTCTCTTCTCCTTTTATAGACTACATATCAAGTCTTTCCAACCATTGTACTTATCTATAACATCCGATTAATAAGTTCAAACAAATAGGCGACGCATACGCTGAGTGGACAGACGTATGGCACGGCGATGGCGAAGGTGAAGAGTCAGTGGAGGTACGGCTTCAGTTCCGAGCGGCGGGAGGAGATGGCGTGCTTGCGGCCGCTGCGGGCGCTTTGTTGGAGCTTAAAGATGGATTTGTGAGTGATTTTTCCACATCCCTCACAAGTATTTTAAATATTTTCTCTTTTACATAAATTATTACATTACTATTAATATTACATTCCTTATTTTCGCTTAGAATATTTTCATTTCCATGTTCTGATTACGCAATATTCTTAAAAATCCATAATTAATATAATTATTAATATATTCTCTTACAAAATATAATCAAAAATTAACCAACAGGTAATAATATCTATGGGAACCCGTCGTGTAGAAGCTCGCTCCCGAGTCTGCGACGGGCAGTGGCATGCAGTTCGGGCCAAGCTCTCCCCGCGTACAGCCGTGTTGGCTTTAGACGCTGCGCCGGAGGAACGAGCCCCTCCCGCTTTGGCCACTTTACCGTCTGTGGTCGCTGTGCGACCGCCGTCCATATATGTGGGGGGGTTGCCTGGTAAGTGGTTCACACTAGGTAGTCAACCTTGCTACATGCGATACGGTCTCAAGCGACTTGACGAATATTTTATTTCACAAATTAATTTAATATGGAAGTAATCAAACTCAGAAATTACTATATACTTTGTCTACATTAATTAAGCATAAATTTAATCTAATTCCAGAAGGTACCACAGAATTCACAGAAGGCAGAGAAAACTTCAAGGGCTGTATACGTGACGTGGTGGTAGCGGGTTCACAGCGCGACTGGCGACACGCCAAAGTACTACACAATGTGTTACTAGACTCGTGTCCTATCACACAGTGATAGCTTAGTGATAGTGAAACGGAGTGATAGTGACAATTTGTAAAATATAGCGACAATTCAGTGCCTTATTAGTTAGCCGTGATTTATGACTTACATAATAAGCTGGCTGGAGTATTTAACTTATTACTAAAAAAACAGCCACCTAAAGATCTGTATATCGAAAGCCATATATAAATAAATAGTCTAAAAAACATTAAAAACTATAAATAATTAGCATAGTTAATATAGTTTTTAATAATAATAAAGCAAATGAGGCTATATACCGAGGCTGATATAACCACAATATGTAAATAAATATATGTAAATCGATAGTAGCATTCTGTTGGAAGCGTTCACTTTAAGATCATGACATCTCTCTCTTGTAGATGTATAGAGATTACATTTTAAGTAGAAATTTCATGTAAATATATATATATATATATATATATATATATATATATATATATATATATATATATATATATATATATATATATATATATATATATATATATATATATATATATATACATATATACATATATATATATATATATATATATATATATATATATATATATATATATATATATATACTATATATATATATATATATATATACATATACTATATATATATACATATATACATATATACATATATACATATATACATATATACATATACCTATACATATATACATATATAATATATACAATATACATATATACATATATACATATATACATATATACATATATACATATATACATATATACATATATACATATATACATATATACATATATACATATATACATATATACATATATACATATATACATATATACATATATATATATATATCATATATATATATATCTATATATATATATATATATCTATATATTATATATATATATATATATATATATATATATGTGTGTGTATATGTACGTTATTTTATTTAAATCAGATACTTCGTCTGTTTGTTCGTAAAGCCACAAAATAGATAACAACACATGTATATACGTAAAATAATATCTAACAAAGAGCAGTATTCGTACAATAATTGTAAATAGTGTTTTAATTTTTTTAAATATAAGTTTTATCATATATTTAAATAACTTTTATAATAACATAATAATCTAAAATCTTAAGAATATTACCTTATTATAAAATGTTTGAGCAAATAGCATACTCTTGCCAAGATAACCGTTTTTGGTATATATTTAATGTCGGCTAAAAATTATAAAAATCTTATTACAACGCGAATCCAAAAGACCTGCGTTCGAATCCTACTTTAGAAAGAAAATTAAAAAAAATGTTACAGCAAATCTAATTTACGTTTCACAGATATCACAAAATTTCACAAAAAAAACAAATATTAGATTCTACATAATAATATTGATAATATTTTTTTCTGTAATACAGATTAAAAATGCATTTATCCATTTACCCATATTCAATAGTCATTAGAAATAGAATAAATTAAAAAAAGTTTTTTTTTCTAATAACATAACGTGTACATATTAAAAGTAGGTTTCAGCTTTAATAGACATATTATATTTTAGTTTTTTTATCTTCAAGTTCATTAGGATATTGTGCGGAGGGAATTTTATTAAGACTCCACCCATTTAGATCAATCAATCAACCAATAGTAGAAGAAATCCGATAAGCTTTCGCCCAATAACACTTTATTACATCATATTTAATATAATAAGTCATAAAAAGTAGATTTTTTTTAATTAAAAAAAAATATATAGATAATAAATACATTTTAGGCTTAATATTGAACTTGCTATAAACAAATCTGTAGATTTTTTAATTAAGACTTTTTTGATTGAACCTTTTTGTGTCATAGAGTATATATATCGGGATAGGAACCTATTGCATCACGTTAATCATTTCACTTCAACAAAAACTGTAACTGAGGTCAGAACTACTTCGACCAGTTAAAAAAGTAAAACCTGGTAGAATATGTAGATACGGCAAGTACTTAAACATGTTTAATAAATTCTAAATATATTATACAGACATTTACAAATTAACAACTTTTATACAAAAGATAAATATGTATGAAATTACTATTAATAATATTGTAAATTGTAACATTGATATTGAAAAGAGCAATCGTTGAGCATCTTGCCGGCTGTTCTCAGCAGAACTGCCTCCACCGGTAGCCTTACGTCCATTCCACGATACACAAGTGCTTGCAAGTCTATTTCAATATAAAAAATAATAAATTTGAGATCCAGCTATAAGTACTTAAATGAGAGAAAGCAATTCGTACCTTAAATGGAATCTGAATCCACAGAAAAAACGAGTCGTCAAGAAAACGCGCATCTAACAAAAAGACAAAAAATGTTTAATGATATATGTTACAACACATATTTTAATTTATAAATAAATACATTAAATGACTAAATCCAAACGTCTAATCAAAATTTACTCTATTAGAAATCCTCCTCCTTTAACATTAACATTCAAAAAATATTTTTTTGATGTAATAACATCTTATAATAAAAAAAAATTAAAAAACGTAATTTTTTTTTCTAATATGCATCTTTGCATGGGCCATTTGCTTTTTTCTATTTTTTTTTTTTTTTAATTTACTTATAAATATAATTTAAGTTATGAAAGGACCTCCTGGTTTAATATATCTACATTCATAATAATATTGTGTTCAATAATAATAATATGATGTAAATACTATGTAAATAAATCATATTTATGTACGAAATATAAAATAAAGTCGATTTGGCAATAAAAACATATTTATTATACCTGCTTACATCACACAGTACTCGCACTTGTGGACAAACAAACAAAATGATTACATTATATATATATATATATATATATATATATATATATATATATATATATATATATATATATATATATATATATAATATATATATATATATTATATATATATATATATATATATATATATATATATATATATATCTATATATATATATATATATATATATATATTATCTATATATATTATAATATATATATATATATATATATATATATATATTATATATATATATATATATATGTATATACATATATATAATAATTCCAATTTTTTTCTAAGGAAATTAATATGTTATATATATTATATTAATTTAAGTCGCGAGTCTGTCGTCCAATCGAACCCACACTGTCGTCTTTGTGAACGAGTCGTTCATAAATTTTCAATATCGCTTATTAAAATCGAGAAGTTCTTATAAAAATTATAACATATTAAACTCGTGTAATGTTTGTTTTTTTTTTTTTAATATGCGCTATTGAAAATTTAAAGATGACCCTGAACCTAATTACTGGACAATTTTGAAAAATATACTCTAATAAAAAAAAAATACAAAAAATTGACAAACTATATTGGTTTCTAATGGAATTATAATAATTATTAACATTGATCTGATGAATTAATAATTGCGTTTTTCAATCGTAGAAAGCTATTTTTTCAGTACCAATATTACACACAGAATAAAATAAAATAAATGCATTTTTTTTTTCTTTAGTATATTGAAACTATATAGTTCAGAATTAAGTATGGAGATTACAAAACCCATGTCTTTTTACTTTATTATTAATTGTTCAAAAATAGTTAAGTAGGACACAAATACATAAAGATACAGACAGACAAAAACATACAAACAAATACATATAAATCCGTGTAAACAACTTTTTTCTTATTGTCCAGATCACTCGATTATTTTACCAACTATCCTATAACATCTTTACAATGGACAGACGAATGACAGTCACTTGTCATATAGTACAGTTAATACGATAGTCGCTAGCGAATGCGTTACAAAAATAAAAAAAAATCTATTTTACTTTAGAAATAACATAAACAATAAAACATCGGCATAATAATAGGTAAATTAAAGAAATCTACACTCGCTAGCGATTACACGATAATAGTAACGTTATTACTGAAACTCAATTCTTGTCTTTGGGAGTTTAAAACGAAAAAGAAAAGCCGAATCTATGTAAATCAATTTTATGTTTAAAACCATTTTAAATCTATTAAATTACATCACATTTCTATAGTTCTGCTTTATTCTATAGTTTTTTCTTCATTTTATTCTTACTTTAGAGCGAATCGAGACTTTTTACAAAGCAGTTTTATTACTTATTCAACCTTCACATAGCCATCTATTAATACAAGCTTATGACGAAATTAAAAAAAATTATAATATTTAACAGAGAATTCAATTTTACACGCGTAAAGTTGAAATTATGGGGAGTCATTCAATTATATTAGGGATCAATTAATGATATATTGAATCGATTAATTTCAATCGACATTATAGATTTTTAACGGATTATTCTCGATAAAAATAAATCGATTTTGTAGCGAATAAAATATTTTATAAACATTGTATTTGCATGTGAGAGAAAAATTAATTGACTATACCAATTTTATTCAACGAATATAAACAATTTAAAAATAAAAATATTATATTGGTTTCTCAAACCGAGCCAGACATATATTATCCACACAAAATAAAAAAAAAATTAAAATTGCTAAAACTAATAAACCAATCGGTTAAAAATCTACAATAATATAATAATAATAATAATAATGGCTTAAAATAATATATTTTTTATAATGCATCTACGACCAGCCAATGTTGCCAACTTTGAGCAAGACATTAGTTACCTACATACACCTTACAAAGTCCCTCTCTATTTAGAATGAATGAATGAATGAATTGTGGAATTAATGAACGAAACAAATCAAAATAATTCTATTGTATACTATTTTACTACGTACGTCGACATCGCGGTCCCTTGTGACGGTATTCTGAAATTAAAAATATAATAAAGTTTATTTAGTTAAAGTACAGTTTGTATTGAATTTAAAATTAAATTAGCTATTTTGTACGAATATATAGAGATGTATTAATTAATTATATAGATATTTTCGAAGAATTTTTATTCAGTTACACAAAATAAAGCAAGCAACAAAAAATATCCTATACATAACCTATACTTTAAAATTTGTATGATCCATCAAAACGAGCCTTATTTTTTTACTATATTATTACATTTTAATATTATATCCTAAATTATAACCAGGCAGTAGCCTTCTATATGATGAAGCTCTGTAATAAGGATCCACTTTTACTCAATTCAAATTCAGCCAATGCTCTGTCACTTACTTCACATACGATCTGCTCACCTGAACTGGAAACAGAGCGCGCCACAGTCTACATGGACAGGTAGCCCCTGGCGGCGGAGCGGCGGCGGCCCAGCAGGTACGCCACCAGCACCACCACCACGAGGCCGCCGAGGGCGCAACCCACAGCTATGGGCACCGCGTCGGGCACGTCGTCGCCCCCGCATTCGCGTGCTACGAGAGAAAACAGAACATGTATTTAGTTGAAAACTTAACATATATAATATATAAATATGATTTACAAAGTGAAACGCGAAATTTATAAGGGTAAAATTGAAAAAAAAACCATTTATGTTATAGTCCATTCGTCGAGGGCTCTAGGCTATATATATTACGTCACTATACATAGCCTAGATCTAGGCTATGTAGGTCAGAGCGACTTCATGCTCTTGGCATATGTCATGTGTCATACACAACTCTTATTTATTTCCAAATCACAAAGCACAAATGCTAGTATGATATATATATATATATATATATATATATATATATATATATATATATATATATATATATATATATATATATATATATATATATATATATATATATATATATATATATATATATAATGAAGCTGACGTAGTAAAGTAGTATAATATACAGATAGAAGACAGTATATACATATAGAAGGAGCTGGGTATGACTTCAAAATATCCCATACAATATATTATATGTATAAATCACTTATCATAAACGCCACTCATGACACGCGCTCTTATATACATATACCACTGTGCATATGTATATATATGTATGTATGTATGTATATATCTATTGCGATACATGCTCAAGGGCAAACTAACACTAGATTATATAAAATAACAATAGTACATTGTTGATATATTTAAAATAAATTGTTTTAACATATTAAAAAATACTCTATAAGCCTAGAAAGCGTAATACGAAAATGCCTAAGAGACATAACTTCAAGTTTAACCGAGTACTTACTCGGAACTTACTAACGAATTGATCAGAAATAGGTTTAACCTTAATTTATGCAGTTGAAGTAAGAGCGAGATGTATAACAGCGTAATCTCTCTATAGTTAGCTGAAAGATCTGGGCCTGTCTAGAACTATTACTAATAGGTTTCTAGAACGTTCTTCAAAGGCGGCTCTAGTAGAATCATTTCAAATTTCATTAAGCAGTGGGACGAGCTTGGAGAGTGGAGGTGAGGGACCTCTATAAATTAAAGTCTTTAATAAATGCGTTTTGATTTTTTTTCTTATAGCTAGAATAGACAGTACTAGAATGAATAGATCGTAGCTATAGTATTTCAACACAATTGTGTAATAATAAATTATTTTCATTTATATATTAATAATTCATCGAGCTTATGCACAAATTATGACTAACGGTCATTAAAAAGCCCTTATCACAACAGACGCGATAGATAACAGAACGCCAACGTTTATTTAAACACACATGTACCTATATTAGTTGTAAATAAATATTCTACATATCGTATTGCAAACCATCTGTTTACTTCTGACAAATATGAAAGTTAATATCTATATATATAAAACTATTCCGTTACAGAATGACTGACGGACAAGGTATAGCCGAAATTCCATAGAAACTTGAAATTGGGCATATAGTGTATATGGTGAATGTAGGGGAGTACTATGGGAGGATTTCCCAAAATTTCAATGGGAACGGGAAGGTACCGATTTTGCGTTACGAAGTCCACCCAATGGAACGGCGGGTTACAACTTTGTGGTTATATCTTACAATAAATAATCAAGATCAAAGTAGTATTAATAGAATATTTAAAGAAGCTAATATAAATATGTAAGAGCTTTGTAGTATTTTGTCAATACAAGAGACATAAGCGAGACTTAACGCCGCTCTTTGTTCTCGCCTGAGAGAAGAAAATGACATTTATTTAAATATAAACCCCCCGAGTGAGAAATGAACCCAGTAACATCACCCCACTGCAATACGATGGCGAATAAAATATATATCAATTTTCCTTTGTATCCATTATACTATATTATTTATAAACTAAGACAATTAAATTATTGTTTTTTGATAATTTTTAGTGCTAATCTACACTAAGGATAGCAAATATTTTTAAAAATCACATCTTGCTACTTTAAAAATTGTTTAAGACAAAAGTATGCACTGTTATATTAATACAATTATTATTAAAGAACAGTCTAACAAGCGAATATGTACATCTAAAACAAGGAAACGATGTGTTATTTTATCATTTAACCAATCATATTTATTTACACAATCATATAATATAGAAATTGTATAAATTAATTTAAACGAGATAAGGGGAGGTCATCAACCTATTCAATATCATATATATTTTTCTTCATAATACACACTACATACATAATAAATTAAAATAATAATCGTGGAAAATGAAAAAAGAAACAAATATATATACATTATTATAAATAATAATGAAATGTCAAACTATTTACCTAATGTATAGCATTTATTAATTCAATTTAAACTAATGTCAAGACAAGTATGTCAAGTTAAATATAATAAAGCCTACAACGTATCGCATTTACAGTCAAAAATTTAAACATTGCACCACGCAGCCTGAATGGAAGACAGCATTATACAAAATGAAGGAAAATCTAAACACGAACACGCCTTTTCCCGCACAAAACTGGGTAAACAGAGGGAACCTAGTGTTAAGACACTCCGTTCGCCATTTTCCGCTCAACTTTCAGGTTTTTAACACTAGGTATTGAGTGGCGTAATTCAACACCACGCTTTGGACTCTTACCAGAGCAAAGAACCTAAATAGTTCACTTACAGTCAGACGCTGTACCGCTGCGCCATAACGGCCTCAAGGAAAATTAAGTAAAAAAAAAAAAAAAAAACAACAAGTATATAAAAACAAGTTCTTACCAGCGCTAAACGTCTTAGTGGACGTGGTTCTAAACGCCTCCTCTTGCAATTGCGACAGTGTAACATTGCCCGCCACGTTCGTCTCAGATCCCATTTTCAGTAGAGTGGGTGCACCACATCTGTAAGACGTGGACAGTGATGTCCGCCATGCTTCGCCGTAGTTGAATAGAACTGGTGTTTTGGAAGCTGGAATTGTTATTTATTATTACGAAGCTATTAAATTTAACTTAAAACAAACACTGAAGTACAGTAAACAATAATTTGTTCAATAGAAAAATTCCAAGTATTAATACATAAATATTTTCCTGGGATTTGAACTGAAAACCCAAAAAGAAAATGTAATGGCCTGTAATATATATTACCTAACATAGAATCGTTTATAATCAACTTCTTAACCTACTTCGTTGCTGGAAATAGAAAGCGCATAAAACAAAAAGAAAAAAAAATATCCCACGATTACGAACGATAAATTGTATAAGCTGGCTGTTTTACAATATTACCTTTGGCACTGTTCATTTTCAATAGAAATAGCGTTTTTAATATTGCGAGTGCTATTCATTTCTTAATTCTGAGCTTTTAAAAAAATTATAACTTCGCAATAATTACGCTTTAACAAGATTTAACAAGGAAAAAAATAATAATGGTAAATAGTAAGGTAAGTTAGACTATACATAAGTATGTAAAACAAAATCAAAATCAAAATATTCTTTATTCAAATAGGCTATTACAAGCACTTTCGAATCGTCAATTAACATAAGTGTCAGTATTGTCAGTCCTACTAGAAGCTACCACCAGCTCGGAGGACAGTTCTGCTGAGAAGAGCTGGCGAGAAACTCAACAGATGCCTTTATTTCTATCGTAGATAAATATCGTATAGTGAGAAAAATTTTGAGGAAAGAAAAAAAATATATATACATTATCTATAACGGGCATCAAACATGTGACCTTTGCAATAAGAAAGTTATAAGGGCAATTCAAGCGTACGAGACATCCCTGTACAAGTTAAGTGGGTTGCGCTAATAAAACGAATCAATTTATTAATCCAAATCGTAGGTCAATGATCGCGTTACAATAACGTATTGAAACTTTGTAATATTTTATTATACAATTCGGTATTTAACTTGTCATCTGTCTATTTCCTTGTTGGTTAGGTTAGTTACAAGGCAAAGAGTGTGGCTTCAAATTATATATATATATATATATATATATATATATATATATATATATATATATATATATATATATATATATATATATATATATGTATATATATATATATATATATATATATATATATATATATATATATATATATATATATATATATATATATATATATATATATATATATATATATATATATATATATATATATATATACATATATATATATATATCAGCATATCATATATATATATAGCAAAATCAGAAAAAAGTATGATAGTAATTATAATAAAAAAATCGAAAAAAACCATAAAAGATTAACAATATATAACTAAATGTGAACAAATATTAATTATTAATTGTATATAAAACAACTCACTTGTATTAGGCAACGATTCAGGCTCAAGCATAACAGTGATATTCTTCACAGCATACGTCTTAGAGGTGGCGTTGGCTTGGAAGACAAATTGCATATTGTTGTAGGTGGCGTTAGTCGCATTGCTGACCGGCCAGGCTAGCTTGATCCACTGTTCGAGCTCACCGCAAGCGCCGTCGATGACCGAAGCGTTCTTTGGCACATTGATAAGAACATCTGCTAGAGATGTTGCTGTAAGAAATGAAAAAAAATACTATAAATTTTAATCTTGTAAGGTAATACAGGGTACTGGAATAGAATGCCTATTGTTAGACAAGTCTATACTCAGAAAATGACCAAATATTATAAATTAACAGTTCCCTTAACAAGAATGTAAATTTTAAAATCAAGATTGTCAATGAAATATCATAATCGCCGTTATCAAACTTTGTAACTGTTAACAGCAAATAACCAGTTCAATGGATTCAAATATCTATACTAATAAATCAAAATGGAGTGTTTTTTTTTTTCAATATTAAAATAACGGCTTCTCACTACATGCATATGAATAGGCACATCAAAATAACCTTTTTGAAAATTTTTGTCTGTCTGTCTGTTTGTTCCGGCTAATCTCTGAAACGGCTGGACCGATTTTGACGGCACTTTCAATGACAGGTAGCTCTTTATTTACTTTTATTTTAGAAAAATATATATATATTATAGTAAATATATAACATATCGAAACGAACGAAATTCAGTTTAGGGTTAAGGTTCGAATTCGCATGCGGGTCGCTAGTTATATATAAAGTTAAAAATAGCCTACTTAGTTATAATTTAAATCCATCGTCTCGTGAATAAATCTACGCTAAGCAATTATATAACCTTTACCATTATTTTAACCTTAACTTCACTTGTACAGAATATATGAAATCCGAAATTAAGAATATTGTCACACTTTTTAGGGTTTCTTGGCCAAATGGAAAATAACGGAAACATCTGTTTGTCTGTACATCCGTATGTCACAGTCACTTTTTATAGTAATGTAGTAATGATATGCCGATATGTTGTGTTCTGTTTGCAAGAAAATTAACTAATCTAAATCCCACGCAGTTATTCGATCGGGATTTTACGCGGGAAACGCTCGTTTACCGCACGAGTACCTTCCGCTCTGATAAAATATTACATATAAGTAAAATTATAATTATCATTTATATTTTTTATACACAAAGTGATTAGAAAGGAACAAGTAAAAAGACTTATAATTACAATCCTATCACACAAATATTTGATTAAAATAAGAGAAAATCGGGAAAAAAAAAATTAAGCGGGCGAAGCCACGAACGGGTCGCTAGTATTTAAATATAAAAAAAGCTTTTTATTTAGTCCATATATTTCTATAACACTAAACCTATACTAATATTAAAAAAGATAAAGAATTCATTTGTTTTTTTTTTATCCCAGGAACTATTATGTTACATATATTTGGACATAACCCAGGGTATCTGCTGTCCGGGTTACCTCGACCACATAGAATATAATACGTAATGCTACTTAGTTATTTCCATTTGTCCACGCGGGTGAAGCCACAGGTAAAAATTAGTCTAAGACAAAGTATATAAATCCTGTTACCAGAAGTTACATAAGGGCACATTTAAAACCATTACTTCTTCTTAGGTGATCGTTATAGACTTTTAAGTATATTATAATTTAAGCGTATAAAAAAATCTGTTACAAATAAAACAAAATCTAGACTTTGAATACAAGGTTAGCGAAACTGAAAGTAATTGTTATTTCTAAGGTAACAAAATGTATTCAATCATTGCAATAGTTCTATTAAAGATTTCATATTTAACCCAAATACTGGCTTTTTTAAAAATAAAATAAAATACCACCGCTTAAGTCATCCCGTGCCCCTTTTTCTGTTCTTTAAGTTATTTTTTTTTAATTTCAATTGAGTTTATTGTAAAAAAGTATACAATGCTTATATAATATAATACAAACGTTAAAGTTATCGATATTCTGGAGAGTTGGAGAGTCTGGAGAGAGCCCTCCCTATGATTTTTATTTTAAACGTACTCTGACATTAAACAAAGTGGGATTTCAGATAAAAAGGGCAACACTATCGAACAAATTATGACAAATGACAATGACCAAAAAAATTCTGATCAATTCGGCCATTTAAATGTGACGTAATAAAAAAAATCAATTCCAGATTATGTACCAACTACATAGTCTATTTGTAGAAGAAGCCATACCATACCATACCATACCATACATATATACATAATATATTTATCCTATAGCTGTACAGAAAGAAGACACTGGTTTTCTTTTCTACAGAAAACAATAGTAAACTTAATTGGTCTTTGTTTTTTTTATGTTTTATACTGAAAATATTTTACTGTACTGTATGTTTAAAAATAAAATAAATAAATACATTATATCGCTTATAGTCGACTCGTATAATTTAACAATCGCGTGATAAACAAACATTATGCACCGCCATTTAAATGTCATAGAAAAAGAATATAATATAGATAATTTCTGATGAGAAACAGCAAAGCACCTAGAAAGATATCGGAGAAATTTATTAGCTCTCCGTTTTTCGGCCAGTTTAGAAGCAGCGCTCGTTATGTGGCGTAACACAACGCCGCGTCCTACTCTACCTTCTACACGTAGCACAATGCGAGAGATGCTTAACCACAATAAGCCATTGAACCATTCAACTGACATTACTGATATTATAACAAGAAAGCGTATTAAAGCAGTAAACGTTGTAAAGAAAACCTATAATAACAGTTCGTGTTTGGAATCACATTTTTTAATATCCAACTTATAATAACGATTTATAAGTAAAAGTTTCCGCATTCTGACTACATAAAAGTATAAAATTCTATCTGAGTTTTAGATAATAAAAATAATATACACATGGATTAGATATATGGGTTGATATATATAAAACTTTTACAGGAATGATGCTGAGGTCTTTGCCAAAGCTACCCAAAGTTACATGTCAAATTTTAAGATTCTACCCGCAATGGTTTCGCCCAGTACTATTATACCAGTCTCTCATAGCATAGCAGAAGCTTGAACGTAATGGGTACGAATCTGTTAGCGGTTAGGTATTATAATATGAGTATATACAAGTAACCCGGCCTATTTGAACAAAATATGATATAGATATCCATCACCTGAATGTCGTAAAAAGTAAAAATTGTATGTCTTCATGCCTATAGTATATATTTCAATGTCACAAGCGCTTGAATCTTGTGAAGCGTGAATATTATATAGCGAGTGAATCAATACAAATAACTGTACTGGAAGCGCGTCATAATGACTCAGGACGATCTTCATACATAAATATATAAATATTATAATAAAGTAACGTCAAAGTCAAATAGATAGTGCCTAGTCTGTTCTTTCTGTGAGAGTAGAGATGAGAAGAGGCTATAATTTAACATATAGCAATATAATCCAAATGATTAATGTTTTTTTTATTAAAAAAAAACTAACATATTATGTTAAATAAATCCTTTATATAATGTAGAAAGTTAATTTAATTGCGCATATAATATTTTTAAAATAATTCAAATTTCATATAAGTAGACAATGGATATAAGTCATTACACTTTAAGTGATCTGCCGTTAGATTTGTTACTGCCGACAGCCGTACATGTATATTATGTGTACGGTACACAAAAAAAAAACAATATAGCAAAATTATACTTAATTGAAAAAATAAAGAAAAAAAACAAAAAAAGAAGGCTACACTATTTGAAACAAATGATTGAGAAATTGCATACCAGACAATTCCACTTTAAGAACGTACATAATGGCAACACTAGCTTTGGAATTTCCAAGGTTTAAGTTTCTGTTACGATGCACTAAAACAGAACACAAAGTAACACTTAAAATGGCGTTATAACAATGCTTTCAGTAGTTAGCGTTGCAGTTAGCATGTAAAAAATAGCACGATCGTTGTGGGTTTACATCCACGAAAGTAAATTGTATCTACTCATATTATTATAATTATCTCTTCCTGTATATCACTCACTCACTCTCTTTCTCTCCGTCTCTCTCTCTGCCTTTGGGAACGGGATACAGTAACATTTCACGATTCATATTCCACGTTAACAAAAGTTGGGCTTAGTAATAGTTTGTATTATTTAAAAAACTAAAAAATGTATCAGTAAGTTTGAAATTTTGTACAAAAAAATTATTTAGGGTAAAGAAAAAAAAGTCTATTATTACATGTTTTTTTTCTTAAAAGGTCAGTTTGTCTGTATGAATATGAATATGTGCTTCATACGTCCATGGCTATTATTATTTTATAATAAATACTGGCACACCCGATTTAGAACTAAAGTTCAGGTAAACTATAATAAAGCTTTGTAGGTAAAAACGATGCTCTCAGCATGATAGACATTTACCACTGACATATAAATATTAAACATATATAAATATTAAATGTTAGGTATGCGACATATAAACAATAAAAACTTAACCAACCAATAAATTTCATATAACTTAAAAAAATTACATTCAGCTAGGTGGTTTAACAGTGATCAACATACAGTGCACTCTGTTGGTCTCTCATTAGCCCGACCTAGATATGTCGCATGAAGTAACGACTGTTGTAGTACCAAGGGGACTTAAAAAAAAAATTTCAAACGTTTCAAACGTTTCAACGATTTTTTGGTATAGAACCAGTAAAATTTTAAAAGGTCCGAAAAGGGTCTAGATTTTGAATTTTAAATTCATAATAATAATTTGGTTATTTATTAAACGTTTATCAACGCATCGAATAGCGGAAAGTTGAGAACGGAGTGTCTTAACACTAGGTTCCTTCAACTTATGTTTCCCTCTGCCTACCCTGCTATTTGCGGGATACAGCGTGAAGCTAAATAAATAAATTTATCGGAAGCTTTCCTCTGGCTGTATATTGAGTCACTTTTCTTGGAAAAGAATGAGTCAGTTCTAACAAGATATTCACGATACTGTTATTTGATCTTAATTTGAGGAAAAATATAAAACTCGCGTTAAGGTCAATATTATCACATTGACACAGAACAATGTTTATTCTCATTATAGAAATATTCCTCTTACACTGAAATAGAAACCTGCGAGTTAACAGCCAACTGGCCCTCGCTCCTAGACCAATTATAATTTTCCAGAAAAAATAAACGTTACCGTAACGATTTAAATGCAAAAATATTTGAACAGTGTCTAAAGCTAGTTTGAGCGGGAAGCGGAGAAAATAGTGTTAAGACACTACCCTTCTATATTCGGAATGAAGCATAAAACCACTAGAAGTAGAATTGTCGAATAATGTATACAAATACATATGTATTTTACATATAATATAAAAAATACGTCTAAAATATATATACTTCACGTATAACAATATATTTTTAAAAAATATATTCATATTGCTTGAACAAGTGTTTCATTCGATGAGTACAATCGGCTCACTTACATTTAATGTATTTTAACAAATTGAAATTAAATTTAAATTTTTATTTCCAAATAGTTTTATTTCCAAATAATAATTCTTAAATTCTATCTTTCTAACTGTATTGCCATATGTAGAAAAAAACGTAAAATCATAACATTACAAGGTGCTTTCTCAAGGAAGCCTCAATAAAATAAAAAAGAAATACACTAAATGGCTAAAGACAATAAAATAAATTTCTAAACACATATTCCGAGGTTAATCATATTTTACTAGAGTACACAATTTATATAATACATATATACATATATATATTAAATATGACAGATGTATACAGTGCAGTCTGGCACGGACCCAACTAGATTCTTAACTAAATCAATATTTACCTCCCGAGTCCCGACTATCGTACACAAAGATTTTTCTATCTTCGGCTTCCATACAGAATGAACGATTGTGTATGTTATATTATATATATTATAATTTTAAATTGAACCTATAGGTTTTCTTGTTATTAAAGAAATTTTACAAACAACTATCGTAGTTAAAAAAATTATGACTGTAATGTACATTGATAAGAGGTACTAATATTATAAAGCTGATGAATTTGTTTCTGTGACCTCAACTAGGTACTAGTTCGAATTTAAAAAAAAAATGTCAAAAGCAGTGGCTTGATAAGAATCTTTGAGTAGTATAATTTTATTATAATTAAATCGTTGTATATAAATAAATGAATAATTTATTTTATATTAAAATCTTTGAAAAAAAGTCTACATGGACACCAAATGGAAATACGACGCGACAGGATGTGGGCGTATCTATAGTCAATTGGCAATAGAGCTTGAATGTTCGAAAAGGGCAAATCCTGCTGGACGAAATTTTTTCAACCTACAACTTTTTTAATGTACACGGAAATATGCGGGAATTCCCCTTTACAACAAAAGTTTATTAGATAACCGCGTATGAGTAATATACATCCGATTCAATAAATTCTCGAATGTACTGAATATTATCTGTATTGAGAAGACGAGAGCTCGTGGCACAGTGTCTGTCTGTAATATGAAGTTGTGGGTTCGATTCCAACACGGAAGGGTGATTTAAAAACTACACGTTTTAATTAATTTTCTTTACGTTTTGTCTCAAAAATGTATGGAGAGTGGAGATCGAAACGTCTAAAACCAAAGCACAAGTTGTTACAGACATTCATATTTATGCAATAATCTAAAAATAGAATTGCTTCTGCCTGCATTTTGTGTAACAATAAGTTTTATATTGCATATTAAAATTTCTCTATACATTCACATGCCGATTGCAGTTTTAAATGTATCGTGTTACAATGTAGATACAGCGTTCTATTTCGATATACATATACAAATAGATAATATGAGAAAAACAATATATCTCGCCTCTCGATTCTCGACGGAGACAATCCATCGACAATTCACTCTACATTACTATAAAGCTAATCTAACAAAAGAATTTGCAGGCGATTTGCGCTCAATTGGTATATATTAAATAGCCTTAGCCTATAAGCCTTTAGATGTAATCAAATGGACCAAAACCATGAAGAGTCGAGTCTGAGATTGAACAATATATATATATATATATATATATATATATATATATATATATATATATATATATATATATATATATATATATATATATATATATATATATATATATATATATATATATTATCATTATGCATAATATAATACATACATATCGAATAAATCGCAACTACCGATAAGCGACATTTAACAGAACGTGATGTGTTACAATACAAAATTCCGTTATCATCCAATTAGCATTATCTTAGTATTTTTTCTTACAACTTGTATAACGCCAGATAAAGCACGACTTTGTAATTTTGCTTGGTAATATTTATATTAATCCGCATTGTACTAGATAACCAGCGAGAAGCTAGAGAAAAATCACTAACCTAGACGGGGTTTAATACAAACAGATGAATTATTATTTATTATACATATATATATATATAAAAATATATATATTTCCCTCTATATACACCTAACGTAACATTATGTTCTCATCATAAAATTCAAAAGCGAATGCCTATTATAAATCGTAAAAAGGACTGTTTATATATGAAATCTGAAATGATATATAGTATATATATATATATATATATATATATATATATATATATATATATATATATATATATATATATATATATATATATATATATATATATATATATATATATATATAATATATATATATATATATATATATATATATATATATATATATATATATATATATATATATATATATATATATATATATATATATATATATATATATATATATATATATATATATATATATATATATATATATATATATATATATATATATATATATATATATATATATATATATATATATATATATATATATATATATATATATATATATATATATATATATATATATATATATATATATATATATCTATATATATACATATATATATATATATATATATACTATATATATTACATTTTTATATACAGTAGTAATAGGCAGAGGAACTTAATGATAAAACACTCCGTTCCGCGCTTTCCTCCTTTCTAGACATTGCAAGAGACATTTGTCTTGTTGCCAGAGCGAGGAAAACGAAAACAATTAATTCGCCACGCATGAGAATTGAACCCACTACCGTCGAATTTACCGTCAGACGGCCTATATTCATAAATTCCCTAAATCGTATACATAGGTGTGTATGAGTCATAATTATGTACAATTTATGTTAATCTATTGTGGCGCAGTGGAACAGCTAACTGTAAATTGAATAGTTGCGGATGCAATGCGGCAAAAGTATCTTAACGTTAGATTATCTCCGTTTACGTGGAAATGACAAAAGGTACAAAAGAAAATGACGCTGTACGAACATCGAACCTGTTACTAGCTTAATCAATTTTTAAGCTGATTAAATAACGATAAGTTTACATACGCTCATGTATATGACATATGAAAACCTGTCATATATATAAATTATAATATTATTTATATAGTACATAAGAAGAAGAATACATGGACGTAAATACATAAAATATTATTATATATAACAGGAAAATAATTGATAATGATTCTAATGTAAATAACAAAATATAAACAAAGTAAAGTTTGTAAAATACAGTATATTGTAATTAAATGTGTTTAACAACAAACGAAGTATAACAAATATATAATCATAAAAAGTAACTCGTAACCAGGATACACAAACTCTCGAACGCCTACCTACCTAACGTACCTATATGCAGTAAGCCTACAAAAGTTATATAAAAGTTAGGCAGAGATATCTCTATTGTTTAAACACTTCATTTTACATTTCTTAATTTTATATTTCTATTTCTAGTCAACATTTAACAATGCTTGTATGGCAGAATCACACGACACGACTCAGGCGTAAGTTTAATTCTATATTCGTATTCTGGTAGGGTATGTGTTACAATGACCTTCATGGTAATTAATAAATTAATTTGTGTGTGTGGAAGCATTATATTGAATATTAAAAAAAAATAAAACTACCGAGGCAGAAAGAAATAGCATTATTATTACAAAACTAAATAGTCTGTTAGACAAATGAAGAACATTTTAATGTATGCATTTATTATAATTTAAAAAATATATAATATAATATATAGATGATGAATGATAGATTGATATTATCGATTTAGATCAAATTGAATAGAATAAATTCAAACACATAATGTAAGGAGTTTCAGTAACTCTTTCTACTGTGACTACAGTATTGAAAAAGACACAAAGACTAAAAAAACGAAAAGACTAAAAAGTCTACTAGGTATACTGAAAACTGCAGATATACATTTTTCAATACTTTCAGTAAGTAATGGTTGATACTGAAAAAAATGGTAAAGTTTGAATAGTATATTTGTCTAAGCAGGCTATATAACAAGACATTAATTATTTGTAGCTAGCTCAGGCTCCAGTAATATGTCATCTGTCAAACATAACTTTTAGTTATTTCCTTTGGACCACAGATAAAAAACGATTATTTAACAAATGTAACCCACACCTATAAAACATAGTATGATGTGCATTTAAACTGTCCAAATGAAATCTAAAGCAACATAGTAGCAGCTGTTGAATATACACATACATTAAAAGCTAAAGTAAAGTGAACGAAAGGGTCCATTGTATTGCTTATATTCAACAAAAATAGCTATATAATATCATAGAAGCTTATTAGAATGGGGTAACTTGTATTATTCTACAAATTTGTTCAATATATTAATAAAATATTATAGTAAATTTTTTGAAATTATTAGTTTTATAAAAAAATTCATGCACTGAAGTCTTAAGAAAGTTTTGTTTCTGATATCAAATTATATCATAACAGTAAAAACTGAATGTTTATTGCAGTTTATTGCTTAATGGCCAGCCTGGGAAGGTTATAGGGTATAAGCGATTTTGAAGACTAAAACACGAAATTAAGGGCCCATAATAGACTAACTAAACCAGAAATAGAGCAAGTCATTGTTTCAAACAAGTTTACAATGTGATGATCATTTACCAATGACATAAAATTCACAGTTCTGGACCATCTTAGGTTAAATTAAAAAAACAAAGCCTACACAGATTTCCCGCCACCAAATAGTTTATTATATGATATTTTGTGTAGCAAATATATAATATCTATATAACGAGTAAAACATTTATAATTAGGTAGTTTTAGGTAGTTTTTACTATTGCAAAACTTGAAAGAATCATAAATAAAAAAAAATACTAAAACCACCATATACCTTCTTTTTACATTACATACGGTTTTTTTTTATTTGCACATTGTGCAAATAAAAGAATCTCATAAATAATTTCTTTAAATATGCAAAGAGAATGAATGTTGGAAAAGATTTTAACAACAGATAATATATTATCATATTTTTATTTATAAGGCATAATTTTTATATTAAATCAAGCCATTAAATAAATAACTTGTTAAAATTGGTATTCATAATGGTATAATTTAATAACCGTGAGACTTGTATGTATAAATATAAATTCTAATCGAGAGTATGGTAGCGTCTACTTATATTCCTATACAAGATTGTAAGCCTGAATGGTCTTTGGTTGAATGCAATATTCTCAGGAACTACTACTACTTAATAAAGTTTTTGTCTGTTGGATTTATCAAGGATGGTCATAGGTTATGTTACATAATGTTAATAGTGTTCATGTAACCAACCAACCAACTGCAACTGTGGGGTACTTTCGGCACTTAGAATGTTTCATGTTTCATGTTTCACACACAACTTCATTTAATAAATATCATTTATAAAATGTTTAAGCACACAAGCAAAGCCCCTTGTAAATGCAAGTTAATAACAGTGCAAAACCATGTCTTGACACTACATTCATAAGTTTAAAAAAATAATTGACAAGGGAAATATCTATGTTATTATTTCTCATAAGAGTAGACAATTTATTGGAAAAAATATAAAAAAAGAAATCTTGCAAAGCTAATAAATAGTATATTAGATTATTTGCTTCAATAAAAAAATTATAAAAATGCTTCAATATCATAAGGTGCAACAAAAAACTGATACAATAAATATAAAATAGGTTGTTTTATTTGCATGCCATTTATTATTTATTGACATTCTCAAACAAATAGTATGTTTCCGTTTATATAATCTAGATGATTGAAGATTTTTTTTGTAATTTAAGTAAATAATTTACACGAAGATTATAAAATTGAAATCAAAGGACTGGTATTTTTTATTCTTAATAATAAGAAAATAAAAATATACTTACATGAATTCACCATTTTAGTGTAAGTAACCTTTAGTTGTGCAGCAAACTGAAGAAGGACACATGTGACATTGCTTGAGTTAGTATAAGACCATGATCCTTGTTCTGGGGCAGGTACTGGGACAGGCGCTGGAGCTGGAGCAGGGGATGGTGATGGAGTTGGTGCGGGTGTTGGTTGAGGGGTTGGGGGTGGTGTCGGCTCAGGAGTGGGAGCTGGAGTTGGTTTAGGGGTTGGAGCAGGGGTCGGCTTAGGGGTAGGAGCAGGAGTTGGTTTAGGGGTTGGAGCTGGGGTTGGAGCTGGGGTTGGAGCTGGGGTTGGCTTCGGAGTTAGCTCTGGTGTAGCGGTTGTCGGTTCAGGGCTAGGTTCAGTCGAAGGAGGTTCCTTAGTTTTTTCAGTTGTAGGTAACGGAGTCTCCGCCTCAGGTGTTTGTGAAGGTATGGATATAGTATACGGTTTTTCTGTTGTCAGACCTCCTTGTCCTATGGCAGAATATAATAATTATGGATAAATAATTAGGGTAGTCGAACAATTATTTGTTCACAAATGCGTGATATGGATAAAAATAAAAAAAAACGCGAGGTACGCGATAAGCAACAAAGAGCTTACCAATAGGTATTTGTTAATATCTTGCAATACTTACCAACTAACGCTAAACTGCATAAAACTGCCGCAAATAAACAAAACCTTAACCGCGTCATTTTCCTATGAAAACTGTGTTACTTGAAGCAGTATATTCGCGAACAATCTCACAAGTACGTAGCAAATAAATGATTTTGTAAGAATCGAATACTGGACAGATTACAGAAATGTCACTTTATACCTATCACATAGGACAGCTGAAATTGTGCTACCAGTTAAAATAATATAAAAAAATATTTTATATTAGAGATTAAAAAATATTAGTATAAAATATTTTTAACATATTTAATGTCAGTAAATTGTATTAATTTCTACATTTTAAAATGTAATTACGTAGGAAAAAGAATTTAAAAAAAAATTGTTTTAAATTCTAACTGATTTAGGTTTTGCTTAAATAAATGATCTTACAAATGTTTCACTAAATATATTTAAATAATATATAATAAACCACTGGATATTTTATAAACGATAGTAGAATAATTAATTAAATAGTAGAAAGTATTGAAATATATGGCAACTTTGATTGGCTTCCTTTGTGATCGTACATTGTATTTGTATCCTTTATTTCTTATATGCATACGTAATATGAGCGTGATGACTACATTTGACCTTATTCGTAATTTAACACTCTATTTTGTATTATGGCGGGAAAATACAAATATTACTCTCTAAGTACTTGAATAAAAAAATATTTTTATGTAAAAATTCATTAATCAATTTAATTTAGTGATCAATGAATGATAATATAGATTTTTCAGAAAAGTAGAAGGAATTTGTGTACCCGCAGATGCCCGCATCTTTGATTTCCGGTTATACTCCATTTATATATTTATTGTAATCAGTTTCAGACAGTTTCCGCATTCACACTCAATTATTTTTATTATTTTACCGTTCTTAATAATACGATTTAGACATTGATTTTCATATGTTATAATAATATTTTCTGAAACACCCGCGGTTTGCCTACAAGAACGAAGAACATAGATTATATTACAAATTAAGACAGCTTATGAAGCATTTCCTTATTTCACATATCATTAACGTTTTGAGATTCAAGATATTTGATTACATTTCATATCACACATTCCTTACATTTAATTTCATACATTTATTAGATTTTCATATGACTATTCAAAATGCTCAATCCACACAATAACTTTGACCAACGATCTTTTCACTTATTTTTTATAGTTTATTTACGTTCACAATGAAAAATGTCCACCACGTTCAACAACTTTTGTTAAGGTTTCACATATATATATATATATATATATATATATATATATATATATATATATATATATATATATATATATATATATATATATATATATATATATATATATATATATATATTATATTTTTTTTTAATAAGTGATCTGCAAATAACTACAGTGTTCTGGCGTCTCTCATAGTTCTCACAGATGCTGCTGGTTATCACGAGTGAAGGTATCGATCAACAAATTTACTTTAATTTATATAATATTATCAATATGACTTTATAAAATAATGCGTAAGTTTTATTTACCTCATATATAAACATTTTAATATACTGTACTAGCTCATTAATCGCAATTAAATTCATAACTTTAATGACGACTACTTTTCTTGGCAAATATATTTATTATTTTTAAACATAGGCCTAACTAATTAAAAATTAAAAACAAAAAATAAAATGGTCGTGTAGTCAAAGGGGGTAAATTATCACTACTACTGTCTACGAAGAGTTCTGAAAAATATAAAGAAAATTTTATGAAAATTAGATATATTTAACATATTAAAATTCATTTCCGTAACGCCTATTTTAGTATTTACTGACCGAAGACTATTAAAATTCGTTAGGTGCGTCATAAAGTCCACAAACAAAAATGACAAAATTTGAGTTTTTGTCCTTAAAGATGTTACGACCAAGCCAAGTTGAGACGTGTACTAAATGCTTACGACAATACGACAATACGAGATTGTCGTGTAACTATATTTTACATGAAAATGGTTTTGGTGAATTTGAAAACGTTATGTCAGTTAGTTCATATTTTACCGATGGCTGGATGTCGTGACCACTAGAGAGCCTATGACCACTGAGGATATTGAAGACCGGGCAAAATTGGCGTAGTCGGAAGGCAGATCGTGGCATACAAACACGGGACTAATGCCAGGCAGAAGAAGAAAAAGTTCATTTATCGAGTTAGATTATTACATAATATTCATCGTTAACTGTCCAAGCGCTGTCACCACTAAGCCTATACGTGCAATATTCTTTCTTATGACTTAGTGGTCAGAGCGTTTGTATAGGTTTTAGTCTCAGTGTGGCATAACACTTTAAAACTTTATTTTTATATATTCTTTACTGCATGATTTTTAAAGTGCTAATCCACACTAAGGATAGAAAACATAAAAATAAAAATATATAAATATTTAAACGCAGCGGGATTCGAACCCGCGCCTCATGGTCACTTTAAAACTTATTTCCGTTTGATTTTGACCCCACAGACACATCGTAACGATTACCTCCTTAGAAATTTGTACATTAAAAACATTAGGGCGGGAGACAAATTAATAAAGTAGATATAAATAATATTTAGTTTCACATATAAAGCTTTATTACAAATATAAAATGGAACATAAAAAAATGTAATTCTTGACAGCAAGCCTTATTCAAAAAAATTTATAAATTTCATTATCCACTGACATTTACCACACCTAAAACTAATGAGATCTTATATTGACTTTTAACTTATTTATACCTACGAGTACTTCTATAGTACTAACATAAAGCTGAATAATTTATTTCGTAGCGCGCGAATCTCAGAAAATACTGCTTCGAATTAAAAAAAAATTATAAATATAAAAATGAACACAAAGTGTTTTAGTTATATTTAGATATAATTCTAATAAATATGCATTTTTTTTATTTCTAATAATAAATCTCCCAGTCTAGTCAAGTTTGTTTAACATTCCACTTTAAAAATTAATTTACAATTAAAAACTTTATTTCTAAAATTATCAAATAATTTAAATTATATTGCATTTTTCGTACAAACTATCTAAAGTGCAATAATAAGTAAATTTAAATTATATATATTCAGCGTCACATTTGGTATAAATATTTTTTAATTATAAAATAACAATCATGCACTCTGTAATACTCAAATAATACATAAATTTAAATATCATTCAAAACTCTTAACACGCATATAACACCATTATTGTTAATAACTATTTTTATTAATATTTTAAATATATAATAGAATTAGATTGTAAAGAAATTATTAATAGAATTTTACTCCACATAAATTTCAAAGCGAGCTCGTCCCACTCGGCTGGAATGGTCATAGATAATGTCGCGTGTCCAGATACGGCATTCAACGTTGATCAAAATACCGCCTGAAACGGTATAATATTATATTATTATTAATAAAATAGTGAAAACTTGAAATAACATCTTTGTTTAAGTGTACCTATGTGTAAATTAATTTTAGTTTTATTACAGAAACTTAAATCGTATAGCTTTAATTAAAGTAAGTAAAAATATCTTCTTTATTATTCAAAAGCAAATACTTACGATTAGGCCTCTCAAAGAGCACAGCGATCACAGGTGGTGGGATCTGATCCGGCAAGGATCGAGCTGAACGCGACAACCTATCAGCAGTATGCAGGCGGCTAGTGGGGAATCCCGGGGGAAGAACTCCGGGTAAGTACTGTATAGGTCCCATGTTCTCCTCGTCATTGCTGAACTCTCCTTTACAGGAAACCCATATAAAGTCACCGTATTGTTGAGCTGGGAACAGGTGCTTAAAAAAAATTTTTTTTTTTTTTTGTCAAATCGACTTACAGTTGGTTGTCTGTATAGAAATATAAAGTAATAAATTTTATGTATATCATTTATATGATATTAATACGTGAAGCAAAATCTTTGGACCCCCTTTTACTAAAATTGCGCGGACGGAGCAGTATGAAATTTAAAAGACGATTTATAAAAGACGTTGCTAAGGCAACGCTAATCTCAGGAACTACTTGTGCTAATTATTTTGCATATTTAAAAGTAGTATATAGTAGATATGATAATTTATATAGTTATAAAAAAGTACAGTAAAATAGTTATTACTCTAAAATAATATTTATATAATAATACTGTAAAATTTTAGTATGACTTTTTTTTAATTTTGCACGAAAAAATAATCTTTAAATATGTATACTTTTTAAAATATGCTTATACCGTACCATAGCTCTTTTGATGTTTTCAGGCATGTCGTGGGGAATAGCCATAGGCACAGATACATTGTAGGGCTCCGGTACCCAGTAGTGAATCTGTTCATAAATAAACAACTTTAAATTTATGAAAAGTTTAAAATACATTGTTTTTTGATTCAAGCATTTTTTTTGTATTTCGTATATGCATGGACAAATAGTTACCGCATTTTCTGCCCAATTTTTTAGACATCACGTGTTTAATGGCGATTTGTCTTCTCACCAAAGTGGGGAGTTGCACGGAAAGGCAGAGGAAACCTAGTGTTAAGATACTCCGTTCTCGCTTTTCGGTTATTGACATTGAGCGTTGAGTGGCGGAACTCAACACCGCGCTTTGCCTTGTTACCAGAGCGAAAGCAATAAAAATTAGTAATCTTCCACGAGCGGGAATTGAACCCACAAACCGTCATTTTACAAACAGACTCTGTGACGGTCCTTAATTTATATATAAAACATATACTTTTACAATTTACATACATGGTTCAATCTGAGGAACACACAGGGTGTACCCGATGGGTACCCATAGTAGTTGTCCGCGTTGCAAGGTGCAAACATTGATAAAGCTCGTTCGCAGTTGGGCGACGGTACGCGTTGCTCACGGCGGAGGATGGAACATGGCGCTCGAGGTGGATCCTCTGGCACAGTTGTCTCGTATTCTGAACAAATAAGTCAAGGAATACTAACTGCTAATTTAATTAAATTAGTTAAAATGTCTGAAAGATCATTTTTATTGATAATTGAAGAGTTATTTAATGTTATTTATATTTAAAATATAAATTTCTTCCGTTACAAAGTAACTGACAGATAACGCACACAGAGACAGCCGAAATGAAACATCCTAGAAACCTGAAATTTGATGTTTTGGACCCTTGGGTAGAGTTAGCAAGCACAATGAGATTATTTCCCGAAATACCAACAGAAACTAAAAAATACGTCATTTTAGCTTTTCTTAGTCCAATCAAATAAATTGGCGCTCGTCTTTTCTATAAAATACTATTGTAATTAATTTAAAATATAATAACCTGCAAGAAAGTCGCTGATCTTCTTGTACCATGGCTGCCAGGTGCCGGGGTCTCTTGAGCGAAATTGTATCAAAGGTTGTTCGTAGTTGTAGGAATCCGAACGTGGCCATACTTCTAGTTCTATTTAGATAAAGTAATATACCTATTATAAGACCAATAGTACTTTTAAATCATGCTTTTTATTATAATTATCAAAAGAGAATATAATAATTTGATTTGAAATGCTTACCGACATAACGATACGGCAACAGAAGACCCAGTAGTAAACCAAGTATACCGCCTAAAAGTAGAACCAAACACGTAAATATTGAAAATAAATGGAATAAGTTCAATATTTATATATGTATTTATATTTTATTTAAATTAAAAAATGAAGTCCTTCCAGGATCCTTCTCAAATTGCATTAATCAACAAACTATGTATAACAATTTCATACTTTACAATAATATATTTTATGAATGCATTCGTAGTGCAATGTCCTTATAAAAGCGGTTGCTAGAATTTCAATAAAGCCCTAGAAATGTTCACAATAAGCTTTAAGCTCATTAAAGGATTGTTATAAAGTAAGCTTATATTAATATATACCTTGATATGGAGTATCTATATGTGAAACAAAATGGACGGGAATTTACTTACTAAATTCTATAATATATAGAAAAAAAAAGTAAGGTGGAGGAATTCAGAGTAATAATTGGATAACAGAAAGCTTCCGCTATATGGTAGAAAAATAAACCAGAGTTACATATTGTGTACATTTTAAATAGTTTTTTCTTTTGTAATTAAGCAAAGTTCGGCGTTGTGTTCCGCCACGGATTGACCTAACGTGGAGAACCGAGTTTTTTATAAAACTGAGATCCCGCGTCCTGTCCCGCTATACGCAGGATAACAATCGTGAGTGACTTACAATTTTTGACACACTTACATGTGCGAAAAGTATTATATATGTATATGTATATATATATAAATATATATATATATATATATATATATATATATATATATATATATATATATATATATATATATATATATATATATATATATATATATATATATATATATATATATATATATATATATATATTCACACTTCTATAAGTTTTAACTATATTCATCCTATAGAGTTGCTCTATAAATGGACTATCCAACTTGGTCTGTCTGTAAACGTGACAGTTTGTGGGTTCGATTTCCACTGGGGGACAATTAATTATTTTCATTTTCTTCGCTCTGGCAACAAGGCAAAAGCGCGGCGTTGAGTTCCGCCACTCAACAAGCAATGTCTCGAGAGGAGAAAGCGGGGAACGGAGTGTTTTAAAACTAGGTTCCTTTTAACTACGCGCTACAACCGTAACCCCGTCTGCCTACTCAGCTACGTGTGGGATACAGCGTAGCACAATAAGATTTTTTTTAAAAAGCTCGCTCACTAATAATTTAGGGACTATAAATTAATATAAAACAATAAGGTAAATGAACAAAAACATACAACAATTATGTCTTTTTCAACATATTTTCCATATTATTAAAATATAGGCAAATAAATGCTAGCTCATTGGCAGCTTTCTCCACTTTCCGCCTATTTAGGAACAATTTATGCTTTATACTATATTTTCTTAATCCACTCCAATTTTTTTTTACTGTATTGTACTTTTTTTTATAATAATATCCTACAACTAGTATAACGAATCTAAAACATATATAACAAAATAATTTATAGTCCAAATCCAAATATTTGTATACAGAAAGAAAATAACCAAAAACATATTAAAATCTTACCAATAATTAGCACAGTTACAGCAACAATTATAATTATCTTCACAGTGCGCTTTTCCAGGCCCATTTTCACAAATCAAACGACGAACAAAGAACTTTAAGACAAAATTCTCGTAAGGGACTCTTCTAAATCACATTTAGTGACCTCTCAGTACCAGCTTAGGGTATGTCTTACAGAAGTATTCTTTAGGACTCCAGAAGAATCTCTGTAACCCAAAATAACTTGTTCCAATAAACAATCCCTTGATCAGAAACAAGTTGAAGTGCGTAGGACGAGAGCTGGAGACTGAATGGTACGGATAAGCTTGGAAGTTCGAACCAACTGGGTCGTATACTGTACGTCGTACATTGATGGTTTGATATTAATGTGCTTTTACGCTTTTTTTTTCGTAAAATAATAAACATTACATTATGTTACTAGCGATAAGCCCGCTAGATCGATGTTTTGGGAATCGAATGTGAAACCGTTAAATTTACAGTTGAACGTATTCGTCTGCGCTACTATAGTATCTAATTCTTTCTTAATTTATCACATTGATATATTATATAGATATTTTTGCAACGAAAAAAAAAATTATCTTAAGTTTAAAATCTTAAACTTAAGTCCTCCATTGCCAGTGACGTAGCTAGGCGTGGGCGAAGTGGGCTCTCTCCTACGGCCTGCACTTGAAGGTGCCTCGCACGGCCTTTTTGAATGCTATACCACCAGACCTAAAACTCCGACATAAGAACCTAAAATTAAAAAAAGCCACGCTTATCACATACAACTAGAGTAATTTAGTAAAAAAAATCAGAAAAAATGCTGAAGAATATTATTTTTGTAAAAATATAACCTTTTCTTTTTAATTCTACATGCTTTTTAATATTCTCATGCCTCCCATTTATACTTTTCAAAAGCTTTTTTTATTAGATATATAATTTTTTTTGTAATATAGATTTATTGGATAGATCCTGGGAATATAAGAAGAGGGGCCTCGCTGATACCTCTTTATACCGCAATACACGATTGTACGTTCTATATTTTTATATAACATAACAATATCTTAAAAATAGATGACTTAAAACCGTCAATGTACACCACTCTACAATAACATGGCAGCCACGACAGACGTCGCTGGCGCCGCGACGCGCTGGCGCCTGCTGCGCTCACATTTATCTACCCCCGGGGGTGGAGTGCCCTTTGCTTTACACTGTGTTGATACTTACGTAATTATTGGATTTGCATCCCACGTTTGATAGTTAAATTTGTTAATTAGAATTAAAGTTAATAGCGGCACAACGTGTGACTGTAGTGGGTTCGATTCCCACTCGATTAATTTCCTCGCTCTGGTAATAAGACAAAGCACGTTGAGTTCCTAATGAGAGAGGGAATGTGTGAAATATTTTAAAAATTTCAAATAGAGCAGACGCCCCGCCCCATAACAGTGTGCTTAAAATGCAATATCCATTTTCCCTTCCAAAGCATCAATTTAAAAAGTAGGTGTGACGTTTATGACAACAAGCTTAAGGCAAATTGCTCGATACATACTACTAAGTTAAATTTGCATTTGCAAAAAGCTCAAGCTACGTTAACTTTTTAAACGGTATGTTATTTATTTCTGTATACATATAATGTTTTTAGGCCAATCTTTGCCAAAAGGAGATTTATATATTAAAATTGTTTTCCATTTTTGGCCTATTTAAACAAAGGAACTTGGAGCTTAAGACAAGATTAATTCTTATAGAAGTGGATAAATATTATCTTATCAATACTGATAAGTCTAAAACTGATATATATAAAAACTGAAGCGTTCGTCTGTTTATCTGATCTCAGGAACTGATGCTTTGAATTTAAAAAAATCTTTTTGTGTTATCAGGAGACCAGGTTTCCTAAACAGGGGGGCGTTAAGAGATGTAAAGAGCGTTTCCAGTAATTAAAAATTTACAAATTGATGTAGAATAGTCCTATATAATAGGCTAGGCTTAACAAAAGAAATGTTGTTAGATAGTCTATTTTTATCGAGGAAGGCTATAGGCTATATCACGTTAGTCGATTTGATGTATCCATTTAACCACGGGGACTAAGCCACCTACCTGTAAACACTAACCCTCCCAGATTCAAACCGACAAACCTCACAGTCATTGTCATACATTTAAACTGCACTATAATACTTTTCATTTTAACAACCCATTTAAAAACAAAACTTTGAATACAATATAGTAGTGTATAACGAATCTGGGACAACGTCTGGACGCGACAGCGTGGCTCCACTGTCAATTATCAATATCAGGGTAAAAACCAGAAGAGATAGCTTAGTTATCAAATACTTTGTTCTTCGCTTTTCGCTTCCTGAATTTCTGGCTGAAATCTTATCCACCACCATCACGTCTACAGTTTCACTTCTAACCTAATCCCATTAAGACATCGATCGACATGACATTGTATGTCATCAAAATATGTATTTATATTATTTTAAATGTTAATTTTTAATGGGTTATGTATTAATAAAACATTTTTTTTATTTAATTTATTTATTTATTTCTCCTTTCTTGCAAACAATAAACATGCATGCATAAAAGGCGGCTTAACGCTACACAGCGTTCTCTACCAAGAAACAAGTTTTGTAGGAAATAAATGTAGAGTTGTGTCTTACATATAAAGAAAAAAGGGAATATATATATATATATATATATATATATATATATATATATATATATATATATATATATATATATATATATATATATATATATATACAGGTATTTAATAATATTATTTATGTTTATGTATGTATATATATATATATACATACATAAACATAAATAATATTATTAAATACCTGCGTATATAATAATAATATAACTTTATAAATATTGAACATTGCATAAGAATTATAAGTTAATAAAAAAAATGTTTTATTTGAAGCTTGAAAGTCTCCTGGAAGGAAGCTTTCCTAATAGATTCAAGCAAATCCTGGCGCCAGTAACAGCGATTGAGTGAGACATAAAGCCAGTATTGTGAGTTGGTTTTATATGTGGTCTATAAAAATTTAAATGTAGCGGAATTTGAAAATAGTCCCCGCCACTAGGAAATTGTCAAAGTGCACGTCTCGGAACCATTTTAAAGATTTCGTATCTCAAAAGGAAGTAACGGAATAGATAGACAGACAGACGGAGAACATAGAGATCCTATAAACGAATTTATAGAATGTCTATAGTCCCTAGAAGCACAGAAAAAATCTTCTAAGTCAACGCAATCGAAAGATGCAAGGGTCCATGATGGTGATTTGCCGCATTTTGTGTGAATTTCGCCGTGTACTCACAACCTATAATAGGGTACCTCTCGTTGACCTAGAATTATGGCAAGGAGATAAAATCTATAGTAAAATTAAAGGAAAAAGTATATAATTGGTATAACACAGAAAAAATATATGTGTAGTTTATTTCATACAACATTCGTGTACATTTATGTTTGTTAATAATTTATATAAATTTGTTCTTTCTAATGACCTACGATCTAAGCCTACCTTGAAGTTGGTACCAGCGAGTGTACTACTCGCACTTGACCGTTAATTGTATAGGAATAATACTACATATATGTATGTTATCGACAAATAAAACACAAAAAAGGTTTGGACTATAAATTGTATTATTATAAATAATTTCCTTTGAATTTTTTAATACAATGTGTATTATACTTTAGTATTTAAAGAAAAAAGCGAGAAAAAAGCGAATCTAAATACGGTATGGTAACTTAATATATACGTACGTACGGTACGTAATAATTAATATATAGTATAATCAACTATCTATGCACCGATTGGCCTGAGCATGGAAATATTGTCATTAAATGTAACCTGCACAATAAGATGATATTATTGTCCAAGCATGCATCCTAGCTAAGACGACCATGACCAGGAGAAAATAAGCGGTTAATCAGTTTCTTAGATCCCAGACCAGAACTACTAAATCTTGAGCAAAAAGAAAATATTGTATAATTACCCCCAAAGAGAGTATAATAGAGAGAATATAATAGAGAGAATATAATAGAGAGAATATAATAGAGAGAATATAATAGAGAGAAGAGAGTATAATAGGCTTCAAATTGCTATGAAATATCGTAGTTCTAAAGTATAAAAAAGTAAAAACTCTTAGTTAGTGATAAACTAAGGGACCAAGATTACAATCTCCAACAATTACTTTTTACCATGTAAACAAACCCGCGAGCAGAAAGCTAGTATTATAGCTGCTTGTATATAACGGGTAACCTACTGTATATGTTACTCTATCTGGGACAGGGAGACTGCGACAGCGCGGCGCCGCCCGTAGCCGAATTGGCAAACATCTATACATTTTATAAGGTTTATACGCCTTAATGTGTTTTACTACAATACTTTCACTGATCTGGAGTTCTTTGACTTCAGTTGATTAGATTGTATTTATTGATATGATTATTATTGACAGAGGCCAGCCACTGTCTTTAAACGCGACGTTTTGTGGGTTCGATTCCCACTAGGGGAGAATGAAATATTTTCATTTTCTTCGCTCTGGCAACAAAGCAAAGCTCGGCGTTGAGCGTTGGATTTTGAAAAAATTGCGTGGCCTAAATAATATAGCCTAATATCTAATCAAACCAAAATATAAATAAAATGAATATACTTAGGCTGGCCATAAATACTGTCACAATTAAAAATAAACCAAATATTACTTTTGAATTTGGAATCTGTCATTTTTGTACGATTGTTCATTGAGTTCTTAAGTAAGTACATTTTTAAGATACAAATTTTAAGGCTGGAGACTTTTGTTAAAGACAATGAAACCTTCTCTGTTTTTAACAAAAAAAAATAATTGACCGTCCACGTAGTGTTCAAAAAGGCGATCAGTAGTAGTAATGGAAAAAAATCTAAGAAATCCTGAAAGCAAAGTATTTTATCTCGGGAAAAGAAGATAGCACCTAGATACATCTCATGTATTTTAAAAGATGACTTAGGACTTGCAGTCTATAAGAAACACACTACTCATTTCTTAACTTATAATTTAAATAAGAAAAGGGTTAAAATCAAAAAAACAACTACTTAAGCGGTACACAAAGTTAGGTCAAGGAAATAATAAGCTTACTGATAAGATTTTTTTTACAATTGAGCAATATTTTAACAAACAGAATAAGCGTATCTATGCTGGAAGCTCTAAAAAGCTTTCTAATTAGTCAACAGAGTACAATGTGTATCCGACTCCAGTGATGATTTGGTGGGATGTTAGCTATAAGGAGGGACTGAGCCATATTTTTGTATCAAAATCGAAAATCGTATTAAAACATCGTCACAAGTATATTAAGATACCATTTAATAATCAAGGTACGTGCTATCAGAAATGTGCGATGTCGGGTCATAAAGCTCATTCGATTCACCCATTTTTGGTAAGAACCGAACGTTCCGGATTTCAGATAACATCAGGATGAGGACATCAGGTGATCAGACTGGCCATCATCTAGTCCTGATCTTAATCCACTGAGCCTAGATTTATGATCAGTTTTAGCGAGTAAAATAAGCTTAGAGCAACTAAACGCTATGACAACTTGGGAGTCCCTAAACTAGCTATACGACTGGCAGTGAAAAATTTCCCCGTAGAAAGAGTGCGTGCTGCTATTGATAACTGGCTGCAACGCTTAAAAAACTATATTACAGCCAATGGATACCACTTTGTATAAGCTTTATATATTAATGTATTAAAGCAACACACTGTAATAGTAAATGTAACGTACAATAAAAAAATCCTTTGTAATAATAATTATGGTCAAAATAAGGTAAATATTGTCTGTCTGTTAATATTGTTCTCTATGCCTAACCTGCTATACTACTACCTATACTATACGTAAGATACAGAGTGCAGCTAAAAAACAATGAGGGAGCCTACTATATCCTCCTCTTTCCTCCCATTTCCTAACACATTACGTGTTGCTTGGCGGAACTCAACCTCGCACTTTTTCTACCAGAGTGAAGAAACAGGAATATAATCATTCCCCCAAGTGGGAATTGAACCCGCAATCATCACGTTTACAGTCTAAGGCTGTCCCACACATATATTGTCGTGATGTCTTAAAACTTAGACGGAGAGTGGGAAACTGCTTTACATTCTAAACACTATTTATGTTTAAATAGATAACAGAAAGTTTATTTTTATTTAGCTCTTTATAAAAATATGATGCTGAGGAACGTCTTTAGTGGTTGCTGATAACGTTTTTTGATATGATATCTAAAAGCTAAAAGTAATAGAGGAAATGGTACTGTTATTGTATATATTCTTTGCCTCACGGATCAATTCTCTTGATTTCATTTAAAAGGAACTGTTAAAGTTCTATCTCTTAAATTATATGTAAAATAAATATGGTATCTGTCGATGTTTCTATACAGGTTAAAATCTTACGTCACTTAACAATCACCTTTAATAAAAAACTTGCTATTTTTACTACCGTCTAATTAAAATTCTAATTATCTCGTTTCTACCAAAATAATTTTTAAAGGCATACATTTTTGATATCTGGACAATATTAACATATAAATCAGTATATAAAGCAAGGACAGGCCGTGAGTTCTAATCCCACCAGTGGAAATGTATATTATGGCTTTGGATGTTAAAAAGTACAATTTAATTTATTCTACATCTATTATTATAAATCCATTTTTTTAACCTCAAGGTGTAACCCACACGTAGCAGGATAGGCAGAGGGAACCTAGTGTTGACATTAACCATTGACTTTTCTCCACTTTCCACCAACATTCAAGGGCCAGATCACCACGCCGCAATTAAGAATAACTAACTTCCCCGAATGAGAATCGAACCCCCAAACATCAAGCTACCACTCAGATATGGGCTATATCTTATAGACCACGTTGACTTCAGATAAATGTATTACTTAAATTATTTTTAGTAAATCTCATGAAGTGGTCGCTTATTCTACATTTTAATTGATTGTCAAACAAAATGACTAAAAGCTCTAAAAGCTTTCCGCTTTTAATGTATTTAATGTACTTTCAAATATTTTAAATAACCATAATAACGTTTCATCACTCAACGCGCAATATCTCAAAAACTGATATATGCATGATAGAGCGTGAAGCTAAAAAAATACATTTAAAAAATAAAATATTATGTTATTTTCAAATGTATCACTTCTGTTGACTATATAGTTTTTATATCTAGGCATACTATCTTATTTATTTTCAGCCTCACGGTTTATCCCGCTTATAGTGTGCATATAGAGCCAAGACATTTTTTCTCCGTTTTTGGACTGTTCTCCGTTTTCCGCCTGATTTCCATCCGTATTCGTATCACTAAACACTTAGTGGTAAAATTAAAAATACCTAAAAAAAATACATTTTAAAATTCGAAATAGCATTCTCTCTTGCCAAATTATTGTTCTTTGCAATAATCTTCGGGTATAGAAAATTAGTAAAAATCCCTCTACAGAGACGCTAACGACGTAACAAGCTGTAAAAATTGTATAAAAATCTCGACACAGCTTGATAAGAAAAGTGTGGCTCAGTGTCAGAACGCTTGGACCTGGCCTAAATCCTGCTGCGTTCAAATATTTTTGTTTTCTTTAGGTAAAAAAAAATCACTTTATTGAGTGACGATCAAGCCCACACCCATTTAGTTTACACTCAAACACTTTCCCAATACCAACCACTACGCAACGACGCCCTCTCTCTCTCTTCATTGGTTGCGCCCTCCACATCCAGACCGCTTACTATAAACTTACTATAAGGTGCTAGGGTATTAAATCACATGCTAGGAATGTGATTTAATACAGCAGTAGCACCATATTATGACAGCAGTGTATTTTTGTTACTCTCACTTATGATCTAACGTATTTATTAATAATATGTCTGCCTGTCTGTAGAGTCTGTTAATAAGTTACCACGTTCTTTATTGATCTACTGATGGTATTGTATTTGCCCAATTTCCTTCGACCATGTACATGTAATGTTCTTTTAATTTTCCTCTTAAAAATATATTAATAGTTTTGGCAGAAAGGACCTAAGATGAAGACAGTTAGATAATCACTAAATATCCAACTTACTAGATTATTAAGGACAGGATAATAAATGAAACAACGGAAAAAGCTAAATTGGAACCAACTATTGCGTATTTATTGACTCTCCGTCCAGAAAACGTTACTATAATAAATATTTTATAATAATTTAAAAGTTTAATTTATAACATTAAGCGTGTAAACGAAAACATCAACTCAGTGGCGCCTTATGGCTATTCTAAAACGAATATAAATTAACCGCCGACTAGTGGCTATTGCTAATGGCGCTCCTGGCAGCCGGCGCCTGGCGCGGGGTGACTTGGCAGACTTGGCGACCAATTGGCTAGTGGGGTGAACTTGGCAACCAATTGGCGGGCAGTCGGACAACTTGGCGGCCAACCACAGCGGACTTGGCGAAATAATGAGCGAATCTTCAGACCGCTATTGGAGTTGGCAGTGCTATGCAGTCTTGAAATTTGGCCAAGTGCATTACACCAAGTTGACAGAAATAGCAATAAAATAAGCGTTGTCTGGTGATTTGGCCAAGCAACACGTGTTAAGTGGTGACCGCCAAGTTGTCGGCCAAAAGTTGGAGCTGCTTAGGAGCGGTCCACCATGAGCTCGAAATGGACCGAGCCTCGCCGCTCGTATCGGTCGTAGAAGATGTTCTTCGCCCATGCCTTGCACTCAATGTTAATGAGGACACCCGCTGTGAAAGGTAAGTACATGATTTTTAGTGACCGTATCAAACATAATAAAACAGTTTTATCAGTAAAATAAGTACTGGCATGTATAATATATACTAATATATTTAAATAATTCCCAAATTATGCAATGTGAGAAGACTTTAGAAGCTAGATGTCATTATTAGTGGTCAACTCACTCCTTGGCTTCTCAAAGAGCACTGCGACGAGGGGGCTCAAGTATCCTTCCTTGTTAGTGAAAGGATAGTAGTGCGCGGGGAAGCCACGGCGCGGAATGTACTGCACGGGGCCGATGTTCTCAACGTCCGCCGGATTCTCTCCCTCGCAGGATACCCAGACTGTGTTGGCTTCTGGTTTGCCGGACTGGAGATAGATGATGTTTTTTTTATTTTTTTGATGTCGTTACAATTATAAGTCATATATTTAACCTAATTCAATTTAATGTTTTATCACAACAACTGTGCAATGACAAGATGGCATGCTAAAATAATAATAGAGGAAAGGAATGAAGATTCGATTTTAAAATAAAATCGTATATTAAAATATACAAACTTACGTATATTATATTATTATTAAATAAATACTTACAACCATCTTGATGTGCTGTTTCAGATCCTCTGGCATGATGGATGGCAAATCCTCGGTGTTATTGTAAGGACTGGGAGTCCAGTTGAAAATCTAAAGACAATACATTATTTATTAATGGTCAAATACATGCACATATATAAACACATACATATATATATAGCGCCACGGAGTAGAAAGAGAGCGGAGCACTAAACAGTGACTCTTGTAAATGGTGTCATATGTCATTTATATATATTTTTTGTGAATTGTATTATAGTTTGTCGCAGTAGTATGATATTGACCAACATATAGGCACTATGTCATTTTGCTAGATTGCTGATGTAGGTCTAAAAAAATATCTTTTGAACCCTACCTTATTCAATTTGAGGAACACGCAGGGTCCAGCTTCCTCATAATTGTATTGGTTGGCGGAGGTGCATGGGTGGAACTCGTCTACTGGGACGTCGCACACCTGCTTCTCTCCCAAAGCATGGGATGTAGGAGAACAAGTGATCCTGTTCTCAGCGCCGCTGACTTCTCCAACACCACTACCTTTCTTCTGATACTCTGGATCAAATAGATATTGATTTTCAATTATGAATTATAGAGATTATAGAGGATCACATTTTCCTCAGAGCTGTTATTATATCAAACACATTTTCTACATGTACGTATCAGTAATATATTTTCAAAGTAATACGAAGTAGTTTGTCTTGACAGCTACATATACACTTACGGACTAGGAAATCATCGACGACCTGAGCCCATTTCAGCACCGAGCCCTTATCATTTGCCTTGTAGTAAATGAGAGTACTCTCAACATTGGCAGAGTCCGGCATAGGTCTGAATCCAAGTCCTGTAAAACGAAAATTATATACCTAAGTATACATATCTATTTACAGAAAAGGCAAAATTTAATAAGAGAAAATAAGAATTAATATACGTTATATTATTTCAGGTGCTAACTATTTTAGAAATAAAAACATGCTTCAGACTGTATCAATAAATTTCTATTATTGTAATAATACACATATATAAATTACTCAAAAAAAAAAAAAACAATTTTAAATTATTATAGAATTGGCTGAAACTTGTTATGAATGTATTAAAATTATTACCAGGATTACTGCCAATGAGTGAGCTGTCCATCTGCCATTTGGGCATCTTAGCGTCGAGCGTCTGGTAGAAGATCGTCAGCATAGCCGCGAAGAAACCAACCAGGATAGCGTAGAAGATCAAATAGAATAGTAGGATTTTGGCTGGAAAAAAATAATTTACTTAAAGATTTCCGTTAAGCTGTAGGTATTAAATATCTCTATCTATGATATTTAAAGAAATTTTATGGATCATAGCTTTATATTTGATAATTTTGAATAAAAAAATTGTCATATGTTGTACTCGATTTTAAACTGGTCTGGATCTGGTCTGGTCTGGATTTTTATTTGGTCTATGCGTTAGATGTATGATAATAAAACCAATGTAAGTCATCGTCTCTGTAAAAAAAATAAAAAATGCAGCCAAATTATGCATTTTGATTACTGAAATAGCTGAAGTGGTAGGCATCATCGACTACTTTCTCATCAATTAATGAATGTTTATCGACCTGGTTTTAAAAATACTATCGTAAAAGTTTTGTAAACTCTAAAATATCTTGGTACATATTGCTTTATTTTACTAAAAGCTACCTCGATATAAGTAAAAGTAATAAAATTGAAACTTAGTCTTACAAAATTGCGAATTTAAAAAAAATATTTGATCAAAACAAAATGACGGGTCAAAAATATGGACTTAATTTACAAATATAAAAAATATATAGCGTATATTTTTATATTAAATTTATTTGTTACATCAACCGAAGCCTACAATATAAGCGGATTACAAGTTCAAATATCATAACGGTACTCTGTATATATATTTTTTTTACTTACATAAAATCAGTACATAAATGGTTATATAGTTAACCAAAACTAAAAAGAAAAATATTATTATACTATTATAAAAAAAATAATTAATAACTATAGATTCATTCTGGGTAAAGTAAAAAAAGTATATATGTAAGTAAGCTCTATGCTAGTAATTAAATTAATTTGACAAAAGTGCTTGTAATCGCCTAATTGAATAAAGATTATTTTGATATTTTTCTTGATTTTAGGAGTCGAGGCCGTCGTCGTCATCTCCATATCCTGGAAATCCAGAAAATTGGGAATAGAGTGTCTTAACACTACGATTCCTCTGCCTACCCTGTCCTATGCGGGATACAGCGTGAAACTAATTGAGTAACGAATCTCTAATACGGTTTCCATTCACAGTACAATAAATACACGTAATATTGTTAGTAAAAAAAAGAAACGACGACGTAGCAAAATCTATAGTATGTAGTTATAATCGCATTGTGTACTAGGAAAGCATAAGGGTCGTGGGTGCTAATCCCAGGTGCAAACAAGATTGAGATTGATATATATATATTTTGTGTATGTATTCTACTGCAGAATAAGAAAATATAGTGTTAACTGGTCATTGTGACATGTTTGAACTTGTTATTTTGGTGGGACATGTCACAGAACGATGTCAAACCTTGACAAAAGTATATTAAAAATAAACATAAACATAAACATAAATCTGTACAGCATACATAACTCAAGCAAGTCAGTGCTAGGAATTAGTGCTATATATGTCACTATAGTGTCACCATAAAAGATATTAGGATCTAGGCTAGGGTTATATAACATATAGAGGCCCTAAAAATTATTATAGATACTCTACATATATATATATATATATATATATATATATATATATATATATATATATATATATATATATATATATATATATATATATATATATATATATATATATATGACATATATAATGGGCCCATACTAAATGAAAAATGTTGAACTAAATTTGATGTAAGCTGCATTATTATCAAGTACTCGTAGCTTAATATTATTTCATGAATAAAAAGCGAAAGTGCACTTCTAATTTTAAATTGCAAAAATAATTTTGTTCATTATGTATGTATATTTTAAAGCCGAAGAGTTTGTTTGAGCGCGCTCATCTCAGGAACTGAATATTGAATAAATAAGCTGGTCTTGAATAAAACCATTCCATGTATTCTGATGATGCTGCTATCATATGCATATGCTATGCTGATATTCTGCTATCTGATGTTACCCTCCCGGTTACCTCGGACACTACCTCCAATTATACAGTAACTTTATTAACTTGCTACTCAAAAAAAAAAAAAAAGCAATATTATTTTACTTAGACACTATTTTTAAAACATTTTTCTTCATATATACAATACAAAAACATGACGCTAAAGCTAACGAGCCCTGAAAATTGCAAGTTACTACAAATAGTATGGCCCAGTTACAAAATAATTAGTAGGTTCAATTAGCGGGCGCGTGACAACCGGCCTCCATTGTCGCCATCGTTCAGAATGCTACTAAATTATAAACGCGGCGAAGTTTAAAGTTTCATTGACGGCTTACGCTAAACTTGCTGACTTTTTGCAGCTTCACGCATTATCCCGCAGCAGGATAGGCGTTGCGTGTTGAGTTAGCTTAACGCCGATCTTTATGTTCAGAGCGGAAAAAAACTTATAAATTTGTACCCACGAGTGGGGATCGAACTTGCAACCATCGCGCCTATAACCGGACGATGACCAGTAGTGAAAAATACTAATTTATAAATTTATTATGAACGAATGCAATTAACTTAACTAATTAATAAATAATAACCGATCAAGCGGGCAACGCCGAAGCGTGTCGCTAGTATCTTATATATAAATATGTAGTATGTATAAATAAACACCTTCACGCTATTTGAACGTTGGACCTAATGTTTAGACACTTTGTTCCCCCACGCACCGCATTATTTTTGAGACATTGGTATTGGCAGTCAGTTTGCCTTTGTCGAAAAAAAATCGTGTTTGCAGCTATATATAGCTATATATAGCTATATATAGCTAGATATAGCTTTTATAGCTACGAGTATTTCCTGATGTATTGCGTTTAGATATTGCAATTAAGAAGTATTAGGTGGTGTCTAATTTTCACCATAATATCGTCCAAATACTAGATAAAATTACTTTAAGTTTATTATTAATAGATTAAATTACTATAAAAACGGTTCGGTGGTTTTTTAAAAATGTAATTCTAGAAGAATAGAAAATATTTCGAGTATCTATACGTTTTTTTTTTAAAAACTTGGGTGGTGGAAATATGTAAAAATCTATCTATCTATTTGTGCATATATATATATATATATATATATATATATATATATATATATATATATATATATATATATATATATATATATATATATATATATATATATATATATATATATATATATATATATATATATATATATATATCTATATATATATATATATATATATATATATATATATATATATATATATATATATATATATATATATATATATATATATATATATATATATACATTTATTATTATATATATATTTATGTATACAACATAAATAAGTTGTGGCAAACGTACAAGAGAATTCCGACATAGCTCGATAAGAACTTGGATGATATCCAGGTGGCAGAGGTTCAAATCCCGGTACATTTAATGATTTTTTTAAATCATAATTTCGAATTTAAAACAAAAACAAACAGACTATCAACAAAACATAATTTTAATGTTGCACAAACGTGCTGCAATTAGAAGAAAAAAAAATGAAAAACACTAAATTTAATTAAAACAGAGTGATAAATCACTAAAATATTTCGATCTGTCACAGAGCAATAACTAAAAATAAAAAACAACTACAACCATTTTTGTGCTAGTACTAAATTTGAGCACTTCTTTGTACTAGTGTACAAGCAAATACTGGTATTCAAAGAAGTAATCATATATACATCTCTATCTATAAATCGATTTAGCCTGCATGATTTATGCAGGTATATGGCAAAGGTGCAGGTCACGGAGGATGCGCTGTAGTCGACTGCACTAGCGACGCATGCGTGTTTAGGGGAATACCTGTGATTCACCCAGGTCATTTAAAATGTAGTAAAGAGGTTGTCTGCCATCTGACTGTAAACGCGATGGTTGTGGATTAGATGCCCAGTCGGGGGAATAAATCATTTGCATTTTGTACTCTGGCAAGGCAAAGAGCGTCTTTGACCTTGGCCACTCATCGTGCATGTCTCGAATTCGAGTGGAAAGTGGAGAAAGGCCAGCCTTGATAGTAATTTATCTAAGTCTACTCTGCTGCATGCTAGATACGGATGAAGCAGAAAAAATAAATGAATGTAGATAATCTACTGTATCTCTAATTGTTCGGTAGGTTTAGAGCTGAGTGACTTCTTTATTGTCGACTTCTCCCTGAACTGTCGGTTATTTAACTACCCTGACATATGCGGGTGATGCATGATGAAAAGATCTACTTCTGATGCTCGTTTTGTGAGCTCAAATTATTGGATAGACAAGAGGCACATTGGTCTTCACCTTGCATATGGGTTTACTTTATACATGTAAGCTAACTACTGTAGGGAAATGTCAAACTTATTTTAATACTCATGTGTAGTTCATAATCGATTAAAAATTTTAATAAATCTAAAGTCACATTTTCTAAATATTAATGTTTTTTTGTAGAGAGAGAGAAGTTTTTAAATTAAGCTTTCCATAGAATAACATCATAACTGGTTGCATAATGGCAAAGTTCCTAAAGAGCTTCCAGATTGTATGGAGTGTAAAGGGTAGCCTTACATAGATGTACCTAAAGTCGTGGTGTGAAAGAGGAAAGCTTGACTTAGTTTTTTTTTTCAGGAAACCTATACTAAATTCTTATTCACATTAAACTGAATTTTAAAATTTTTAAATTCATTTTAGATGCAGATGTAGATTTTCTTTAAGAAAAAAAAGATACAGATGGAAAGACACAGATGCCGTTGTAGCGCAGTGGGATAACTGTCGACCTGTAACAGGTATTGTGGGTTCGACCCCACTCGGGGTCAAGAGTCAAATTCATTTCCTCGTACTGGTATATAAAGCGCAGTATTAAGTTCCACCGCTCAACAGGCAAGTCCCAAAAATTGGGCAGAAAATGGGGAACGGAGTGTTTTCACACTAAGTGAAAATGCGGAGGGACCGCAAGTGTATAATGTCATGACAATTTGAGACTTGCTCACTTAATGACCAAATTGGTTCTCCTCAAGATAAATCCGATGCGCAAAAATAAATTAGTATATTAGATTCAATATACAATATACTGAACTCATAAAACAGAGTGCTATCGAGATTATATTAGGTTATATAACCCAAAAGTTGTTTTGTAAGGAGCTCTTCAGTATAGAAACAAAAGCTGTCCTTCGATCGATGTACCGAAGGACGAGGCGCGCGCAGGCCGCCGCTCCAGCTAGCTGCCCTATATCTGTACGACCTTCAGATGAACGCAGATCTCAAATTTAACCTTATCTCTATTAAAATAGATGTGAATTTCCTTGTATTTTAGACGGTATTCGTTAGTGATTTAGTTGGCAGTTAAAATAACCACTATTTAATTGTCATCTCTCTGCCACCAAGACAGACTAAGAATCCGGCGGACTGTTTGAAGTATATTATATTGAGCGGATTGTAATATTAATAAAGCTAGATCTACATTTTAATCAGTACCTAGTATGGACACACCATACAAACCATTTTCATGCAATATTTACCATTTATGGCTCATACAAATGCAGATGCAGTCAGATAATTCGATTGATCTATAGTTCTAACCAATTAAATGTTATTTAAACACTAATTGCTATTTATGAGAGGCTGTTAAGTCGTACACTAGGAGAGGACCACTTAAAACATCATAAATTGAGTTGCATTGCTATATAATGCGTTATTGTATAGTAGTTTAGCTCTTTGGTTTCATATGACGTCGTTCTTTGATGAATTAACAGTCAACTTTGATTGAAGAATATTCCTCTACGATTGTAAGAAAACTAGAAACCATTGATACTCCAGTCAGCTTAGCATCATGTGGGATCATCATCTTGAACAGATGGAACCAATATAATAGATTCTCTGACCTCTCTTCGCACCTCCCATGTTATAGACAAAGCTTATTCAGTATCAATTTTTTTCTGTTACTAAAATCTTTCCCCAATTAGAAATTAAACAAAAAACCATTCCTGAACTCAACAGCTTGGAAACTAATAAATTTTTAATACTATATTGATTTTGTTGAAATCTGGACATCGATTGAAGATTTTGCTACTTCAGCAGCTCTTGTGTATTGAACGGCTAAATTTGAACCTTATACGCACTGCGCATGACCGTCCGCGCACAATATACTGTCGCATAGGTGGCGGGGCTTAAAATATCTTTTAGAGATTTATTTGCCTTCATTATTTACTGCCGTTTTCAATAATAATGTTAAAATGCTTTAATATAATGATAACAGTCTTATCTATAACAGGCTTTTTCATAAAAATTGCTTAATTTTATGTTATTTAGGACAAATTATCATTTCTGCTTAAAATATTTCGTGTCATCTATCTTATTCAGTCTTATCATTCATTTATTTTAACCAACATGTTACATAACACAATTTTAATCAATATTAAAAAAAATATATGTAATAATACAATTATAAAAAAATCGTGATTTAAATTCATCTTGATGATGAAGAACAGCTCATAATCATCACCAATTTCCCTTAAAATCAATTGCTATCCGATTCAAAATAATAAAGACATTTTGTCCAAAACTTACCCCAGCTGGATCCCGTGCGGCCCAAAAATTGTCCCGTCTCCGAATTCCATAGGAAAATCTTGAAGGACTCCCATTTTCCTAGGTCTGGTGGTGGAGCGTAGTACTGTTCAACAACTTTCGTCTTGTCTGCCATTGTCGAATGCCAAGCCGGACTGCGGTGCGAGATCGATTGCCGGCATCGCCCCTGTGTTCCTCGGCCGTCCCCCGGTACCCCTCGCCCCTAACCCCCTGCAACCCCCATTTCACCCCTTACGTAACGATTACGTAAGGCGGCGCGCGCATGCACAGACCTACTTCTATGCTATCGGAGCTAACCAATCTTAACCCCTTGGCTGGTCTGATTTTTATACGAATGGTATAAAACGGAAGCTCAATATAAACTGGTTTAGAATTGGTTACTTGGCAAAATCTACAGATTATACTCTCTTTATTGTAGCAGTTTATGTATTTAAAGGTTTTAATTGTTGGGTACCTTTGTTAAGCACTATCAGCGTTCTTTAACTACAAGAACCAAATGTAGGACAATTATGACTTAAAGGCGTCGGTTTAAAATGCTAACGTAAATATGTACATATAACTAATTATATGACTGTATGTGTACTAATGTAATGTAATGTAGGCTTAATAATATGATATATTATGCTTTTAATATTTAACTTGCAAGCAGACATTATTCACCTTTTTTTATAACTAATTTTTATTGGTTGCTTGTAAATGCCATATTATTTTTAATATGGCATTATGTATGTTTCTATGGATATTTTTCGTGATATTTGTATTTTGTGTGCGATATGTTTATACATATATAGATTATATGTAGTTTCTAATAATTAATATATTTTCATTACAATTAACATATTTATATAAACATTGTAAAATACTTATAACTTGACTGACTCACTATATTTCTAATACATAACAGTAATAAATTTACATTAATATATCCAATTAAATTTTATATTTGTGATTATTAATATGAAAAAAACGATGATTACTTTTATGTAATATTTTATTTAAGAAATAGTTGTAAAGAGTATATAAAATAAATTATTATAGCAAATTATATAAGCGATTAATTACAATAAATAAGAAGAGATCAAAATTACATTTTATACGCCTGTTTGTTTTTAAAGGCAATAACTTATTTAAGTGTATGTGCTAGGAAATTTTGTTAGAGATATCATCTTCACACTTGTCACTGAAAAAGTCTACTGTCAAGATAATCTTTTACCGTATACTGAAGCACACGAAGTCGCGCATTGCATGCTTGTGCGTAACTCAACACCGCGCTTTTTTTTACTGGAGGAGGAAAATGATAACAAAATATATGTGAATAAGTATCGCACCCACAAGGACCACTCTTATGGTCAAATGCTCATTGTGGCGATAGTGAAAAATATCCTGACGTAATTTATAAGCTTAATAAGGTCTACATTTAAAATAACATACTAAGTAACCATTTCGACTTATTTCTGATTCCATAAATAGATTGATAAACATTCTAAACCTAATAGTAAAGTAAATAAGCACCACTCATCAAACGAAATCTACTCAGTTCCTTCTTTCTTCTCAGCCTTTTCTGTGATTGGAGCATCCGCATATATCTCTTGACTTGGTTGGGGTTTAGTCCAAGCTTGGCAGACACAAGTTGGTCCTTGTCCACCCGAATTTCCTTGACCTGATACCAGAAACCCTTGACTGTATTGTCCATTTCCAACAGTGCCTGCATGTCCTTGTCCCTGTCCCTGTCCTTGCCCTTGGACTTGACTTGTTTGTCCTTGGAAACCAGAGGAGCTCCCTTGATATTGGTTACTAGCCTGATTTTGATTATAATAACTTGATTGTTGATTTTGGAAGTTATTAGGTTGATTAAATTGATTAGAATTCTGATAGACTCCTTGATATTGTCCCTGTTGCTGAGCTTGTCCTTGATTAAATGTTTGTCCTGTTCCAGTAGGATAGACTTGATTATTATAGCTACCTTGAGGATAATTAGTAGCAGGTGCTTGGTTATAATTATTTTGGTAGCTATATTGTCCTTGGCTAGGATACTGTACTGGATATTGTGCACCTTGAAATCCCTGATTCTGGAAGTTAGATTGAGTATTCCATTGTTGGTACTGTGGATATTGTTGGTAATTATATTGAGGGTTTGGAGGGTAAGCAGGTACACCCTGGACTGGCTGCGCACTCTGAACTGGCTTGTTCTTGTGGCTTTGAACAATTTCAATGACTCCACCTAAGATTTTCTCTGGTATATTCAGACCAGTCCTACTTTCTTTTGATGATGTTAGAGCGACTTCTTGTATAGCCGCTAGATATAGAACCTGAAATATTATTAATATTATTAGTATTTATATAATCTCATAAATATATATATATATATATATATATATATATATATATATATATCTACTATTTCAATTTACAAGATATTATAATAAAAATATTAAAAATAAAAAGTAAAACGAAGAAAGTAATGTATTAAGTTCTTTGTCTAAGATTTAATTAAGTCTTCACTCTTGTATTTCTCAAGTCATACATTATAGGTAAAAAACACTCGTGAAAGATCACTTCCGTTTCCGTTGCAAAACCCAAACAATAATCTAACCATAGCGGATATAATTCACTTCCCATGGACCCTTTTACTATGACCACGTTATAGAATTGACAATTGTAATTAATTTACAATATTAATTATAAGTAATTAACTCACAAGTACACCGATTGACTTATATCCGTACATTTTGTCTGAACACTCTTTATACTGTTGCCAAAAAATCTTCCAAGGACATCCTTTTATACGAAACTCAATGAATAGCAGGACCTGAGAGTTAGGGTTGCCAGTGCATAATTTAATAATTAAATAATAATTTTTTTACCTGGTTTCTCATATAGTGTGTTGAAAAAATTGTAATACATCACTACGCTCTACAGTTTCCAATAGTTTTAAAGGCACTCCCTACACTGCTTATTTTTTTTAAATAATGAAGCTTAAACAGTGCTGTCCTTGTCGTTTGTTAAAATTACATATACTTCGAAGTGTTCTAGCTTTCTTTTCGCTTTGCACACTGTAATGATAGCTAAATTTAACTTCACTAAAGGACTACGACGTATTTTTTATACCAGTGTGAGTGATTTCAAGCACTTATGACGCTACTCCATATCACACAAACTGGTATATAACAACACTCACCTATTTACTTGGACTGCACGACACATCATGCTAATAATTTCAGATAAATGTTAAAATGAAAGTGACCTTTAATTTTAATTTATTCATCTGTTTTGCAAAATGAAGGAGCAAAAAAAAGAAAAAGGATAAAACGAGTCGTTAGTTTTTTTTTCTAACTTATTAATTATCTATATATGTGAGAAAATATGCTAACAAATAATGATAAGCATATATGTTTTTAGCAGCCCTATCCAACACGTGTCGTAATTCGTCTTCGTATTGATGGAAGAGGCAGCGCGAAGTATCTCACCCTGAGTACCGCTATAATGAGTTTATATAGAGATGCCCGATCAAGATGTCGATGAAAAACGCACATGAAGAAAAAACTAGATATAAATTATTTTTATTTTATTTTATTTCTAGGTTTTTATTTATTCCTATTAATGATAAGGACCATTGTCACGATATTAAAACATTTTTTTTTTAATTTTTTTTTTTCTAGTAACGATTAAGTAGTTTTAAGACTGAGTGTCATAACCACCTTCCTATTCGGATATTTGTAAATATCTCAAATTTAAAGCTGAAGGACTGTAAGCGTGATAAGTGTGGATTCGATTTCCACTCGGTGGAATGAAATATTTTTATTTCTCTGCTTTGTTTGACAAGATGCGGTGTTGGGTTCCGCCATTACACACGCTGTGCATGCACGAGTTCGAGCAGAAAGCAGAGAGCAGAGAGAGAGAGAGAGAGAGAGATGCTCCAACTTGACAATGCTATAGGACAACAACAAAAATGGACATACGCCGAAACTGTCAAATAATTTACTTATAATAAAACAATATATTTTCAATTGAAGTACATTATATTTCCAATGTTAATCTTTTCAATTTTTTAAACAGACAACGTCACAAGCGTACGCTAGTCGCACAAATTTAAATCGACATCGAACATGTACCCGACCTGACCATGCCCTGTCAAGCGCACGTCGAAAGGGTCGGTGCTAATTTTATTTTTCCTTTTACCTTTCAATACTTAGTTATCGGCGATCACTGGCCAAGAGCAATTTATTATGTTAGCCCCATTCCGCTTCAAGGAAGTTGCAGTTTAAACTTCATTATGAGATATAAATTGATGTAAGCATGAGTCTTGCGCTGCTTTACCGTAGGCTCTGTCGAGCCTAAACTCCGACCTGGCATTTCTTATTAAGAATATCATCAATTACTAAATGTCAATGTGTGCGGCGGCGCAGCGGTAGCGCGTCCGACTGTTAACGCGACGGGTGTAGGTTCAATTCTTATTGAAGAAGAATTCATTATTTTTTGTTGTTGTCACTCTGACAAAATAAAGCGCGGCGCTGAGTTTCGCAACGTCTCGAAAGATGGAGAGCGTGGAACGGAGTGTCTTAACACTATGTTATCTCTCTCTGCTACACCTATATAAAATAATCATGAAGCTAAACTGTAATATAAAATATGTACCTATATGTTATAGGTACCTACGTAAAGTATTTAAAAAGTCTCACGCTAAACTTATATTATTTAATTCAATGGTTAGAAGCTAATTGGAATATTGTGCTACAGAATGGAATCCGTACTATGAAATACACAAGGACAGGATTGAGAGAGTTGAAAAAAAAATTAAAATATTTAAATTATATATCCCTATCCCGGTATCTAGCCGTAGAATAATTCTAGATCCTTGTTTTGCACATAAACCTATAAATGGAAAAATAGACTGCCGCGAACTTCTTTCAAGATATAAAGAAACATAAAGAAGAATTTTATTTTTTTTTAGTAGAAAGGTAAAGTCGAACCTTGGCACAAATGCTACTTTACACCAAACTGTAAACAGCTACAATTGAATCTTTAATTTTGCTGAAATTGTTATTTTTACAGAGAGAGATCTCTCTCTCTCTCTCTCTCTCTCTCTCAGAGAAATCTCTCTCAGATTACAATGTACATAAAGGACTCCCGAAAGAACATTATAAACGTTTCATACATCATTTTGGTTTCTTTCTTTTTATTATAAGTTGTTTTTTTTTGTAACAAATGTGCAAGTTTTTTTTTTTTGTTTACTAATTAAACAATAAAATCTTGTGGAAATGTATATTCGCTTGCGTTTTTTTTTTGTCACTTTAATTGCATTTAATTGTGCGTAGGATATTAGATTAGAAATACTGGTTTGTTTTTTTTTAAAACATGTAGCACTAGCCTGTGTGTGATATTCAATATATTATATACCAATCTGTTATACATGTTTTAATTTAGCCATATTGTGTGTTACGTTGGTTGGCCTGGTGAATAAATAAATTAATATGTATATTGTCTGTGGTATGGTACACTTAGTAGAAGTACCTATTATATTCGCTTATGACGTCTGCTTACGTCACCCCTGTATAATATGCCTGCCTGTCATTTTGCATATATGTACTCATGGGCGTATAAAATTGGGGGACGGGGGAGGTATTCAAGTGGTCCGTGCCCACCCCAGAAAATGCTAAAAAATCAAAAATACGTTGACTATACCTTAAAAATATTAGTTAAACTTCAAAAATATTTTTTTTGACGTTTTCTTGTTGTGTAGCCTACACGGTAAATTGAATTACATGGAGTATGATATATATTGAATTCATATGGAGATTATCATCATTCTCATTATCGACACCTCATTCTTCACTTTCCGCCCAATTTTTAGATTACATACAGAATGCGAACCAAACGTTCCTGCTCAAAGAGCAGAGAAATGTAAATAATTTAAAATTTAACTCTCAATGGAAATGGAATCGAACTCCAAACCACCGCATGCACTTTCAAATATAATTCCACTTCGCCCCTGATGTAAATCTATTACTTAGCCAGTACCCCTTAGTACTAGAAGTACTAGGATACTTGTACTAGAACTGCTATTAACCGTGAAACGAATCTGTACTAAATGAGTCTGGGCCGGACACACTAATTGAGACAGACCTTCGGACCTCCAGCGTAGATATTATATAGAGCGTTTAAAGAATGTATCTATTTGATGGCGGTACAATAATGTATTTATTATTATATTCACCTCAACGTAGCACGTGATAAGTCACTACATTCACTATTTTCGAAGAAATGGATATATATATATATATATATATATATATATATATATATATATATATATATATATATATATATAATATATATATATATATATATATATATATATATATATATATATATATATATATATATATATATATATTATAAGTGATGATTTGTTTGGTTTGGTCGATTTGCTTATCTCAGGAACCACTGGCTCGAATTAAAAAATATTTTTTTTTGGTTAGTCCATTTACGAAGAAGGCTATAGGCTATATTACATCACTATATCGGCTATATCGGCTATATTAATCGTTTTAATGTAACCCACGGTACTTACGGTTGGTTTTTATCTTAATTTTGCCAGCTGGACATAATTTAAAGTCTAATTTTATTAGAGTTTATCAATAAAATATCTTAACACAATATACACTACTACAGAACCCAAAAAATCCGAACAAGTCCAGTTCGTTGACAATTGATGGGTGACCGTTTCACCTCTACGGATCACTGCTTCCATTCACGCCATTTAGCTGATAGCAATATTATCATATACAAATTTCTAGAGCAAATTGGGTTGGTATGTATAGTATAGTTTTATATGAGGCCAACGTGACTGTGAACACGATTGATGTGAGTTCGATTCCCATTTAGGGAGTAAATGATTATTTTTGTATCCTTGTTCTGGTAAAATTGAAGGTTTTTCCCACCCCAGAATCGTCTCGTGCCCACCCTAGAGGGAAGTAAAAAGGATAAATTTGTTTAAAAATAGATAAGCTACATGATAATAGCAATAAACAGGAAGTAGTGTAGTATGCCTTCTTTTTTTATTTGGAATCATATTAACTGGGGACGAGACCCGCTATATTGTTTTTTATTTTATATATATATATATATATATATATATATATATATATATATATATATATATATATATATGCATGTGTATGTGTATGTGTATGTATGTATATTTATATATGTATATGTATGTATGTTTGTATGGTGTATTTATATGTTTGTGAATATTTATGTATTTGTAATAAGTAAGTATGTAGTATATATTATAGTTCCATATTTGTATATATCAAGTTTTATTTATGTGTGACATATAATTAATTATATATGTATTACTAATTTATTACAGAATTAATTGTACTATATTCTTACCCGCTGCTTAAAAACTCATCCACTACTATAGGTTGGCTGGAAGAGATCTCTTATAGGGAAAAGTCCACCTTTGTGTACTACTTTTTCTTTTTTTTAGTGTTGTTACTCTTATGTTTTTTTTTTAGTACAATAAAGAATATTCAAAATGTATCTAGTTACGTCAATGGAAGCTGCAGGTAAAAGCAGAAGAGTATAGAAAGACAGTAAGTATATATATATATATATATATATATATATATATATATATATATATATATATATATATATATATATATATATATATATATATATATATATATATATATATATATATATATATATATATATATAATTTAATATGACATTCCAATTTAAGATGACAACAATAAGTTACGTTCTAACACACGATGGAATTAAAATATTCGTACAAATTTATTAATTTCTATTGTACTGGTTAATGAGATCTGGTAAGGCCATCGTGGCACAGCGGCACAGTCTGACAGTAAACACGATGGTCGTGGTTTCGAACCTCACTTGGGAAATATGAATGATTTCAAATTCAAAATGTTCTATATTCAAATAGACCTGTACAAGAACTTTTCAATTGTCGAATGAACATGTCGCTACCATTTCATTCCCTCGCTCTAGTAACAAGACAAAGCGCGGCGTTGAGAGCCGCCACCCACGGCGAATATTTTAACACTAGATTCTCTATATCTATCTATATATATATATATATATATATATATATATATATATATATATATATATATATATATATATATATATATATATATATATATATATATATATATATATGTGTATATGTGGAAAGCGTGATGCTATTTATTTATTTTCACTCTTGTTAATAACAGTCTCTCTTTGATTGAAATCAGAGTATTAGTAGAAGGTGACGAATAATTTAGACGATGTCGGGAGAGACAATTAGAACGGTTTCATGCAATACTAACTTGTAATATATATTTTTTACATATATACAAGAACCTAAGAAAAGAGCCTTACCCACTTTAATCTTTAGTTTTCGCTTATTTAGAGTTATCGTAGGTAATGCCGTTTTTTTTTTAAATTAAATCGATGTCACATTAAAGTCTCTCTGAAGCTTATAAGAAATATTCTCTATATATAGTTTCAAAAAGCGGAAAAATCGTTATAAAATTAACTGTTTGTAAAGTCTCGAAATGTCTCAAAAAGTGGGGAATGGAGTGTCTTAACACTAGGTTTTCTCTTCCTTACTCGGAAACAATCATGAAACTATTTATTTTATTTTTTTTAATAATTTACAGATTTCGTTAAATACTACACTAAATAATCATCCAGCTCATCTCGTCTATCTGTCTAGACGTACAAAATCCGATTCCGGTTAGTACTAACAAGATTAAGTAAATTATAACATATGTATACTAATTTTAAGTCATAAAGCAGCGTGACTCATTGCTGTGGGTACACGTCCCCTTAACTTGCGCGGGCGCAGTCGCTAGTGCACTCCCGCGCTCGTCGTCCGACCTAGCGGGTAAGATAAACTTTGACCCACACATAAATCTTATAACTAGTGTATGGCTTGCTTATACTATTAATTATTGCATTTATTTATGTGTGATCAAATTTTTATTTTAAGTGAAAGGTTAGTTTTTTTTTTATTTTGTCGTGAAATAGACTGTCGAGCCCTTTATTTTCAGCCCATTTTAGATATATAGGTTAGGGGTTGGTTCTACCAATAGATAACTTGGATAACTAGAAAAACTATAATATATATATATATTGTATATCTATATTGTATATTATATTATTAACAAAGTTTTGAGTGAAAACAGATTCCACTATAATAAATATTTACACCAAGACATTTTTTAAATACTTTTTTCTTCTAACAGGATTAAAATAAAAAAAAAATAAAGAAAGAAAAAGCAGAATTTACCAAAATGACGGTCAAAAAGAGGGCATCAGATTTGACTAGTTTGGAGCGGTTCAATATGTACTACCGGGAGAAGGAACCGCCACTGACCTCCGGCCAGAAGATGAAGAGGTTCATTTGGAATCCAAAGACGAAGCAGTTCTGTGGTAGGACTGGATCGAGCTGGTGTGAGTAATATCGAAATTATTAAGCTACTTGTTTGCTCGAATATTAGAATAGTAGCTACATTTCTCAGTTCTACCTGAAGAGTTACTGACTCCTATAGTCAGTTAAGAATATTATAAAAAAAATATGCAAGATTTGATAATATCGATTTTTTTTAATTAAATGACAATATTTTAAAGTGAAATTTTATGACAAATCTTATTAGAAGATAAAAATAATTTTGTATAATACTTTGTTGTAAAATTATTATTATTTTTTTTTATATTTCAATAGTTTAACCTAAAAAATAATTAATGAACCATAACCAAAAACTGAATAATATTTCTTCGCAAAAAAAAATGTCAAAATCAAATATTATATAATCTGTTGTTATACAATTAGTGATTTAGTTTTATCTAGTGTGTACTTGAGTGAGCATTCCGGTTCGAACCCACGGCCACCGGCCGCAGGGGCAGGATGTCGCAATGAACTCATTGCTTCAATTCTGCCGCTTCCGCCCATCTTGTGCTCACCTTGGACCAAACTTTAATAGCCTAAATCGTTTCTTTTAACCGACTGTAACCGATAGGAATGTAGTGTTATTACATTTGAAAACGATAATAATTTAAGAACAATTTAATAAATATGTGCTTTAATAAAAAGTCGCCTTACTTAGTTACATTATAAAGGTAAAAAGTTTGTTTGGGTGAAGAGCTTATCTCAGAAACTACTTGTTCGAATAAAAAAATATAAATTGCGTGCGTACAAACTGCTTATGTCAGAAGTGGAGCTTCTGAAACTTATGTTTAAATCTCGTTTATATTTATACTAATCTAAAGCTTGCGATTTTCGTGACTTAGTGGGAGGGAAAGGGGGACATATGCTTGGAATTAAATTAATTATTTTTTTTTTAAATAGTGAAAATGTCGAAATTTTACTAATTTTTGTGATTAATTGTTATTTATAAATGTATTAATAATACTTTCCAAAGGTAGCCCGATGGGAATCCTGTTATATGGACACTTCGCCACTTAAAACGCCCCACATCGTTTATTGCGTTTGTCTGTATAAATTTTACCCACATACGTGCAAAGAATTTTTTTCAGTTCAAAAAATCTTATAAGTTGGAATGTCCATATATCGATGAAGGCTATGTATAGAGTATTATCACAATAATCATTTCGTTTTAATCAATATTTAAGTTACTTCTATTTAACAACACGGGCCAAGCCGTATGTAAAAGCTAGTGTATAATACCAAAATAAGCGCCGTGGTATATAGTACGCTAATAATACAAAACTTCCTTTTTTCCTTCGCATAAAAATTAAGTCTGGTAAAACGTACAAATATTGACAACCAATAAAATTAACTAACTTGTTATCATAGATTAATAGATAGAATAGAATACCTACATTAGGTAATTTTATTAATAATTTTTATTTTTTATTATAAAAATCATCGCAAATCGACATAAAGAACAAACGTGCCTATTTTAATACAACATAATCTATGTTACGTGCGCTGAAAAAAAAAGATATCTCTTTGACATAAATCAATGTCAATGCTCAAATTATTGATTGGAATGAACATATCATAGGTCACGCTCGAAACGCCATATATAAAGAGATGAAGAAGAATTCCAATTCAAATTCCAATTCAAATAATTTTATTCAAATTAAGAGTACATGATTCATTTTTTGAACGTCAAATACATTACCACCGGTTCACTAAAGTTAATGCCTCAGACCTGAGTAGAACCGGCGCAAGAAACTCAGCGGGACTTTTTTTTTATATAGTCATTTACAATTATATAATTATTCATTGTTGACTATGTTACGCTTGAGATAGACTGGAGACTGGAGAGAGCACTTTATTCCCAAGGTGTGTAAGTAAGAAAAACATATCGTCATGATCTTCATAATAAAATACGGGAGGTATTTTATCCATATCCTTCATGATGTACATGATACATCATATCATATGTATATCGTGGTCAAATAAATACCTTACTCTACCTTGCCCAAGTAGATTTGCCTGGATCTCGAACTCAATACCACCTCAAACGACCACAGTCACAGTCAGTCGGTCACAGTTGCTAGTACTAATATCATGAGTCTGTAAACAAATATATAAAAACATAGCTAACTATACATTTCGTATGAAAATGTGAATTAATGAAAATTATATTTTAATAATACTCAAATGAATTTTCTAAAATATTATATACACACACATATTTAGCATATTTTTTTATTATCATATGTTTTATAGTTTAGCTGGTTCTTTTAGAGATTCACATTAGATGTTCGTGACTGTAATCCCAACCGGTGTTGCTGTCAAGGCCAATAAGGCTAACAGCTTTGACCTCACAACAAAAAAATACTCACCCAGAAACCCATTGAGATATACAAAATATACAGAAAAGCTATATATATGATAATTATAAGAAAGCAATAAGATTAACAGATTCAAAAGTACTATGTGTGAATAAAGAATATAAACTGAAGTGAAGAATATAAATGTAATGTGGAAGTGACTTTTAACACTAATTTAATACTTTATTCGGCCTAATAAGTAGTAGTGGCGGTTATTTTTCAGCCAAGATTTGCCTGTTCTACTTCATCTTCTACTCTGCGCTGGCTATCCTCGTAGCTATCTGCATGTGGACATTTCTTCAACTCCTGGATGCTAGACAGCCCAAATGGCAGCTGGATGGTTCTATAATTGGCTACAAACCCTGGGCTTGGTTTCCGACCACTTCCACCAGAAGTTGCCAGCAGTGTGATCTGGTATAGAGGCAACGATCCTGGCAGTTACCAATATTGGGTGAAGGAGCTGTCGAACTTTTTAAAAAGTGAGTTGATTTTCGCTATAGTAGCTGTTTAATTAGTTTTCTCATGATAGTCCATCATCATAAAAATCTACAATGTTTTCTATGAATCTAACAGAATACAAGCGAGATGCAAACAAGTCTGGAACTGGTCAGAATATTCACAACTGCGATTTCAAGCTACCCCCTCCAGCTGGCAAAGTGTGTGATGTCGACGTAAACGCCTGGAGTCCATGTGTTGAGGAAAATGGCTTCGCTTATCACAAGTCCACGCCGTGTATATTCCTGAAGCTTAATAAGATATACGGGTGGAAACCAAAGTTCTATAATAGTTCGGACAGCTTGCCAAGTGCTATGCCTGATGATTTGAAAGAACACATCAGGAATATGACTGCCTATGATAAGAATTATGTGAGTTTATCAAGTCTTATTTTCCTTTTTTTGTATATTGTTTTATTTTTCGTTTTTTTTTTTCAATTTTCTCATCGAGTGACGCCAATTTTTTAATATTTAATAAGCTCATTAAATCATTAAATATTTATTACCTATGCGATAAGTATTGCATAAAAGAAGTATGACATAACTTACATACATGCGTATCAATTTTAAAAAATATTAGTCTGTTTTAGACGTAATAAGCGGTGGAACCAGTACAACTAGTGTTAAGACACTCCATTTTCCGATTTCCGCCTCATTTTCGAGACACCATGTGTAAGTGGTGGAATACTTTCCCACGTCTTGTCTTGCCAGAGCGAGGAGATGAAAAAAATTCATTCTCCGCCGAGTGGGAATCGAGCCCACGTCACGTTTACTGTCTAATATAACGAACTACAAATAAATACAAGCACGAATATCAAAATCAAAAATCAAATTATTCTTAATTCAAATAGGCTATTAGAAGCACTTTTGAATCGTCAATTAACATAAGTGTCAGTACTGTCAGTCCTACTAGAAGATCATCATCACCACCAACTCGGAGGGCAGTTCCGTTGTGAAGAGCTGGCGAGAAACTGTACCTATAGTGAGAAAAAATATAGTGTAGACATAGTCATATGTACAGACAGACATACATATGACTCGTTACTTTTATCTTTTAAATTCTTAATAAGTATATAATAAGTGTATATTATATTTTAACTGGCATTTGCTTTAATTAATCAAAATGTTACTTCAATGGAACTTTATAGAGAGCCAGTCGCAACACAAAGTATGAGCTTACTCATACTTGCAGTTTGCGAACTACTAATTATGATTTCATTCTAAAATAAAACTTTTTACATTAATTGGTATGTCAGTTTTTAATTAGATATACGAGTACTGTAGTTAATATTCATTATTTGTACTAAAATATTTATTTATATTTAATCTAAGATCAATAATACATTATCCTTATTAGTTGTGGCGCAAAGGTACAAGCGTCAGCCTGTACACGCGACTGCGTGTGGGTTCGATTCCCACTCGGGGAGAATGAATTATTTCCGTTTTCTACGCTATGATAACAAGGCAAAAAGCACGGCGTTGAATTCAAACACTTAACACGCAATGCCTCGCAAGGCGGAGAATAAGGAACGGAGTGTCTTAGCACTAAGTTCCTTATACCGTGCGGGATATAAAAAAAATTAGATAATTTATCAACTTAAAACAAATCAAACATTTATTAACACTTAACGTTTGTTTTTATTTAAGTATACTTAATAAATATTATTATGTGATACCCAGCTAAACATGGTATGGGTATCGTGCCAAGGCGAGAATCCGGCGGATAGGGAGAACATTGGACCTATCCAATACCTACCCTACCGCGGCTTCCCCGGGTACTACTTCCCGTATACCAACCAGGAAGGATATCTGAGTCCGCTGGTCGCGGTACACCTGCAAAGGCCTAAGAGTAAGTTAAATAATTATTTTTTTTTAAATTTTTATCGATAATGTCAGTTGCACAGTATGGAACAGATTTAAATTTAATACAAAATTCGATGTCTTTTTTTGTTTGAGTTTTTGCAATTTAATGACCAACTCTATACAGCGACAAAATATCTGTGCTTTGTTTGGTTTAGCTTGTTTTAGATAAAATGATAAGACTTGGGTGGTTTCCATTAGGCGCCGGTTCAAATTCCGCTGCGTTCAAATTTTTGTTATGTGTTTTTAAAGCATTTTTTTTATGCTTAGTGTGGATTAACACTTTAAAAATCATTAAAATTAGATGATTCAGCATATGATCTATATAACATTTTAACCACTGTCAATAACGACAGCACTACGTCATTTGTATTAACTGAAGCAGCTTTTTTTTTACCAAAGTCATATTTACTCAGCTGCCAGCATCATATATAACATTGTAAATTACTAAAAAAAAGTAATACTTCCATTTGCATATTAGGATAGCCTTGCACGTTTTTTTTTTAATATGGGTACTTTTATTTATATACTTTATCATGTACATAATTGTTCAATTTTAGCTAATCTATGCAAATTATTGAATTAAATAAAAATATACGATATTTTTAATATTTATACTTTGTCCGTATTAATGATGGCAATAAAATAATAGATATTTTACTTTTGTATCGCCATTTAACGCTTACAGTTCCAGTTCCTATTTTAAAGTTGAGATTTAAAACATATAGGCTGAGGCACAGCGTATGCCTGTAAACGCGATGGCTTGAGGGTTCGATTCCCATGAGTGGAGAATAAATTATTTTCATTTTCTTCACTCTGGTAATAAGACAAAGCGCGGCGTTGAGTTCCGCCACTCAACGCGCAATACCTCGAAAGGCGGATTGTGGGGAACGCCTCTGCCTATCCTGCTATGTGCGAGATACAGCGTGAAGCTGAAAAATATTTAAAAAAGTAATAAATAAGTAATTGTACTTTTTTTTCTAGCGGGTATGCTGATCAATATCGAGTGTCGTGCTTGGGCTCATAACATAAAGTACGATCGGATCGAAGGCATGGGCTCCGTACATATTGAAATTATGGTGGAATAAACACAAAAACCGTTAGAATTGTAGTGACCCAACTAAAAAAGACACTACTGATTTTCCACTATTAGTAAAGAAGTTTTTTTTTTTTATTTTTTAGTGTTATAAATTTAAAGCTAGGGAAATATAAAAAAAAATGTCTATAAATTGTTTTATAATACTAAAATGGCCAAAATCGACATCATTTGGCGATCAAAAAAATACTCAGTCACTATAAAGGTTAAGATTATTATTTATATTTGTATATTTTGAGAACTATATATTGATATATGGCTATAATAACCTGGATATAGGCTTACCCCATATTGACTTAGTTACTTTACTGAGTCTACGGACCCTTTATCATATTTAATTGGGGTTCAGTTGGAAAACAATATTTCTTTACTTATTGTTTTCCAATTGAACCCTCAATTGAAATTCAAGAGAACCCAAGGATTCCATATAACAATAAAATATGGTTAAATTGGTTCGGAGAGAACAAGATTTTGTTCAGCGTTCAATTTTTATTTTAGGTCACTACATAATTCTAATGAAAATGTCAAAAAATCATAATTATAATTGTTATTTATTTTACATGTTAAGACAATATTTGAGATACGCTGGTTCCATGTACAGATGTATGGCATCTGTGGCAGTTTGATAATATGATGTGAGAAAATGTTTTAATAAAGTGTTTTGACTTACTAATGTATTTTCAATTATCCTTTAACTCTCCGTTCTTGCATGTAGCGAATTGAAAGTACACGAGAGAGTGTCCTAACATTAGGTGGCCTTCCGCTCGTTTGCATACTTTTAAGAAATTAATAAAGAAGAAATTTTAAGCGTTAAGACACTTAATTTTGTATTGCCAGTGGCAGAACTCAATGCTGAGCGAGTTCTTATCGGAGCGTTCAAATAATTTATTCCTTACATAAAATACTTATGGAGCCACAAAAGAAACACCCTGTATTTAGTAACGCTCTTCTCTACATCTACTACCGTTCTTAGGTTTAAATTTGTTAAGTGTATATATATTGTACTTTACTGAAGATGAAAATACTTAACGAAAAAATACATTGTACGTTTTTTTGTGAACTTCTTTTAGCCTGACGTAGTCTTGATAGTTCAGTAAGGGCTCTAGGGTTGGTGTTATGTCTCTCAGGTATAAAATAACTTCTTATTATTTTTTTTTCTGATTTTAACAACATAATATGATAAAATTGAAATAAAACTAGTTTTACCCTATATACCTTATTTTATAAATTCGGTACATATCCCAAGAAGCGTCTTATAATATACACACGTATCTATCACAACGTTCTAAACCTCTAAAACTATGCATATATAAGGTACACCTTATGCCTCCTTAGTGGACTTAAGTTCGAATTCACAGTATCCAGTCGTTAGAGACGCAACTGCGACAGGCAGCGCCTGAAGAAAATAAATAGCAAAATATATTGTAAGTAAAACAACTCTTTAATATTCTAAAACATTTATTTTACGCTTGCTGCTCTACATGTTTATAAAATCTGAGACACTTTTTAAGTATAGTTATAGGTACAAATACATTTGAACACAATATCAGCAATATTATTGACATTATTTTTAAGTGAAGATTAATTATTAACTTTTTAAGTGAAGATCGCACTCAAAGACGTCAGTTAGCGTTTAACAGGCACTTTCTTGATCCTTTAAAAAAATATCTCGATTGCCATGATACACTGCTTTACCAAAGGTATTAATAAATTATACAAGTACAGGTTGTAAGCGTGTTGGTCGCTTCCCACTAGATAGAAAATAAAAAAAAATTGTATTATTTTGATATCTATTAATTATTGTTAATGTAATTTAGGTCTTTCCTCCTCGTAATTAAACAAAATGCATTATCGCATTTGACTCTAAAGGCCCTAAAGTATGACATAATGTAATTTTGGAGAGAAAGCCCTCTTGAAATGACAAGCCTTCCAGGCTTAGGGTTAGGCAATTTACGTATAATCCGTTACGTGAACATATTTTTTTACATATATGTAAAAAGTAGAAAGTTAAATTCTACCAAGATTTACATATTTCATATAAAAAGAGGAATCCCTCGACTAAAAATCAAGACATACAGCCCTTTTTTTACATGATGCGTAGGGAAGAGAGCGCCAAAAATTGCATTACGTCCGTAATTGCATAAGTTGTAGAGAACGGAGAGTATAAGTCTCCACATTCTGCTAGAGTAACATTAAAAACCACTACTTCGTATAACAACAAAATATCGTAATAAAATGTCGGAATACGTATATATGTACTTAAAAGCTAGTTCTGAAGTCTAAGTTTTTATTCCTGTCGTAACACATTTCTTGTAATTTACATTATCTGTGTGTCTAAAATTTGTAGATTGAAATAACAAATAAAAAGACTAAGCAATTTAAATATTCATCTTACATTTTTAATTATAACAAAAAAGCACATACCGTAGAAACTCGATTATCTGGTCCTCGGTTATACGGACTCGGGATTATCCGGACAACTTACCGGACTATTACATTTGATAAAAAAGGATATTTTGTTAAAAAAAATTAAAATAAATATAAAATGAAAATTAAATATTGTTTATGTTTCGTTTCGTGATAATATAAGCTGAATATTTGTTGAAACCATTTACATGCATTCGATTATCCGAATGCCTAGAAACAATTAGTCCGGTTAATCGGGCTTCTACTGTATATGTACATATTTGTGCTACCCTCAGCCAGTATGGAATCAATCAATCATAATTTCAAAATGGGTAGAGCCGAGACGCTCTTTAAGACTCTCTGTGAAACGCAGATTTCGGGCCCACGCTCTGCAACGGATGTTGATAATCTGATGCACTAGGAAAAAATATTTAATTATTAGTAAAAAAACCTATACTTAGGTAAGAATTGACCTTCGAAAATACAGTGTCGAAGATACTGGAGGAAGTTCAGGAAAAAGCATAAGGACCCCCCAGCAGGCATGTGAAGAGGTTAATAACAAAAGACTAGACGAAAGAGGTATGTAGGGACTGCAGCTTTTGGCATTATGTCCTCCCTGGTACCCCGCTAGTTATAAAGTGTAAAGGCAAAATAAACTTCGCTTGTTTAACAACTAAGCTATACGTCTATGTCATCTATTCATCAAATGTTCAATGAACTTTATATAAGGTTCTTTTTTATATGAATTATAAATATATATATTCTTTCATGAGTTAAACTGCTTTAAAATAATGGCTGCCAATGTTTGTATTTTTATTTATTACTACAATTTTTTTTTTAATTTAAAATATTAAAACACAACTTACAAACAGGATCCATTAACTGAACAGCTACCAAAGGACTCAGATATCCTGGAGTGTTATCGTAAGGGAAGTACGTCTCCGGAAGTCCAGGGTAGGGCCAGTACTTTAATGGACCTAAGGCCTCCACGTCAGCTGGCCTTTCTCCTTGACAAGACACCCAGACTTTGCGACGCTACAACGTTATAAAATAAATATTATATATTTTTAATGGCATTTTTACCTCAATTTTTTCATGTTTCTGAGTCATTCCGCAGCAGCATAGTCTCTGATTGCGTAAACGCAGTGCTTATGCGTTTAACTCTATTCAGAGAATTAATGATTTCAATTTTCTCTCTATGGTAAAAATTATTACTAAAAAAAATATGTAAATGAAACGCTCTGGAAAATATGTCCAGAAAATTTGGTGGATAGGTGAGAATACTAATCCTATCCTGTCATATGCAGGATACAGCGTGAAGCCAAAATAAATATATATAAATTAAAAAAAATTATATATAATAAATAAATATAAATATATAATATAATGTATATGTTAATTCAAAATATACCTGTTGCAATGTTGTTGTAGAATTTATATACTCTGTAATGTCAGGTGGCATATCCTTAGGTAATTCTACTGGATCGTCAAAGAAATCGGGGTTCCAGTCAAATATCTGAAAGCAAAAATTAAAAAAAAAAGATTACAATCGTGCATCATTGTATGGGATAAATGTATTTATTTCACCAAATATAATTCTATATTACTACCAAATTAGAATATTGTGGATTTGTAAAATTAAAAACACTTGATATAAAAGCTTTCTTCTCTAGTCTATTGATCATTTTTCGCTAACAATATATATATAATATATATATATATAATATATATATATATATATATATATATATATATATATATATATATATATATATATATATATATATATATATATATATATATATATATATATATATATATATACCCTATAACTAACCTTATTTAACTTGATAATAATACAGGGTGTCTTATTTTTAAAACCGAAGTCGTTCTCCTTACTACAAGGACCTAGTAGCGATATGTTGAAGGAGCACACTTCGTTACGAGGTGGCCTCATATCACCACAGTCACGTTGGTTCAGTCCTTGATTAATCAAACGTGATTTATTTTCATATGCTGAAATCAAAAAATAAGTAAATTTTAATATAATAACAATATAATAACAATATAATAACAATATAATAACAATATAATAACAATATAATATAATTTTAATATAATCTTCGATTTTAGCGTATTTTACACATAAGATGGATGGATAGATTCTTTGAACGGATGAATCGTATATATTTTAATATTATACAGTTTTATTGATACTTATTAAATAGTTTAAATATATAAATGTCCTAATGTCAATAGATAAGAAGGTTGAAAACTTCCTACGAACTGGGACCCTTTACCTCAACCTGTCTTAAACCCACCACACCAAGAGACCGGATACAGTAATTTCATTCTGAAGCATCCAGGGCTGTACGCGAGACACCTAAGAAACCGTTGGCGGTAGTTTTATATAATAATAATATCAACTGACAGACGAATATCATCTCAATCTACCCGTGACTATGGACTGCATTCCCTCGTCCCCTTAATATACAATGTGTGTTCATGTTTATAATAACATTAAAATATATAATAACATTAAACTTTTTTTAAAGTAACATCTTTGTAAAATATTACTTCTACTAATCTGCACCATGTTGTGTATATTAAGAATATGAATTATTTTGTTATAGGTGGTTTATAGGCTGTATTTCAACCGGATCTGTTTTAAACATGCATTCCTAATGTTATATTATCTCCTTTTTACCGTACAACTTCCTTCGTGTGTCCTCCATACAGCGTGACATTGGCGAAGTGATTTGTGCTCGACTGACACGTTCAGGTTTTCGACAAAAAATACCTATATTCAAATTATTGATGGGCTGGATATCTGTTACTGTCAATATCCATGGATATGATATATACATATATATATATATATATATATATATATATATATATATATATATATATATATATATATATATATATATATATATATATATATATATAAATATATCTCTTTCATTCACGATACATTACGTACGTAAGACCATATATGTACGTAATGAATCATTCTTGATATGCTTATTAAATATTTAATTAATATATAAACATAAAAATTAATTTTACAATGAGAAAACTGTAAGTTAATTATTCATAACATATTAAATTTTAAATAAATAATTTTTATTATGAAGTTTACGAATAATGTGTGACTCACACACACTAACACACACACACACACACACACACACACACAAATTGTTAACAATAGCTTAAAATATATCAGTAACTGTCACGCAAAGCGTCAAGTGGCCGCGAATATCAAGGACAGACACGCACAGACTCCGATTAATAAAATTAAGATCCGTATTCGCGAATATAGGGACCTAATATCCGTATTCACATCCGGATCCGCGGATATGCCTTGTCAACGATCCGGCACATCACTCATCAAAGTATTATAAACCATTAATCCGTTAAAAAAAACTACATTTAAAATATGTAAAAAATTATGAAAATAGAAAATTAAAACAATTAACTTACGTGCCAAGAATTCGTTTAGATTATCAACATATTTTTTTATTTGAGTTTTGTTATCAGCATGGTACCATATAAGCGCTCCTTCTTCGTATACAAGAGGTCTGTGGCCCATGCCTGGGTTGTCCCCTGAAAAAAAGTTTCATTATCTCTAGTCATAGCCATCATCGTGATTATAGCCTACTCGTGATACTATAGCCTATACTATATCATATAGCATATACTATAGCATATACTATAGCATATACTATAGCCTGATATCGGGACTGAGGAGATCTTTATTCAGGAGATTCAGTGTTGAGTTTTGTTAAGTGAGAACGAGAGTGTCATAAGAGGTTATGTCTGTCTGTACGTCATTATAACTTTATATATTTTTTTAGATTACTCTCTTAATGTATACAGTATGACAGGCAAGACTTAGTGGCTTAATATTAAGACACTGCAATCTCCACTTTACTCGGACCACCGAGAACGTGATACGACGATACCTTTAGTTTTATAGTCCACGTAATTAAAAGTCCATAAAACTGCGGGCTATAGCTTGTGTGTAAATGTATACAATTTGGCATACATATCAACACTCAACTCTAAGTGTATATTATAATTTAAATGTAAATAGAATAACAGTAATGATTTTTGTTTAAACACATTCTTTGAATGCGTTATTTATTATTTCTTTTAAGTACTAGTGACGACTAGTATTACGTGAAGTGAGTTTTAAACAAATATTTACATTTTATTTTACACCTACGATATTGGTGAATGAATTTAGAATTCAAAAGCGAATATTATCAAAGTAGTTACTTACTAAATGTTGATAATATTGAAATTGAAGATAAAACATGTTGTGAGGCCTTTACCTAGCTGGCCTCATTCAATTTTAGTCTACCTAAATTAAATTAAATTAGTTTCACGCCGTATCAGGAAAGGGGACCGTAGGAACCTAGTGTTAAGACACTCCGTTCCCCGCTTTCCGCCTTTGGAGGCATTGAGTGTTGGGTGGCGGAACTCTTTATTACCAGAGCAAGGAAAATGAAAATCATTAATTGTCCCCGAACGAGAATCGAACCCACAAACCGTCGCGTTTACAGGCAGAGAAGATGCCTCTGCGACACGACAGTCCTCAGTCTTAGTCTAACTTATTATATTAAAAGTCACTATAATAAACTATTGACCAGTCCGAACATTCAACGGTGTGAAAACGGTTTTTTGAGGCTGTCAGGGCGCAACCGCAGAGCGTCTGACTGTAAACGCGACGGTTCGATATACACTTGACTATACACAGAGATTATATTATTTTAATTTTCCTTTAGTAACAAGATAAAGCGTGGCGTTGAGTTCCGACCACGCATTGTCTCGAAAGGCGGAAAGTTGGAGAGAACGGTAGCGTCTTAGCAATAGGTTTTCTCTGCGTATTATTAAAAAAAGAAACAAACAAAAGAAGTACTATTAGAAAACATCTTTCTTCTTACCAATAATTGACTCGGCAAGAGTGAAGTATGGGATCCTCTCATCCATAGCCGACAGAAGACCGCACATGCATATGGAGAAGAAGATGATGATGCAGATGTACATTACCAGGTATATCAACCCGATGACACCTGGAATTATAGTAAGTTGATTTTATAAATTAAACGGAAACGAACACTAACCCTAACTTAACCCTAAACCCCTGCGACTTAACTTCTAAAGCTTTACACATAAACGCTTTACTCTGAAATACCCTATGCATCTAAGCTGTAGAATACTAAATTCGAGATTTGCAAATATAACACAAATACCATTAAAAATGTCTAAATGATCATTTCCGTAGCAAAGTTTATTTTATACTGAAAAAAAATATTTATATACAGTTAAAGTTTGGGGTACTTTTTAGTTTATTTTGTTGTTAATCCATACACAATGTCAGAAGTTAAATAATATTTTATCTATATACCTAGTACTAATTTTTATCATCACCCTCATCGTGTGGCCAAAAGGAAATGACTGACAGCGGGCATGACACTTTATAAGTGTTCGAGGGAACTCATTGAAAAAAAATAACGTGATGTAATATAGCCGTGAGCCGCCAACTTATCCTACTCATTACAAATATAAGATATAGACGATGCATAATATATAAATATCTAATAATAAATACATAAATATTTTAAAGAAATACCACAAGGCATTCATTGAGCTATAAAAACCTAAAATATAAAAGAGACCAATCTACGTTATTTGGTTTTATTTGCTACTGGCTAGTATCGTGGTGCGGAACGCAACCGTCGCAAAACGGCTGTATCGATTATGCCCAACCTGAAATAGCACAGTTCTGCGAAAGCGGTCACGGACTGTTTACATTTCGTTCTCATAAATTTATATATGAACTGGAGGAAATATGTTTAGTGTAATGCAGATTTCTATGTACATAATGGTGAATTATTGCAATGCGTTCATAGGATTTGATAGATTTGTCTTATTAGTCAGTCATCTGTAGGAGGATGTAGGATGTGACGTAGACTGTCGTTTACCGTTTAGAAATATTGTGTTGTTTCATTTTTTATACTTCTTAAAGTGTTATTTGTTACACACAGGGGAAAAATAAATATTTAAAAAACATATACAAGTAATATTTTGATCACAGCGGGTCTCGAACCCTTTTTTGAGGAATGTATTGCGTGTTGGGTGGCGGAAGTCAACGCTGCGCTTTTGCCTCATTAGCAGAGCGACGAATATGAAAATAATTCATTCCCTCAGAGTGGGAATCGAACCCACAAACCATCGCTAATACAGCCAGACGCTGCGCCTCTGCGCCACGATAGTTTATTAAGTCATAATATATAATTAAATTTAAGTATTAACTTTTGATTCATGCTGTATCCTCAATACTGCATATAGCAGGGATACTAGTGTTAAGACACTTCGTTTCCTGTTTTTGAAGCTTTCGAGATATGGGACCGTCATGGGGCAGCAGCTCAGCATCTGACTGTAAACGGTTATGGGCTAGATTCCTCGCTCTGGTTGAATCGCTGAATGCGTTGAGTTCAGACACTCAAATATTTCATTATGGAAGCGGGAATACATTAATAATAGGAACAAAAGATACTGTTAACTATTGCTAGAGGTCACTAGCATTTATACCACAGAACCACCCAAGAAATATTAAAGCGATTAAGCTTGTCATTTCAATAATTTTTCTAATCTATTAAATAGAATACTGACAGCTAATTTCTAATAAATAAGTTTATAGTTAATATAATATAAAGTTTGATTCCACTATTACAAGTCAAAATGCCTTTTTTAGGCTATTTAACGATCTGATATTCATTAACAATTAATTTCAAGTGTAAGATAAAATGGGGCGTTGAGTTACAACAAGACTACAATTAAGCTAAATATTTAAATATTTTACTACCTACATTGGTCTATTTCTATAGAGTAAAGCCCAACCGGTGTCGCTGTCAAGGCCAATAGGGCTAACAGCATTATACTCACAAAAAAAAAAAAAAAAAACAAAAAAAAATAGAGTAAATGTAAATATAGATATATAGGTAGCTGTCAACACTCATCTAGTTATAACTTATAACCCAAATATTATAAGGGACGGACGACAGTCCTATTTAGTTAGAACTATCAAGTATTTGTCCGCCACTTGACCTGCTTGATGTTCATTTTGCTTACCTTATATACATAAGTATATTCAATACATAAGTAAAAAGAAACGGAAACTATTGAATATGAAATATATTTAGTCTTATATATATATATATATATATATATATATATATATATATATATATATATATATATATATATATATATATATATATATATATATATATATATATATATATATATATCGATGTATTTCTAATAAACATAGCACAATGTTGAATTCTGCTCACTCACTGAGTTCGAACACGCAATATCTCACTAATTGGGTGATTGAGTCGTACACGGGTGAGTGCCCTACTATATGCGAGATACAGGTAAAGTTGAGAAACAAATTTATATATTTAATTTAACTTACGTACTTATATTTCTTTCAAATTAACACATATATATGTGTGTACACTAACATACAGTGGTTAGTATCAGTTGTCACAGTCAAGGATGATGCATTTCAAGGCGATAATAAATATAACTTACAGTGGTTTATTTATAAATAACTAGAGCACTCTAATTCTTTTGTAAACTAGCACTCCGCTCACGGCACCTTTCATTTACTAGTGATAAGAGTAATCAAGTCTTAGAATTTTTTTTTTCAATTTCTACTTTTTTCGACATAAACATTTTCTATTATTATATTTAAGTATATTATTATTACTAATTAACTAACTTAACTGTATTTTAAAATCTTAAACAAAATTTCAGGTCTCTGTTGAGATGCATATAAAAAACCACCATTTTGTATACAATTCCCGTCTACTATAGTACCAATATCCTACTGGTAGGTTTTTTCCACTGTCTTAATTGATTGGTAATACGGCCTCTCCCACTAGCGTCATAGCTGGGTAGTACCATCTAATGTATGGGGGTGACCCCATGGGGTGGCATGTAGATTAACTAGAGTGACTTCTAACTAACTAATTGGTGTTTTCTTTTAAAACGTTGTGAGTCTGTGACATGTATAGTTAATATGTACAGTCTGTGGGGTCGAATAAATTGATTATTAAAAATATTTGACTTTGACAGCTGCATGTCTTTTCTCAAAAAGCAGGATATACCGAGGGAACCCGGTTAAGACATTGCCTTCCCCACTTTTGCGCCTAATTTCCAAAGTAATTAAAATATTTTGCTTTACTAGCTAGACTAGACCTCTAGTGTAGGTAGATAGATCCGGGTGATATGATTTGAAATCTTTATAATTTTAAAACATTTTTTCAAGCACCTAACACTGTTTTAGCGTAGCCAACAATTAAAGGCCAACAATTAATTAACAAGGCTTATCATTTTTGCCTTATCACAACAATGGTTAATTCGTAGACAATGCAACCATTTAATTGAAATTGAATGAGATATCGTCTTTGGGTATACTGTATGACTAATTTCAGACTTATCTATATTAAATTAGACGTTCGATATTTTTATTTCTATGATGTAGACAAAAAAAATCGTTGCACCAGTTTGCCGCGGATAAGAAACTGTAGCCCTCAACTTTGGACCGCCCTATTATTTAAATTACATATTTCCCATTTACCGTATCGTAACCCATAATATTCCCGTAACTTAGCACTGTGTTTTGTATAACAGGACCGCAGTCATATCATAGAGAGTATATTTCATAGTCTAGTCATATAAGTAAAATCATATATTATATACTATATAGCATATTTCACCCGTTGCTAAGCTCTAAAACTATTTATATATAATTTTAACGCCATGACGTAGTGTAAACTTTTACTGAAAGAATCATACGTGATATAAACATCTTGAAATATACGATGAGATTAGTTAGTGTTTTATTATATTTATCAGAAGTTCGAAAACATACGTACACGTATTGTATGAACTTTTTGTATTTTATTTTAAATAAAATGCCAAAGACAATATAATAAGATTTGTACGTACGAGAAACAAATGAAAAAGTCTTTGATCCCACAGAACTACTACAAATTTTAGTACTTAGTAAAGTTATTTATATTTATGACATACATAACATTAAGTACAGTAATATATGTAACAGTGATTGGAAGGATATGGCGAGACCTCGGTAGGCCTACGAGACCACAGAGTCGAAAATAATGGAGGAATATCATGAAAACCAAACCATTAAAACCATAGTATAGTGAAACCATTCATTGTCAATTCAATTAAAAAAAAATTGCCATTCAATTAAAAAAAAAAAGTCATTGAATGTACATTTCTAGCATATTAACATTAAATTAGAATTTTAATCTTTTAGGGATTTGCAATTGTAACGCAGTGAACCAGTATCTGACTGACTGACCCGATGATTGAGGACTCGATCTCTCACTCGGGACAATTAATTGATTTCATCTCCCCGGTCTGGCAAGACGAAGCTAGTGGATGAGTTCCGCCATTTAACATATTTCGTTTTTCAAACGGATACTGGAGGACGGAGTGTCCTGACACTAAGTTCTCTATTGCCAACTTAGACATACGTGGCATAAATAGTTAAGCTAGAAAGAAATGTATACACGTACAGCAAATATACGGAATGAATCGTGTAATTGAAAAAAAAAATATACTTTTTACATTTAAAATTTCATTTAAACAAACATTTTAAATATTTTTTGTTAGTGAAAAAAAAAATTAAACGTACACATTCCGCAGTATTTCCACACGTTTCATACTTCATAGTTGAAAATAATGTGCATTAAGGTGAATCACCATTACACGTGAAGTACTTACTATTCTAGATCGTAAAATATGAAAGGGAAATTTGTTCTAAAATTACTTATACGCGAATAGTCGCACTTTGAGATAAAATCGTTGGAAATCGATATATTTATATCGATTTAATCTTTTTTTAAAGGCAAAAAGCTTATCCTACACGCTGTATCCCGCATATAGCAGGGAAGTTAGTGTTAAGACACTCCGTTCCTCACTTTCCTCCCAATTTTCGCAATAATATATAGAATGGCGGAACTTTACATTTTTATCTTCTTAATAGAGTGGAGAAAATGATAATATTCCCTTCTCTCCTCATGGGTATCGAACCCACGAGCCTGTCGGGCTTACAGTCAGACGAAAGTTTCTGCTTGGTGAAAAAAAAGCTCAAATATTAATAGATATTAACAGTTCCATTTACTAAATAACGAAATGTAAACGTTTTAGCGTCCACTTTAACGGTTGGAACTCTTTCATAAAACGTAATCGACTTTTTGTAGCTCACTAAAAGTTTCATTTCAGCTTTTAAATGACTTTGAAGGTTCAACATAGTATTATTATACTCGAATTGATAAGCTTTTTTTAGGTATAGTGTAGTTTACTATATAGTGATGTGCCTATATATTGACTTATGCAAGAAGGATCATTCGAAGCCTTAGCTTGTATGTTTTTGACAAAAAAAAATCAAAAATATGATAAAGTCCCTTATTATTTCATCCATTTTATCCGTAAACCGTAGAAATATTAAAATAAATACCTTTATACAGCTTGTCATGTACCTACGGTCTGACTTTAAACGAGATGAAGTCTGTGATGAGACTCTGCTTTATTTTACAATAGTGAAAACCATCACAAAGACAAGACTTCGTTCTCCGTTTTCTGCGTAAAATCTAAACTATTGTTAAATTAATATTCTTTCATAATAAAATCAAAGAAGGTATGACCTGAAGATATGGTATAGCTAGAGCTGGGTTGACAATAGTGAACTAAGTGACTCAGGTTTACATACAAACATTAAAAGTAGAGTATAAGTGAATATATAAACGGAATGTAAAGAACTTAGTCTCCTACTGAATAGTACTGGCTCCTATAAAAATCGGTTAATAGCTCTATACCTCAATAAATAAAATTAATGGAACTTAGCTTTTTAGAAAGCCAACTTTCCTGACTTTTTTTTTAAATCAATAATGTGATTTACCTATTATATAGTGTATGGATAACATCGAACAACGTAATTCTGGGTAAATCTTTGTAAATAATACAGAAATAGGTGTATTAGAAGTTTACGTAAACTTTCCTATTTTTGCGCACTATTTCATCTTTATCCCTACATAATCAAGGAATAAATTGATTTAATATTTCTTTGAATAAAATTATAATATGTACTATTATACTATACTTGTCAATTTAAACCTAAATAAATAAATAGAAAAATTGAAACTCACCCCATCGCTTTGGCGTTCTTCCCAAAAACTTTCTTTCCTCTGGATCCCATATCGCATACTGTATTCTCTGCAAGAATGGTCTGTGTGGGGGTCGCCTGCTGTAGTTCACCACGCCGTTAGGCTTGTCCGCGCCCATCGTGCCGAGTGAGAATCGACGGCCTGTTGCTTACAATGATAACTTGCCTTATAGATGTTATATAGATTTTTACTACGAGTTGCTACGTACGTAGAGTTGTCTTTGAGAGACAAAAAGGGTGTTTTGCTGTATTATAACATGTAAATTTTTTACTTCACATATTGCATTGTTTAACTTCATGATGCATTTGCGAAGCACTGATGAGCGTGATTGTTGTGAGTTCTCTTCTCATTTGAGGGGATCTTTATAAATTTCCTATCGTAAATCTGCCATAAAACATATAAAATCTTTAGTGTTTGGTTAGTGAAGAATACATACATATACATACATACATATACATACATACATATACATACATACATATACATACATACATATACATACATACATATACATACATACATATACATACATACATACATATCGTCAGACTTTACTGTGGGTATTGATAGTAATGACCATAGTATCTTTCATTATCATTTTCTACCTACCTAACATATAAGAAATATTTAGTTAAAAAATAAGATATTTATTAATATATACAACTTTAAAAGTGCTCGTGTCTATATATTAGCTACAATAAACAGCTGTCTCTAGAGTACAGTATTGTTTTGAACAGTTTATGCTTAGGAATAAATTATTTCACCATATTAAATCTCTAATTCTCGGTAGGAATATATATATGCACAGTATTAACATTGCAACAGTAGTGATAAAAACATGCTTTAGAATATTTTTTTTTAATTTTTTTTTTATTGAACTTAAACAAAGTAAATAAAAAAAAACAAATACACAAATTAAAAAATGTTGTAAATTTATTTCGTTTTTCAATCTAGACGTAAAATAATGAAAGCAAAACAAATTGTATGTCTGAACTAAGATATAAAATTATTTATTGACTTACATCAAATTTCAAACTTAAATACGCTAAATGAACTAAAAAATAAAAACGTCACAATACTATAGCAAATTCGTTATTAATAAACATATTTCAACAATACATACTGCTAAATCAATCTATAAGGTATTAAACTATCAAATTTTTGAAACAGTTACTTTCCGTTCATACTCTTTGATATCCGCCTTATAGCCGCCCAAATCTGCTCGCAACCAACCGCCCTGCCCTTACCAATTAGCTTACCTTGCCTAGTGATTAGACTCTGTTGATTTTATAACACTAAGTAAATTGGCATAAATAGATTTACTTGTATTTGCGTTTATTTACGCAATTTGTCTTTTATTACGTGTCTATAGGTATTAGATGAAGGTTTTATATATACAGGTAGTTAGTACCTAAGTACTAAGTACTAAAGTCGAAATATATATATACATATATATTACCGCTATATAATCATACGAATGCAAATCTTTATTTAAATTAAATATACTAAATACTTCTTGATTCTATTTATAATTTCAATCATATAGCACAGTAATCGCATTCAACGTGTCACATGATATTTAAAATTCAGCATATGGTTAAGTAACAAGACCAATTTTACTCTATAAGAGAAGAAACCTCTCAGGTTTTGGTGGATCCACTGGGTCAATCAGGATGCGAGATGAGGAACTTGGAGCAGTACCAGGAATTTGTGTAGTTAACACTCGGCTCCACTATCCTAGCTCCTCTACATCATTTACTGAACCAAGTTCTCATAGATCACATGAGACACGAGCGCCTTCCATATCAACCGTGTCTTAGAACTTTTACCACTTTAGCCCAGTGTTATATATGGTAGGATACTATCATATTTAACGCCAATGGAAATAAACGTACTTTCATATCAGTATAAAATATCACTACTTAGGGGTCCGGAAGTTCTTCAGCTATTATTCTATGTTTACTATTTAAACGAAGCTTTTTTTGAATCTTTGAGCTTTGTTACCAAACATATGGTTAAATAAGTTGTGAAAAATTAGTGATGTTCCACTGGACTTACTTAAATATTTTAACTTCTTTAATTAAATAAAACGTGTAATTAGAAATAAGCAGAAAGCATTTTGACCCTTGCCATACTCGTACAGCTTCCATTTAACAGACAGGGTGTCCTTCTCCAGTTTTATATAGATAACAATTTAAAAACCTTCCTCAATTTTAGATCTAACTCTTGATCCACTCTTATTGTGTTTTGTCATCCAGACCGGATATCTTCCCTTACTCTCGAAGTCTAAAATTTGCAGTTCCGCAGAAAACGAATATCCCTAAGAATCATAACTTCAAGGTCAACAAGTACTTAGAACTTACTAATAAACTGACCAGGTATAGGTTTAGACTTAATGTGTATGCAGTTGAAGTAGGAGCGAGATGTATAACAGCGTAGTCTCTCTATAGTTTGCTGAAAGATTTTGGCCTGTCTAGAACTATTACTAATTAATTTCTAGAACGTGGCTCGTACCACGAGAACGTAGAACGTTCGAAGGTGGCTCTAGTAGAATCATTTCAGATTTGAGTAGGTAGTTGGGGGAGCTTGGAGAGTGGAGATAAGTGTCAATGTATTTTTAATGGGGCCCCTTTAAGCCTACACTTGAGTAGCATGTCCAAGTCAAGCCTCGGCCCTGCCTGCCTGAGCTCCTCTTCCTACAACGCGATGGGTCTCGTTATACCCAATATTTCATTTAATTATTTTTGTTTACCTTTCCCACTTTAGCAGGGTAGACAGAGTAATTCAACGCTGTACTTCGTTTTTTCTGGGTTCGTTCTTCTGGGCCCCATTTTTTACTTTTCAATATTGTTTTTAATAAACTCAGCTTAATGAGATATGTCATTAAACTTTGTAGTGCTTATGAGTAAGTACTGTCTGAAATATTATTTTAAGAAACACATGCATAGAAAAAAAAATAATGCTCATCTTCCGCCTATTTTTCTTTACAATTAAGGAAAATAAAACAAAACTATATATTTTTTTATATTAAATTTATTCAAACACTAGACTAACTAAAAATTAAGATATGGTTTTATATATTTGCTGTGCGATTAAATTATAATTTAAAAAGTAGTACGTATTATATTTAAGATAACATATAAAAATTTAAAATCTACTGGAGCACGCGCCTCCGGGATACTTTGATAAAAACGTATGGATTAATAACTAGAGCGTTTGAATAGCGCTTTCAAAGAGGCGCGGATACGAGGCCCGCAAACAAAATTTAAAAAAAAATTACGTTTTCTAAAATACTTTTCTTGACTAGTCATGTGAAATAATAATATAAAAAATTATAAAATAAAAAGTAGAATTATTTCTGTATAAGATTTTTCTAAGCTTAATGAAGACTACACTCTGTATGGACCAAGCGCGGCCAAGGACGGGTGTTAATTGAGTGAATTATATAAAACATCAGTTTATATATAAGGAAATTGTAAAAATAAAATCCTCAATATATAATTAAATTACAATTATTCTTACAAGGGCACTCAGAGACGTCTATTACCATTTAATTGATATCCGTCTTTGATTGGTGCTGCTAAATATAAGATCGGTGTTAAAGTAGTTAATTGACACACTCGATAATAAATTAAAAAAATTTTATTAGAAATATAACTTATTAATTGATATTTTACAAAAAAAAAATTAAATCATGATAGCAAAATTATATATATTCAAAAATCTCCATTTAATTCTTTTTTATTTTCAGAAAAATAAATGGACCTAATATTGATCTGTATGTGAACACAATTTGAACAAAAAGTCCGAATATAAAATTAAGAACACATTCTATTATTATCTTTTTTAATTATTTAGTAATAAATCTCCTAAAAACTAATTAGGTACGCAATATAAACTAAAATAGCTATTTATGAACCTATTTCTAAGTTAAATAAGCAATTGTTTGAAATAAAACACATATTTTGTATCCATTTAATGTGAATTAAATATTAATTAACGTTAATCAACTATAGGTATGATAATATTGTATGACACTAATAGGGGGCAGTGTATTATGTACACACATGTAATATTTGCAAGTCATTTCATGAAATAGTGAATTCTGCGATATGACAACAACATAAACTTTACCACAAAAATATTAAAATCAATATTATAATATTTTTTTTATTACGGTAAAGTAAATATTTGTACATGGTAAATAAATGGAAACTGTTAATGAATTATAATACCCTTACCTATATAACATCTAGGTACTTACAAGGTAATAAATAAATAAGGAATGATATACATAAGTATATTGGTAGAAACATCTCAATATTCTGACACACACTGTTACATTAAAACTAAAGAATTAATCGAATAAATAAAAACATTAATCGAGTGTTCGTCTAAGTAACGACTCATAACTTATTGGAGATTCCAATTACTTTCTACACTTATATTAAAAAGTTAAGGAGATTTTTTGGTTGAACGTCTTCTCTGGAACTTCTGTTTCGAGCTGATAAAGTCTTCTTTGTCCATTTGGACCATTTAGTCCATCCAGACAGTCCATTTATAGAGAAAGGCTAAGCTATAAGCTATCTGACAATTTACATCATATTAATTGCTTCAATGTACCCCCTCGAAATGACTGACTGACCCAAGTCAGATCCCTTGGATATTGACCAAGCAAGCGACGCCGTAGGTAAATACTAGTAAGCTATTCATATTTAAAAATATACTAGTGACGTGTAAATATTCAAGTCGTGTCCTCAGTACAACTTAGTAAACAGTGTACTCTATACTTCGGGCGCGTGAAATTCGAAGCCAGTAGTTTAAGTGGTCGCTATGGCCGAAATTAATCGGAAGGACCGATCACTATAACCGACCATCATAAGAAGACACGGCTTGTGTGCAACACACAGTTGCTTTTAGTAACAATATTATAATGCCTACGGGTCCTACGATAAATGGTTGCTGTATCATATCTCAATTACGACACATCTGTTGTGGTTTTAAATATAGAAATTCTTCGTTAATGGAATAATTCGTTTTTTATTTGAATATTTCTGATAATTTATATACATATTTATATATTATGTATATGTTTACTAAGTTAGTATTATATTCCTTTATTATAATAATATACAAAACTCAATTTATAACTTGAAATTTTTCAATTACTTTAAAACAATTTGTACTAAATTAATTTGTACTAGAGCCGTTGCTGCCTGTGTAAGTGTAATAACCGAGGTCTAGCCTAAATATGACTAAAACGTGTAACTAATGGCACCGTTTAACTAATTAATTATCTATATTTTTATCTACATGTCATATATTTTATATATCGTTTAGCAAATGCTCTCATTTAACCATTATATCTAAATTGAAATTTCTTCATTTACTTTTATTGCTAACAAAATGTTGCCATACTTTCTAACTAATACTTCTTTCCATAGATATAATCTGACAGGTGAGTTTTTTTTTTTTCAAACATATTCCATAATATCTTTGAATTGTATAAAGAAAAGGCATTTACGGTATTCTCAGTGTTACATGGAACTTTCACTTGTAGAATTTGTATAGTTATCGTCCACTCGAAGTATTATCCGGGTGTATCCGGACGATTCTTTCAGGCTTTTGTTGTAAATGATGTTCTTGGCCCAAGCTCTACATCGGATAACTGCTTGCGTGTTGGCTAAAAGAATTTAATAGATGTATGAGAAACAATTTTTATATACATATGTTTTTTTTTTTAAATTTACAATAGACAGACTGTATCAAATGTTGTTTTTTTTTTTTTGGAATTTAAATTTCGTTTTTATTATATCAGCTCTAGTATTGTATTTTTTTTTGGCGAACCCACCAAATCTATATTATATGGAAATACTAACTCATTTTTTTTCAGGATATCTTTTAGGCAGTAGCCTACGAAAAGTAGTAAGTATACTTATCTAATATAATACTTACGTAATGGGGTAAGTTTAACGGCCACCAATGGACTAATATAACCTTCGCTGTTCAAAAACGGATAGAACCGTCCGGGCAACCCCATACCCCAAGGATATTCTATTTTCGTTGAATTCGTATGTTCTTCCCAACACGATATCCATACTTGTTGTCGCTGAAAAATAAATGTAATTTTTGAACTTCTTTTTACACATTTAAAAATATTGACTGTTACATGGCGGAACAAAATAATACTAAATATTTAAAACATCACATTTTGACAAGTTGCCTTGTGAATGCGACGAGATATAATAAAATCTATTTATCCGTTATATAAATTGAAACGGTAAAATGTTAGACGAAACCAGCACCGCGTTTAGTCTAAAGAGGCACACATAGTAACATATATTATTACAAGAGGTCAAATTGAAATAACTAAGAATCATGTTTGACACATGACACATTAAGCTGGTACAGTCTATGACATTATAAAATAATTAAGTATAGCCTATAGCTTTCCTCGATGAATAGACTATCCAGAAACAACTTTTTTTTATTCGTACCAGATTTTCCCGTGTTTAGCTTGTTCACCCCAATAAATTTTTCAGTTTTATAATGTTTAAATTTAATGTTTAAATTTGTGTTTAATTAGTGTTTAAATTTCTATATATAATTATTATTTTCTATACATATTTAAATATAATCTCAATAAAATTGAAAATTTATTATATTTAAATCCTTACTTCAACTTTCGGACGGCTTGAAATGAAGTCCACTAACTCATCTTGCATTTCTGTTGCTTCTGACGTTATATCTGTATAGTAGTCCGGTTTCCAGCCGTAGATCTGTTGACATATTAATAATATTTATATTACGTTTATTTATTATTAATAATTATTTATGTTTTTAATTTGAATAACTAAGGTGAGGAATTTGAAGTATTTTGTTTGTCCATTTTGGACGTACAATATCCAGTATATTTTATTATTTAAAGTGAACGCAGCATATAAGAAATTCAACGCAGCTTGATGAAAAATGCATGGTATTGTGGTTAGAGCGCTTAGCCGGTTTCCATGAGCGGTGGGTTCAAATACCGCTGCGTTAAAATTTTATATATTTTCTTTAAGTATATGTCCAGTGTTATATATTATTAAATAGCACTAGCAACACGGCATCGATTTATTTTAATAGTATAACTTTATGTTTAATCATTAAAAAAGCATATTGTTACCGATGGTATTGTATATAATAAAAATGAATATAGCATTTCCAATTGTCAATTATTAGCAAGTACATTTGCTAATAATTGACAATAGATAAATAAGAAATTTAAGCATTAGAGGTTCGTCTAAACGCTAGTAGTTTTATTCTTGCCATGTCCAAATCATAACTCTTATATAACGAAATGAACCGAACTTTTTTTATTTTTTATTAACTTTAAACTAGACTTGAAGAATGTTACATTAAAAAGACTTTTTAAAGAATATAAAGAATTTATATTCTTTTGCCTATTTTTATATACATAACAAAAAACATAATTAAGGTCGATTTATGGGAAATCTACTTGTTTGTATATAAATTACGTTACTCAATTTTATAACACCTTAATCTAATACCTTATTCAATTTTATGAAGAAGCATGGAGTGTGAGGATATCCGAAGTTGTCCTCTTCCGTGCACTCTTTTTTAGATGCGTACCACGTTTCATTTTTATAAGCTGTGAATATATATTCTTTTATTAATAAATCATATACATAAAAAAAAATTCCAACGAAGTCGTTGAAAAAAACGTCAAGTTGTAGTCTATGTTAAGTGTGGGTACGATTATGTGAAATACATATTAACAGTAACGGTGCGATTACACGGATTGCATCTCAAAATTGGCCGAAAAATGGAGAAGGGAGAGTTTAGGTTCTCTCTACCCTAAAATAATTTAATATAGATACATACGTGAGGCCGTCGTGGCGCAGAGTCACAGCGTATGACTTGTAAACGCAACGGTTGTGGGTTCGATTCCCATGAGGGGACAATAAATTCAATGGAAAGTGATGAACGGAATGTCTCATCATTGATTCCCTTTGTCTAACCTGCTATGTGTGGAACAAAAACATATTTATTTACTATATTTAATATACATACGTCGAATAAATTCTCGTAATTCATCGATGTACTGGGTGGAATTGTCGACGCTGTACTGGATACTGCTGTACTGCGGCCGACACGCTACGCCGGGGTTGGCACCTGAAAGTACAGAAGTAGGGAAAAATCAAAGTTATTTAGTTAAAAGATATAATTAAAGGACAGAGTGACTTAATTTTTTATTTCTCCGTATTTTTCCCTGCTTTATGCGACACATAGAGATTATATAGATTATATATACATATTTAAAGTTCAATTTATTATATCAAAAGCTAATACATAAATGTTATAACATTGTTGTATCGTAATTATCCAATATAAAAATCGGAAACTGAATACTTTCGATTTTCTTTCAGGCCATACAGTGTAGATTTTCCTATTATACGTATGTGAATTTATTTTGCTCAATATATAAAACCTATTTATTACTGGTCCACTACTTGCGTCAGTGTTTTGGATATATTTTGAAAAGATTAATCTTTTGAAGCATGCAACTAGATGTGATAGAAATGGAACAATAAGAGATTAAAGCAAATATGCTAAAAGAATGTAAGTAAATTTACTAGAATTAACCAAAAACAATAAATTAAAATTATTATTTAGACATATCGCGGCGTCGTCTTCCGCCACTCAACACGCCAAGGTTTTGATAGATAATTTAAAAAAGTAAATTGTACGTGTGTCATAATATATCATGATTATCCTCGTTAACCACCTGTTAGTACACAGTGAGAACAATTATTAGAATTACCATTTGTAATTGCCCACTTCCTATCAACGTGTGACGGACATACATACACACGTTTGTTACACAATTCTATTTATTTGTTATAATTTAACTTAGTCTTTAACAAAAACAGAACGTAAATTATTTTATGTATGTTATTGTACAATTTGGTCACAGAAGATTAATTATGAATGCGACCGTATCATACGAATACGCTCGGTGATTTCATGATTTTGTCAATTTCACGATATGACCACGACATATACATACATGAGGAAAATTCTACATCTATCTTTTTTACACAATAGTTTATAAGTAATATAAAGAAGTAAACACGTGGATATGTCTCATTTTTTTTAATTTCTTTATATTTTCTATCTGTAACAGATATTGATATACTTAGCCTGCTCTTTACTTTAAAATATTATAAACTGACAGAAACGTCATCCTGACATAATTATTAAAATAAACGCCCTTTTTTATAAATCTTACCAATAAGAGATTTCTCCATCGTGTACAAAGGCTTGTTATCCTCCAGCACGGCAAAGAGACCCGCCATGCATATCGCGAACATAATCGCCAACACTGCGTAGAAGACTAGGTAGAATGTTATTGCTATTCCTGGAATTATAAAAAAAAAATGTTAACAAATGGAAATAGCCAAGACACTTGAGTTGTGGATGACAGTTGACACATTCGCCCTAGATAACTCTAACAGGTACGGTGGGTTAGATTGAAACGTGATTTAATTTAAAATTCTTCGTGTTTTGACTATACAATTCGAAAATAATTAGTCCGGACATACAGAGAGACAGACAGACAGACAAAAAATTTAAAAATATTTTCTTGGGTTTTAGTACCGTGTAAATAACTATATCATGACTTTGAATAAAATAAGTATTACTACACAAATAAGTATTACTACTGTACATGACAAATAATGAGAAATTATTATTTTATATGCAATATGTTCCCCCTATATGTTGCTCCACAACCTCGTCTATCTTCCAGTAAAAAGTCCAAAAGAATCGATTCAGCCATTCCTGAGATTTACAAACACACATACACACACACATACACAGACTGGGATTTTTATTTTTTTTCTTTTAGATATATCCACTCGAAAAAAACTCAGTTATAAAAAAAATCACAAACAGACGATCAATTTTATTTATATTTATAGGTTATAGATATAGTTGTATATCTTTAATTTATAGGGCGGTATCATACAAACACATATGTATATAATTTTTTTTAGTAATATTTACATACATTTTGCTATGGAAATCTATTTTAGACAATAGTGTTAAGTAAAATAAAAACAGTTTTCGTCACGATTGTATGAACTTTTCATACAAATGTTATTGTGTACTTTGGTGTACTAATGGTAAATATAATTGAAAATGTTTTCTTTAGGTGAGGAAACCGAATTTATTCCAAGCTAACTAAATTATAAACCAAATATATTGATACTTAGTAACGATTTGTTTGACATTTAGTACAAATATCAGATTTTGAAATCCCCAGTCTGGTTACACATTGCGAGGGGTTATATATATATATATATATATATATATATATATATATATATATATATATATATATATATATATATATAGTATGTTCACTCCATCTCCACTAAAGCCATCGGAAGTGACATTCTCAGCCTTGAGATGATTCTTCCCGTGTTGGAGAACATTGCACCAGTGCTTACCCACATTATTAATTTCTTCCGTCTTTCCTTCACAGTGGAAGAATGCTGATGTCGTTCCGTTTCCTAAAACCTCAAATCCCGGATTAGTCTCTGGCTATCGCCCTATCTCCATTTTGCCTAATCTATCCAAAGTTCTTGAATCCATTGTTTATAACGAACTGTATTCCGTTCTCTCCTCAAACAATCTTCTATGTCCTTTCCAGTCCGGTTTCCGTCCATTCCACAGCACAGTTAGTGCACTGCTGAATATTACGGAGGATATTCGGTGTGCCATTGATAACACCAAGCTCACCGCAATGGTACTATTGGATTTCAGCAAAGCGTTTAACTCTGTTGATTTCGACATACTTCTAGCTTCTCTTCGTGCAGTAAACATTTCTTCAACTGTTACAAACTGGTTTCACTCTTATCTCTTCGGACGCCAACAGTGTGTGAAAGTTAATGATCATACGTCATCTTGACCAGATCTCACTGCTGGCGTTCCACAAGGCGGCATTCTTTCTCCTATATATATATATATATATATATATATATATATATATATATATATATATATATATATATATATATATATATATATATATATATATATATATATATATATATATAAATATATATATATATATATATATATATATATATATATATATATATATATATATATATATATATATATATATATATATATATATATAGCATATAGAGTTCTGACCATCCGTTCCTTCATTTCCCGCCCAAATTTAAGTGGGTTGCATAAATTGAATTAAACTAGTTAAAAATTGTACTGTGAATATTGCACTACCATCACAAAGAGCTCGTATACGCTAAATTGAAAACCATTCGCGGCCCATTATCTGACATCTGTGGACCATTTGTGGTCCGCCGACCACTCGTTTGGAACCCATGATATAAACGTTTGTTACTTGTGTGTTATTTGCTTATAAACATACCTACATTTATATAGAAATTTTATTATTATATAAAAAAGAAATACCTATATTATATAGTATATTTATAGGATTTAATAAATAAGAGTCGACGTAACCATTAACGAGCACAAGTGTTATGCGGTTAACCGACATCAAGCCTGATTGAGCTTGTTCTCTTGTTCCGACAGCGATACAATGCAAAATACTCAAGCATTTTATACAAATATTTGTGCTAAACGGACATTGATCGCAGATTGATAGATAAAATGCTTTATAATATTCACTAAAAATAATTACATGTATAATTTTAAGGCTTCCGTTCAATAAAAGGAGAAAACGCAACCCTTATAGGATCACATTGTTGTTTGTCTGTCTGTTCGTTTATCAAGATCATTTTTCTTAAGAACACGTGGAGGTGTCATCAAGTTGAAATTAATATCAAACATGCAGGTCTAAACAGTCCCTTGGCACAAAAAAAAGAAGAAAAAAAACAAAAAATACAAGCGTTTATGTTTGTTTTTTGCTGCAATTGTATATAATTCGCCGCAAAATCGAAGTCGAAGAAGACAAAATAAAGAATGATTACATATGAAATGAAATCTACAGATTTTACAGATTTGAATTAGTTTTTTAAAACTGAATGTTGGCATTAACCAAGCTATACCGTTGAGCCAAGACAGATTTATTAAATCGAAAAGTACCTGCAATAAATTAAAATTGAAATACTGATTCAAATTGTATATAATAAGTAACGTAAATTAAGTTTATTCGTAAAAAAAACAAACCCACTACAATCATTTAAAGGCAGACTTTTCTCTTCTGTACCACAGCTGTGTTTTTGATATTCAGATGTATTCAAGAAAAAATAGGCCAATGTTGTAATTCGTAACAAACAGACATACAGACTATTACGAAAGCGATTTATAGTGTTTTATGACGTCAGAGTGTAAAGACGCAAATAGACCGCCCGTCCTTAGTAAATATCGGGTAAACGTCGACTTGACAACAATTTATATCGAACATTTTACAATTTTCTCATATTGGAATTATGTAAAAATTCTAAAGAACTGGGTGATTCAGATATTAATAATAATATCATATTAAAAAAAAATATTATTTAAAATAATATTTAAAATTAAAATATATTTGTTTTGGCAGAGTGACATTTTATTGGACTTCGACGACAAGAATCAATGTCAAGTGCGCACTAAACGTATTAATAAAAAAATGGTATTGTTTTTTGCGCTAAATACAGACAGACAAGCATATAATATGTTAAATAAATAAATATAAAATTTTTGTCGAATTAATATGACCATATTACAGATGTAAAAATAAGTAAATTTTACAGTCGACTAGTACTTACTTAATTTAAAACTTGAATTTATTATTTGTTGTATTATACTTAACAGAATAAAGCGAACTGGTACCGACCTTGAACACAAAAGCATGGGGCTCATGGGAATGTTATAGAAATATTTCAATGGGTTTTCAAACCCCATCTTTGATTTGTATGCCTTTGTACTGTAGGTACACACGTGTATACAAAACGCCAGCAGACGTCCTTGGTTAAAGTTAACAGAAGCTTAACTACACATGAGATGATGATCTTACATAATATTATTATTTGTTCAATTCTTTATTTCACTAAAACAAATTTAAGAACAAAAAAGACAACAATAGAAAAAAATCTCTTCAATTTTTTTTTTATTTTTCAGAAAACATGACTATCAGAGGTTCTTTTTCAGGGCAGCGCCTGAATATCAAAGCGCGGCGGTATTGGGTTCGATTCCTACTTAGGCATGATTTCCCCTCTCCTGAGGGAAAGTTCCGCCTCCCAAAATACAAAATTTCGAAACACTAGAAATTTACTGAGACAAGTAACAACGTAGGTAAAACTGCGATACGTTTACATCGAACCAATAAGGATAAGATTTTCATTGCTCTGTTGAAGAATACTATACTAGTAATATATTATAATAGAATATGTGCTTAAATAAATAGCACAATTTTATATTTATGTTACGACTTGACTGTAATTATATTGGTTTTACATTTATTCCTTAGAAGACCTTCAAATTACGTACATAGTAAGTATACATAGTAGTAGTAGTAGTAATAAGTTATTAATAATATATTCTCTGCTAATAATATTGAATTTAATAATAAATAATAATTAAAGGATTTAAGTTAGTATTCCATTTAAGAAGATATTTTTACTTAAGACACTTCGTTCTCCACTTTCCACTTACGGTTACTGTTTTAAACCAAGTTTTTTTCTTGAAAAATCTTTATAAAAAATCGAACCCGCTATTACCGCTGTTAGTCTGTTAGTCTATATATATTACGAGTATCTCCCAGAAACTTGCGCTTGTAGCGATCAAACGTCACTTTTTTTGCAAATATATCAAATATGTATGTACCTTTATACATAAAATGATAATGAACCAAGAACTCAAACACACACAAAACAAACTTATCATGAGTCGATTTGATTGAACGCGCTAATCTCGGGAACTACTGGTCTAAGTTGATAGATATGTAGAAGAGTCCATTTATGACAAAAAATTAGTGGCGAAGGAGTTCCAGCTGCTGCTGCAGCTGCGCAAGCTGAACAAAAACATCGTCCTGACGTCACGGCGTTGAGTTCCGTCACTCTACACGCAATGTCTCAAAAGGCGGAAAGTAGGAAACGGAGTGTTTTAACACTAAGTTCCCTCTCCTCTCCCTCTACCACTATTATAAAGCTATTATTTCAATTTAAGTCGTAAAATTAATGTTGTTTACGTAATAATTGTGTTGTTTATATGATTTTTTTTTAATTTAAGTGTGTTATTGCTAAAGTCAATCTGTTGTCACATAATATTTGCAATCACGTGGTTAATGAACTTTGATTAAAGAACTTAATGAGCTTATATTGATAAAAAAAAAACAAATTGACTATCGTAACAAGGCGTAATACTTTACCTATTGAAGAAAAGTCAAGATGCAGCGTTGAGTTACGCCAATTTCAAATTTCTTAAAATGAGAAAAAAAATGATGTCAGAAACATTTCTTAAAAAACTTGGAAATTAAAATCTTTATTATACTAAGAATATTAAAGCTTAGTAATACCAAAACCTATATCGTTGATGCCATAGCGGCGCAGAGCGTGTAACTCCGTACTTGACGGTTGTGGGTTGGAATCTTACTAGGGTAAATAAATTATTTTTACTACTGGTAGAAAAAATGTGATGAAATGCGCACACATGCGCATTGTCTCGATTTTTTAAAGGAAATTTAAATTACGTAAATACATGAATATCCCCCAACAAACAAACGAAATCTATTCTCAGAAATGCTGTTGAATATCTATAACAATTTATGTTTTTAGTCATATATTATCGCGATCATAGAACTAAAGCAGTTAGTTATGACAAAACATAAATCATATCTTGATGATTTTGAATAAGTAGAAAATACACGTCTCAATATTTTGTCATAATAAAATCATATTTTTTTGCATGTATATTTAAAAAATATCATCAGTCATACCAGTAAAGAAATTTTGAAGCCAGCTTCAGTTTCAACAAATATATATTGACTAGGTGAAAAATTAACCAGGATCTTCCTAACCTGTAACCGGAAAGAAGAAGGAACCTTATATGAAGAGACTCCGGAGCTCCGTTCTTCTCCAAATTCGGGACTTTACTTAATTTTAAACAAATATATAGCAAACAAATATATTATATAGCTTTGCCCTTTTTGCCTTATATAATATATACTATATATACTAATATACTAAACTAAAACCTGACCATATGCAGATTCGATTCCCACTTGAAGTAATGAGTTATCTCATTCCCTCGCTTTGGTAAGAAGACAAAGGGCTTTGATTTCCGCAACTCTACAAGCAATGTCAATAAAATTATGCAGAAAATTAAAATTAATGGAGATTTAAATTTAATTAATCCCCAAATTAGAATTAAACCTAACACCAATGCGTTTAGATACTAATTACGCCACGATGTCAAGAAATCCTTAATTATTTGTATGTAAATTTTAACTCCGTATCATAAATGAACGACAGCGAACTTTGAATATTCGGGCCTTTAAGTAACAAATAAGGTCACCGCAAAGGGAGAGAAGCAAGGTCGGGCGAAAGAGGGGGATATGACTGATCATGATTTATGATCATAAAGTGTTTACGAAGTGTTAAAGTGCTAAATAGGGCCAAAGTGTGAGTACGTAATATATTGTTACATTATTTTAGCTCCGATCGTCATCCCGGTTATAGTAGCGTAGATTAGTGTTAAGACACTCCGTTTATATCTCAGAGCCAAAATCACTTACACTTCAGTTACAACAGTAAAATTGAAAATATGATTTTTATTGCGATGTTTCTATCTGTTGTATTCGTTTTTTTTTTCAATAATATATCAAGCTAGCCTTTAATTGAGACATAGTATATATGTATCAGTGTATTTATAAATAAACTGTACACCAATTTAATCTTAGTATGAAAAAATAAACGGGAATCGAACTCGCAACTATTGTAATGGCATCGTAGTGCTTTTTATTATTATAAACAAACATGACCAACGCACTATGAAACTATTATAGAAACAATATAACTCTAATTTAAATAATACCGGGAAAATGAACGAAAAAGCGCATAGACAATCTAAGTCTATGGTATAGATAAACCAAGGAGAGTAAAAGCATGTAGATGTATGAGGTACACACATGTATGATGGAAACTATGGACGTGTTTATTACACTTTGTGTATTCACAGCTGAAGCTTACTTATAAATAGGTTATAGTTAATAATAGACGAAAAATGATATTTCAGTGTCTACAAAATATTTGCTTGGATCAAATTATTGATTTTTTTAAAGTGTTAAGAAATATTGTAATTTTTTGTTCAATTTAGGGTTTGTATCTCAAAATTATATAATTGGGGATTCAATTATATAATTTTGAGATACAAAACCCTAAAGGATCATTTTTTTACATTGTTTACCAAGACATTAGAAACAGTAACCTGTAGGGATTTGAAGCTGCGCCACATTAAAGTCTTCCCAGTGTTGACTACTATACTTCGAAATTTTAACTTTTTTTATACGGAGAATTCTTTACATATTTTCATAAAATTCTCCGCTCTCTCTGGCGACCTCGCTAAAGATAGAAGGTGAAAGTAAAAAAAAATATTTAAAAAAAGAACATTCCTTTAAGTTTAAATCAAAAGTCCGTCTGTACACTGTGCAGGTCGTCCGAACTACGAGACAACAGTGATAAATTAATGTAGCATTATATACCTAGGACAAGGGGCTTAAGCTTTTATCTTAAGAAGATTAAATTTTATCACCATATTTTACGAGCCACCCATTTCCATGGAAGAATGGTGTATAAGGATACTTGGTTTCTGCTATTTTTACACATTTCAAGTGAATATCTTTGACGGCATTAACTTCTTAAATAGTATGTGTAATAGTAGTGCTATTAGTTCCATTGTCATTTTTAAATGAAACTTTGTAACCGGATTGATCGCCTATGAGTATATATACGTTTTGTATACGTTTTGGAAACAGTAGCTCGTGTTCAAAGGTACCGTATATGTAGCTATTCTTAAACATTAAGATTAACGCGATATCTCCGGATCCGGTTAAAGAATTTCAATTGGAACTTCGACGGAAATAATTTTAGAAGAAAAAATAATATATGCCAATAATTGTCTTTACCAATTATTCTGAATAAAAAAGGGCAAACACACTGTATTATTACTATATTCATGTATTGGCCATACTTTTTAATTATTTTAAGTTTCACCCGTCTCTAGAAACACTCTGCCCTCCTCCTTCCACACAGCCACATCCTTAGTTAGAGTGACTCGTATGTGCTTGAGATATGGCTTAGCTCTCTTGACCGCCAATACCACATCATGTACCTACATGTAGGTATTATGTATAGCTTATTAATACCCTGAATAGGATTGGAACTCCTATTCATTGTCATCAGCCAAGGTCATCTCAGCCACACTACAATGGCGTGTATGTAATAAATATATAACATAAATGCATTGAATAAATGCATAAGGTCAACTAAAAGTACATTATATGTTAATCTATTGACAGAAAAACTAGTTTGTATAAGTAGAAGTTGCGGCCCGCGGTTTAGTTAGCGTGTATTGTGATTTGTTAAAGTCTCCTCCTTTGTCTAATTTCAGCTTTATTCACTCGGTAATTTTAACCATGCCTTGTATGTCAGTCAGTCAGTAAAGATTGGTAAGAAATTAGTGACCAAAATGGATTAAAAGCGAAGAATTGTTGCCTAAGATGATGCTTGCCTAATGAATATATATATATATATATATATATATATATATATATATATATATATATATATATATATATATATATATATATATATATATATATATATATATATATATATATATATATATATATATATATATATATATATATATATATATCATTTCATCCTTCAAGTTAAATAAATAAAAATGTATTTTAATTAAATATTAATTATAAGTAAATATCTCGATACTATTTTAAATTATATATAAGAAACTTTTCAATTATAATATTATATACACTATGATTTGTATTCCATTGGAGGCGTATTAAAATGGATGTTTTCCGTGAAATGTATAATTTGTAATGCACACTATTGACACGTCTGTATTGACTTAACTCGTAAATGTGAATATGCATTACATTATTATAGAGGTATTATTGTGGCTTTATTCAAAATAGAAGGGAAAGCAGAGAAAACTTAGTGTCAAGACTCCCGCTACACTCCGTTCTCCGTGTCGAGTGGCGGAACTCAACGCCGCACGTACGCACGCATATACCCAGTGCTGGGAAAAGGATATTATTCATTATCTAAGAGGCAATCGTATCCACGAATATCGTGTTTACAGTCAATTGCTGACCCACTGTGCCTGGATGGCATTCAATACACAATAACTAAATAGATTTTGTTGAAATTTGACAAATATTATATATAAAAAAAGTTTTTAAGTTTACATGTCAGAGGTGTTAAACACAAGTAGTAGAAGCAGTATGGATAAAATTAAATTATATACGAAATGAGCGCGGCTTCACAATTGGTTGGAAAGTGGGGAACGGAGTGTGGTAGCACTAGGTTCTGCCTCATTCCCGCTTAGCAGAAAGCGGGAAAATAATTGAAAATATTTTCAGTACGCCTGTCATCAATTTCTTCATACATCAGTCCTCCGGGGGATCCTCTTGGTTTTTACTTGATCTTCCTCCAGTTTCTTCTATCTGTTCTCGAAGGTCAACCGAGGTTTCTCCGCACGTCTCTAAACACCCACTCTTACATCATATTTATTTTATACCATTATTTCATCAGCCATTCTCTCAACATGCCCAAATCAGTTGACTTCTGTTATAAAAGTTTCTCTATCTGTACCATACTTATTATAATAACACATGTACTACTATATCGAGTATTCATCCCTATATATGGTCTAGTACGCGTATATAGCTCTATATGTTATGACGTCATTACATGACGCATTGTGCATCTATAGTTGCAGTGACAATGTCTGTTGCAGGCTTATTCAATCTATTTCCAAATACCACGATACAAAAAAGGAAATCATATACAGAATTTCACTATAAATTATATAAATATATATAGATATATAAGATAGATCTTAAGGGAAGAGACTGATTACCCACAACACAGGGAATCCTAGTGTCAGTGCGCAACCTAGTTTAAGTTTTGTTTGAAAGACAATAAAGATATATATATATATATATATATATATATATATATATATATATATATATATATATATATATATATATATATATATATATATATATATATATATATATATATATATATATATATATATATATATATATATATATATATATATATATATATATATATATATATATATATATTCTTCGTTTATAAAAAACTTCTTCTATTAACTGGATTTGAAGTTAGGACTAGGGCAGTATGTACATAGTACATAGTAGTCCAGATTATAAAGTACTACGTATATACTAGACCTTGCAATTAATAAATATTAATAATCAAAGTTGAAAGCTTGTATGTATGTATATGGAAAAAAAATATGGTAATGTGAGCATTCATAATCCTTTGCTTCACTTGAAAATGTTAGACGTTTGGTTTATAAGCTATTGTTTTTTTTTTTTTAATTTTAAATACTTCCAAAATTATATAACAGTTTTTATTATATAAAATTTCGTTCTTTTTTTCGTATTTACTCAAATAAATGGACAGATGAAAAAAGTCGAGTAAATTTAATTGAAATAGAGGCATAATTTAAAATATTCTTTTACATTCTGTTTTTAATATTCGATTTCGGAAAAAATCTTGTAATATATTATTACAAGATTTTTTATAATATATTATTATACCTATGTGTATAATAAAAAAAATTTACACCTAACAAAAACATACAAACACAGAGTACAATTACGTGAAATTGAACTATAAGCGTGTAAAACCAATTCAACAGTTATTTGGGACTAGCGTAGGTATCAATTGATGGGGAGCCTTGACCGTAATGCGGTAGGTGCGGATTCGATTTCCGTATTATCCGGCAATATAAACTTCTGGTGAATTGCAGTGCCTTTGCCTACTTATAGGAGAAAATGGTAAAATTATTGATCCTTCATTAACGATGATTGAATAAATTAAGTTCGCCGGAAAAGAGGTCACCGTTCAAAGATTCATACAATTCTAGTCAAAATTGACGCTTATTTGCGAAGAAAATTTGAAAGGAAAATATATATATATATATATATATATATATATATATATATATATATATATATATATATATATATATATATATATATATATATATATATATATATATATATATATATATATATATATATATATATATATATATATATGTATATATATATCTTCTTCTTCTTGGCATTAGTCCCGGCTTTTGCCAGGGTCTGCCTTCCGACTGAGCCTACTCCACTTTGCACGGTCTTTAACATCCTCAGTGGATAATTTATTGGCTCTCATGTCTTGTGTCACGACATCCAGCCATCGCTTCCTTGGGCGTCCGGGTGGTCTAACTCCAGGGACAGACATGTCAAGGCACTTCCTTCCGACATAGTTCTCAGATCGGCGCATAACATGGCCATACCATCTCAGGCGACGCTCTTGGAGCTTATCCACTACGTCACGGACCCCAAGACTACCTCGAATGAATGTGTTGCGTATGCGGTCGGCCCGCGTCACGCCACACATCCATCTCAGCATCTTCATCTCCGTGACGTGAAGCTCCTGAGTGTGCCGAGATAATGTTGGCCAACATTCGCTGCCGTATATAAGAACAGGTCGGATAATGCTCTTGTATATCAGTCCCTTGAGCTTGGGCGGTATTCTGCTATCGCAGACCACACCAGTGACCTCCCGCCATTTGGCCCAGGCAGCGTTTATACGGGCATGGATGTCGTGGTCGATGCCTCCAGACTCATGCATAACGGCTCCAAGGTACCTGAACTTCTCCGACTTAACGGCTGGCTCAGGCCCGATATGGATGGTGCTCGAGTCCGGGCTCCCACAAGCCATGTACTCGGTCTTCGACACATTCAGTTTGAGACCACCGTTTTCAAGCGCACCCTTCCAGGCGTTCACTTTACGCTCCAGCATCAGTCGGTTCTCATCGATGAGTACTATGTCATCGTATGTATATATATATATATATATATATATATATATATATATATATATATATATATATATCTATATATATATATATATATATATATATATATATATATATATATATGTATAGGTGTTATATGCATGAATACTTCCACTGTGCGCAATCAATAAACGCAATACATATATTGAAATTGTAAACATTGTATTAATTCGGTTCCATTGCTATGATTGCTTCCAAGGTTCTATTGAGAATTGTTCATTTTTTTCTCTATATGCGTGCCAGGTCAAGGCTGGCTTTGTATCTTGCTAATAAACCATTTTCATACCAACCTGGGATTGTCCTGGCAGGTGTCTAACTAGGAGAGGGGAATGCCCATCGACGTTGCCTTCCACTCAGTTAAATCTTTCGTTTAGATTTTTTAAATACCAGGCGATATGTATGTAAAGTGTACATAAAGTTTTTTTGTAATTTTTGATTTTTGAATAAACAATAAACAGAGAAAACGTTCTTTTGTACTAGACACTTTGTTCTGAGATTTCCCTCTTATTTAATTATTAATTATTATTAATTAATTATTATTAATTATTTATTTATTTATTAATTATTAATTAATTGCCAAGTAAATTTATTAATTTAAGTTTATTAATTGCCAATGTAAAAGGGAAAAGTAAATATTTCAATCTAGCTATTGATTGTGGGAATCAAAACTATCACATATAAAGTCAGAAGCTGTCATTGCGCCATCATAGCTTCAAGTAACTTATCTTATTATAATTCTAAATCAAAAATCCTATGGGGTACCATTTCCATTGTATATATAGTTGATAAAACTTCAATAGTAATGTATAATATACTAGCAACCCGCCCGTGGCTTCGCCCGCTTGAACTACACTTACATATTTGTGTAATAGTAAAGTGAATTGCATTAGTGTATCTTATAAAATAGTTTATTCTGATAAAAAAGCTGTGTTACTGCAAAATTTCATGCTTTCAGTGGTTTTTGTGTGAAATCGGAACAAATTTTCACATTTATAATATTAGTCGGATATATATAATAATATATTAAATATAATAATATATTAATAGGGTAAATATATTTACCTTAGGTAAATTACCTTAGGTATATTTATCCTTGTTCCAAATTTCGTCCAGATCCATTGAGCCGTTTTAACGTGATTGAGTAACAAACTAACTCACAAACTTTCGCATTTATAATATTAGTAATATAGAGGAGAAAATATAAAAATTGATTATTTATTTATATCTTCTATATGTTGTTAATTTCATAAAAAATTGAAGTTTATAAACAAAATGTATAAGTTCTTTTAGGTATACAATACCTAATGAAATTAATGAAATTGGTACGGAACTTTCGGAACGCGAGGCCGACTCATACTTGACTAGACTTTTTTTTATCTTACAGTATAGACGAAAGAAGTTATATTAGATATCAGGAAAGCAAATACAATTTTCCCCCAGAATCAATTTTGAACTTGTGACTATGGCGAAGTGATTTGTCACTAACTGACACGCTCTAGACACCATAATCAAGAAGAAGGGAACAGTATTTTGAACTTTCTACTTAAGCCGACGACAGACAGACATGAATATATAAATAAATAATAATTTTATAACATAAATTTATCTGCCTTTATTTTCTTAATATACAGAACAGAGTATAACCTACCCAGAGTATACCTATCCAGTATGTCTCCACACCTGGTTTAACGATCCTAATCAAATTTTGGACGACCGCTCCCATACGTCTGCCAAAGCTTCACAAATAGAATTCTATGGACGATGGCATTTAAATTGATTATAAAAGTATTTATAGGACTATAAACAGTACACGGTACACTGTGGCTAAATGCTAAATAATGTGATAACGCTAATTTTTATTCATTATTTACATCACATATATATATTTTTTTTTTTTAATAAAATTTTACACATATAAAACACCACACTTACCCCATCGCTTAGGTGTTCTACCCAAAAAGGATTTTTCTTCTGGATCGTATATGGCTTTTAGGAACCTCTCACTAAAGGGCACATTGGGCGGCGGTGCCCTCGCCCATTGAACTTCAACACCATTCGATTTACTTGCCATTTATCAAACTAATATTTTCTATATTTATTTAATATATTTATATGGGTAAAATCGGCAGAACGACCCGACGCGTATGGAAGTTAGACGGCAACTGCGCCCGCGCATACACGTGCAAAGCGTCAAATGACATATGCTTGCTATCGCTAGATTCATAAAGTTTTTGTTCAAGCAAAAGTATTTCTGGATATTGTTTTATAAATAGTTTGTGTTGTTACGAAATTTTATCAATCGAATAATTATTTTTTCTTATTTTATTTAAAAATGACTACTAACTTAATAATATTCTGTTTATTTTAAACACATTTTACTAACGTGATACACGAGAAACAGATTGTTTCCATACTTTTACATGTTCCCGCCTGCCTATCCTGCTATATGCGGGATACAGCGTGAAGCTATTTACTTCTTACATAGAATCACTACACTTTGTTTATTATAAATACATATTTGTTTTTATGTGAGCTTCTCAAACCGTGCGTCATAACCGTAGCCATATAGATGTTTTACTTTTACATCACACTTGCATTGTAGAACAAAGTCCCTTAGAAAACGGAAACTAGTTGCGTGTGTAAACTTTTAAATGATTCTATTTTGCTTAGAAATTATTATTTTTTTTTTAATTTAATATTCATATTGTACTTAATAATAGTTTTTTTTAATATTAATCTTTGAAGGATATTGTGGCGTAATAAGACAATAGATGACGTAGATGGTCGTAGGTTCGATCCCTTTTTGGAAAAATAAATTATTATCGTTTCCCCATTTACTTGTTGTGTCTTGGAATCGAGAGACAAGTAAGTATATGCGGAATAAAGTGTTTAACATTTACAGTCTGATCAAGAATATTACAAATATGAAAAATTAGAGTTATGTCCCTACTTGATATTCTATGATTATTCGGCAGAAAGAGATATGACATGGTCGAACACTCAAAATCTATGTAAGTTAAACTTATCTATATAAGTTAAAGTTCTGAAATCCAGCGCGTAAACGGAGTGTCTTGACACTAGGCCTCTTCTTGTTAATAAATGATGAAAATGTAAACAACAAATATCAATGATCTCAGTAAAAAATACTGTATTCAATACGACTGTAGATATAAAATTCCGTATCTAAATAAAGTTTCCATAACAGTGAAATATTTCCTCAGAGCATAGTGATGCGTCACTACTTCATTGACGTCTAGTATCTCGTCGCTATGTTTAACGTTCAAAAAAGCTTATAGATACCATGTTTACTTTAATTAGCCTTATCTTAAATCACCTCAATGTCACTGACCTTTTGTGCGTGACTTTATAGTCTGTATAATGTGACTATTACATAAAAGAAAACATTTTAATGTCATATTAATACCTATTTAATATTAACTAGCTCTTAACTACGATTTCCCCCAATAGGCAAATGAAGTAAATCCGTTACAGTGGGCTATACAGAAACGAGAAGCTTTAAATCAATAGCCTTGATCTATATATGGGCTATCTTAGATAAAAAAAACTTTTTGATTCCAACTAGTAGTTTCTGAGATTAGCTCGTTTAGACAAACAAATTATTCTGCTGTCTGTCTGTACATGTAATTTTTTAGATTAACGCATTTCCAGCATAGCAGGAAAAGATTATTATTATTAGACGAGCGTATCTTTTTTTTTTTTTTTAGCCTTTTATATTTTTCACCACAGACTTTTGTCGTCCGCACCTTTTTGTTCTGGTTTTTTTTTTCTTTTTGTATAATTATAATTATAGTTAGAGTTTTTTGTTTTTTATTCCGAAGTTTTAGAATATTGGGTAATGGGGTGGGGTAATTGGGTATGCATAATGTACTCGTGACAGTCGTATTTGGTTCTCTTCCGGCTGGCCGTCGTTGACAATATCTTAAACTAACTACAGAAACTAAAACTATTCCAGGCTATTATATAACTATCTAAACTATTCCTGGAAACTATTCCAGGTGCCTTGCTAGAGACCTTATTGCGTCCTCGTCTGTATAAGGAATAGTTAGAATAGTTTTGATGTTATGTTATACTACCTATATCAGTTATGGAACCTGACGATTCCGTCTTCTTCGTCGTCTTGTTAAAAACTGATGTTAAACTAGTGTTACGACATTCCATTTTCCCGTTTTTGCTAAATTTCGAGTAACTGTGTGTCGGGAGCGGGAAAATGGTGAAAATTTTAATATTGTGGAAACTATTATTTATTATTTAAGAATACTATGAAACTCACAAATGGAGGTTACACTAATAAACATCGTATTTACAATCTGTCGTTATCCCACTGTGACACGATTATGTCATAATAATATTTATATTTTTTATCTATATTTAAAACAACATATTTTATACACCTAATTTGAGCTTTGAATGAGCGGGAATTAAACCCACACCATGTTGTACCCTACTGTACATATAGGACGCGGAGTTTGGATAAAAGCTAAGTAAGATTTTAAATTAAAAAAACTTTTACGAATGTTTATAATTGCTTTCCTGTGGTCTAATAGCTAATTGAAGCTGTCAGTTGTTCGAAGAATTATATACAATTTTCAAACAAATATGTTCTATTAATACGATAACATACGTTTATATTTTTTTAAATTACGACGATTATTAGATGCGGATCATATTATTTTTTTAATTTTTCCCGCATATTACGCTTTTAACGCCATTTAATAAAATTTATTGAGAAGCACAGTAAGACGAATTGCTACGAGAGGGTACTAAATTTTATATATTTGCTATTAGGCTATAGGTTTTGGTAGCTCCGTCCTTCAGGTTACCGCAGCATTTGAAGCCGTTATCTCTGACTACCCCGCTAGGGATAAAGCGTGAGGATATGTATATATGTATACTTATATATATGTATATATGTATTTATATGTATGTATGTATGTAGATTACACATTTCACGAAAGTATTGTGTATAATTTCTGGCATAAATTGTACCTACCTATATAGAAGTGACTCAAGGCCAAAGTGTGATAATCAGTCATTTCCACGTTAATATTAGCCGTACCTACATAAATTATTTATGTTTTCTTTATTGTTAATTCAGTTACAATTAATAATATCGTGTAGAAACTAGTTAGTATTCAATGGAGTCACCATGCGGGTCACCATAGCGTTGTAGGAAGAGGAGCCAGAGCAGCGTCTAGGCTTGACTTAGCCATACTACTCAAGTGTAGGGGCCCCCCCTTTAAAAATACATTGATACTCACCTACACTGTCCAAGCTTCTCCTATTACCTATCCAAATCTGAAATTATTCTACTAGTGCCACCTTTGAATTAAGTTCTACAAATAGTTCTTAGAAATACTTTAACGGAAACCCGGACGAGTGGGGACTCGAACGGATTATGTGGGACTCGCGGACCCGGCAGATATAGGCCAGTTCATATACCCACTAAAACCTCACGGTGCTCCTCCTCGACCGCCTTCGGCCGTGATACCGGGAACTAGAACCTTCCGTGATCACAGCGGCGGGAGCCTGCTAGGCACGTCGGTTCGATGACAAAACACCAAGAGCCTCAGAGAATTCATACTATTTCTCATCATCATTGGACTCGCCAATCAGGAGCTGGATCTGAAATTGAGAAAGGCTTTTATAAGAGCCTTCTTACGGAAACTATTGATCGTTTGCTGGTAAATGTTTATGTGCTCTAGCCACTGAAATATTTACTGTTTCAAATATCATTTCTACTACTTCATAATTCAGCACTATCCAAGAGTACCCTACACCCCGCCAGCATCTGCTTAGCTGTTTCTACTGTCTTCTTACAACTTACTAAATTACTTTGATCTAGAAGTCATTTGGAATGCAAAATTTTAACACTGCTGGAGACTAGTCATATGCCATATCAAAGCTATAGAATACCTATAATAATAATTCACCCACAGTTGGCCACACTAACCCTACTCTATTCGATTGTGCTCCTATCATAAATTGTTCATGGAATTGAATTCTTTACTCCAGCTCTGGGGCACTTCTGACTTTTAGAAAAGAAGTATCAATATTTTGTCCTTATTGTTTCGTCCGCGTACAAAACCCATCTACTTAATTTAATAGCAGCTGACATTGCTTTGGGCCCCGTGTTAGTATTGCGAGATCAAGAATATTTCATAAAACAAGCCCAAAAGAAGTTGCAAGCACTGATTATTATACAGTAGCATTTGACATGTTGAAGACTTCACATATATATATATATATATATATATATATATATATATATATATATATATATATATATATATATATATATATATATATATATATATATATATATATATATATATATATATATATATACTAGCGACCCGCTCTAAGCTTTGCCCGCTTAAGTTAGCTTGATCGAGGTCGTTTTAAACTTTTATACCAACATCACAGTGCAAATCTTACCTATTATAAAAAATCGTGATCAATGTAGCTATATGTTTCATCCATGTATATATTAAAACGTAAACGTATATGTAATTAGCATATAGTCTATACGCAGATTATGTTCTATCTTTATATCCACTTCCCACAATTGAAATTTATAATCCAAATCATACCAATACTATTTATTTTGGAACGCCCTAATTAAAATAATTAAATTGATTTTTTTTTAAATACACCGCCCTTCTTTGGCGTTGTTTATTCTAGTCCTAACAAATGTACTACTACTATCTCCTATTGTTTAACATCGACAATGTTTAAAATAATAATAATATTACAGTAATTTATTCGACAGTCTATTATATAAATTGGCTTCACTTGCTAGTAAACGTAATATCGTTAAAATATCTATTTGTTTTCTACAGAACTCTCATTGACGACAGAACGACAACTATTCTATATGTTGATTTGAGCTATTATAGCGTCAAAATGTATTCATTATACTGTAGATACCAGTAATCAAAAATCAAAAAACTTTTCACTTTATCGATCTATAATTTTTTTTATGTTGCAATACTGAAAGTCATCAATTTTTTGGCCAGTAGCTTTTACGTGATTCGCGAATAAAAAAACAAACATACGGACAAAATATCCACTGGGTAGTTTTTTTTAGCTTATATTTACAATAACAATAGATATAATAACGATGTATAAACTGACTCATAATAACATCTTAAAATAATAGACTTTTCTATATTTTAATACTACGACAATTTCATCTATGGTCTGTAGATGTATTTAAGATATAACGAAAATAATAAAAAATAAAAATCACCTGCCAGCCTGATGTAGAAATTTTATTTCCATGAATATTATAAAACATTACTATAGATTTTTAAACACATAATTTTTTATAACATTTTTAAGGAAAAAACCAATAGATGGCATTCTATCAAAAACTACTAAATTACCTTCTGATTGCTAAATGCCACTATAATAATTGTAAATCAAATGATTTGTAACTATTACTTCGACATCTAGACTAGACTATACTATGGAAATAATTTTTAAATGTTTTCATATTTTAAATAAAAAGGACTTTTACCAATTTCCACTGTTCCACCAAGTGAAAATGGAATAGGTTAGGTACTTGCAAGTAATCGACGTAATTAAATCGTCTCTGTTTTTATTTTTCATTTGAGGTTTGCATTGCACATCAGGATAAAAATTATCCTATATATATTATTTAAGGACTCATGTCATGAGCATGACTATGAGCATGTCAAATCTACCTCACTTCTTTTCATTTATTTTAGTATTTTAATTTTATTACTTTTTCATTCATTTGCCGCGAATAGCACGGAATATCGGGATAAAAACTTAAATTTATGCGGCTCAGGACTGTAAGCTATTACTATACATAAAATTATTCATTTTTGTCCAGTACTTTTTGCGTGATTGGAGGCCAAATAAACAGACAGACAGACAGACGAGAATTCTGCTGAGTGGAATTTTCGCTTCTACTATCGACATTTTAACCGTTCCAATCAATCTTTTTTTAAATCATTAATGAACAGAATTGACTCTTCTATCCTTTTATTATATATGTAGATATAGATATATAGATTAAGTACAGAAATAAAATTTAAATGAAACTCGTAATGTATACAAACTATTTTATTAAGAGGCACAGGTGGTACAAGAACAACAATTTAAATACGCGTGTACACAACACTACATATAAAAAACGTGGACGGATATACAGTCATATTGTCAGTCATAAATCTAAAGAAATAAATGAGACTCACACAATGTTAATAACATTATATATTTAAAAATACACTACTATACACACAGCACAACCCGCTTAAAACGATTTCTCACTAACCCGGCCAAGAACACGTCAATAAAAGAATATCCAGGTCAACCGAGCAGTGTCACGGCCACGACATCACGACGTCAAACAAATTATTTACGAAAGCTGCTCTCTTAATCCATTTTCGAATGCTTTTAGGCTTAACGGCTTCCATTGCCGTTGCAATGGTATCATACACAGCCAAGGGTCGTTTGCATATCTGCCGTTGTCGTATGCCATATCTTAAAGTAATGGAAGCATCTAATAATGCTTCCATTACTTTAAGATATGGCATATTAACTGGGATGACGAGCGTATCAGGCGTTAATAAATGTTTGCAAAGATATTTCTAGTAGCAGGGTGCATGACGTAGAGTTGTGTGTTATGCGGGAAATCGTATTTAGCCGGTACTACTGCATATTAAAAAATCTAGCGTTACCATACGTGATTTTATATATATATATATATATATATATATATATATATATATATATATATATATATATATATATATATATATATGTATATATATATATATATAATGTACATAAATTACAAATAAAAATTACAGTTCGATTACGTTATTTTATATACTTCACTTATATTACATAAAATGGATGGATCATATTGTCAGTCATAAAATTACACAAAGTTTAAAAAAAAATATTTAAGACTCGTACATAATTCTTCTAGAGTTCCAAATTCAAAACAGTCAAAAAAACACACACACACACACACACTTAATAATACAAAAAACATATTTTAAATCAAATTAACTGTATATCATTTCATTCAAAATAAAAATCAAAAGAGTTGTGGGTTCGATATTTTTAAGAAATGTAAAATAAAGTATAATTTAGACTTCATAACATTACATCAATATCAATAATATATTATTACAAAATTCATCCATTACTGAGTACCAAAAAACACTCACCCGAAGCCACACAGTGTTGAAGGCAAAAACCTGACATGCCTTGTCTTGGGTGCCTTTATCTTTGGAGAAACATTAAGAAACAATTTCTAGAAATTTACATTTAACAAGCCAAGCAAACGAAAATGCTGGCTACAAACTTGTCTTGTATAAACAAATGAGCTATAAATATCATGGCGTTCTATATTCAGGCAATATAGACATATTATTAAAACAGATAAAAAAAAACAATATAATGCATTGAATGATTGTCATAATAAGAACCAAAAAAAAAACAATAAACTAACACTAACCTAAAATAGTATACCATATTAATTCCCTATATTTAATGGTATTTATGGAACAAGCTAACAAAAAATCTGCGTTTTAAAGTGATTCAAGCTTAATCACTGGGACTAAGATGTCATTAATGCCTTTCTAATACATTGTTTATTTTATAGTTCTAATTAATAATTCAATTTCAAGTATTTTAAACTCAAATTACCTTACATTCTAATAAAATAAAAAAAAAACGGCTTGATTTAAAAAACACTTCACAAATGGTACCTTTCCATTAAAGTGATTTTTTTTATTGAACGTTTTTTAAATATCAATATGTATAATATGCCAGCATTATAGATTAATAATATAAATGAGTTTATTATGATTTAAATTTATTTAAAAAAATAACGGAGTGCTAAAATAAAATTCTATAAATGCTAGTAAATATTTCAAGTTATTATAAAAAATATTGCTCAATATTTATTAAAAATAATATTTCGAAGTAATTTTTTATTGATATAAGAAACAGATGAACCTACATCTGATATAATTAATTTTATTTTTCAATACAAATTTAAAGCCAATTAATAATTGGATACTGTAAAACATATCAATAATATATAAATAAAATACAGCATATTTAAATTGTATACAATAAAAAAAATGTAAATAATAAAGATCAGGCACAAAAGTTACAAAGGACGGAATTACATTACATTCTTACATTTAATAATACACTTATAATAATTTTAATGGATTTCTTCATATTATTACTCAATACAGATAATAAAATAGATAAATGGCAAATCAGTAAAATATTAATTGACATATCTGAGTGTAACTGTAATAGTATACAGAATTTTGTATAAAGTTATTTAAAATAATGGAAGAAAAAAATCATTTTAGTAAATTTATCTAAATATGGCAGTTACCAGTAAAAAAAAAATAAAAAAAATAGATGCCTGCTTTAAAAACATTAGTGTACCAATGGACATACTTGGAGACATGAATTAGTTTTTTTACTGACGTAAAATTTACAAAAGTATGCCAGATTAAAAAAATATATAGATAATATGAAATAATATTATTACTATCCTAATGACCATAGATATTTTAAGCTTACAACTAAAATTAATGAACACACCGCGACCAAAAAATTCACTTCATCACACATAAAAAAAAATGCAAAATAACTAAATATAACGGCCTATAAGGTATTGCCTTCCTTAATCCTTTCATATAAGACCTTGGTACTAAAATTGTTATAAAAAACGAGATTCTACTAAATGCCATAAATTTAAAAATTGAATAGCATATATAATAAAACATGGAAAGAAAATTATAAATAATTATAATAAATCTTAAACACTTTATTCTATAAAGATTTTTTCTAGACAATTTCGTATAAATATGTCCATAAAATATGAAAGTAAAAAATTCTAGACCAATATATATTTGATTAGGAGTCAGTCATTCAGTAATTCATTGATTTTAATAAAAATTGTCAATAATATGTTTGTTTTACGTCATCAATTTAAATTAATATATAATAAAATATAGGAGATTCAATAGTTTTACAATAGATATTTAAAATTATTTATAAATCGTATTACTTATTACATAAAAGACTAGGTCTTATCGAGAAGACCGTATATATTAAGTAGGTATTTTCTTCTCTTCTTCATTCTAACATGAGTTCAAAATGGACGACGCCGAGACCTTCCCTTCTATTATACTTTATATTCTTTGCCCAAGCTCGGCATTCTATGTTGATAACTATACCAGCTAAAAAAAACAATAATTATTTTTAAACTTATGACAGTATTGTCCACTAAGTTTAATACTTAAATAAAAAATAAACACATATTAACATTACAATTGTAAATCATCTCTAAATGTAATAAGTAAAAAATGCTGTAAGGCAGTTTAAACATCTGCTAACACTGGGGTCGTCAGACTACTCTAAATTCATTGACACTAGCTTCATAGCTTTGCGTGTAGGGATTCAATGGAGACACTAACTTAGTGATCCATTCCAGATAGATTCCAGTTAATTTTCGATCAGTTTTTTTTCCGAAAAGTGAAGCATATATTCTCATTTTAATAAAGTTATCTGACATTGACTTCGATTTTAACCCCACATGGATCAGTGCCTGCACTTAGCGACCCACACAAGTGTTATCGAAATTTATAATAAGTGATTTGCTCTAAGTGTGGACTAAAAGTGTTCTCTGAACTACCCTTAAGTATACTTAAGTATGATAAAACTTAAGGAAAAATGTAGATAGATTGTATAATGAGATATAATTAATAATTTCATTCCATTTTCCACTTTATTACCATCTGGGTGATTTTTGCTATTTTCACACATTCAACACAACAAGAAATGTCCACCCGGGACCCACTTCCAAAATACTATGCAGCCGTCCGATCCGCCTTGCAGAGTGCAGAGTGCAGAGTGCAGAGTGCAGAGTGCAGAGTGCAGAGTGCACAGCGACACGTCGGGATCCCAAAAAATTAACCGATACTAAAATATACCGATTAATCCGGTAATAGTTTCATTTAAAACCACCACATCTGCTGTTAGATAATAGACTAAATTTTTTTTTTGTGTAAATGTTGGCATATTTTTCAGCTTTACATTTTTGTTACTAAAAAATCTGGGACGGGCACTAGGCCTCGCATGGACTAAGCAGCACCTCCTTCTACTGTGCCTATGAAAGAATAAAAAACATAAAAATACTTACTTCTTGGTCTCAACAAGTGCACAGCGACTAGCGGACTTAAATACCCCTCAGCATTGTTATAGGGATAGAAATATCCGGGAAAACCGGGATAGGGCAAATATCTAATAGGGCCGATGTTCTCTTTGTCCGCAGGGGTCTCGCCTTGACAGGATACCCACACTGTGTTGGCCTGGAATTCATATAATACATATATATGTGGAAACATATATGTTGATGTCTGTCCAAGTGTGTGTGGAAAACAGTTTTAAATATATAACATTTTGTATACATAATTGTAAATTTCTATTTGTAGTAGAACAATTAATTTTTTCTAAGTTTTATTATAGATTTTTTTAATATGCTATATAATACATATTTTTTTCTTACTTTTTTTAACTTTCTCTTATTTTAATTTAGGTTCCCGCTGTTTCCCGTATCTGTATCCCACGCTGTTCCCACTGCCCACTCTACACACAGCAAAGTGGGCAGAGGGAATCGTAGGCTGAAGGAAGGCACCTTTCGAGGCCTCGCGTGTAGAGTGGCGGAACTCAACGCCGCGCTTCATGTTGTTACCAGAGCGAGGAAAATGAAAATAATACATTCTCCCCTTATGGGAATCGAACCCGCAAACCGTCGCATCTACAGGCACTGTGCCTCTGCGCCACGACGGACCTCAACTTCCTCTTATGGGAACAAACATTAATTATTATTAATAATAAAAATATCTACTGCCTTTTATTCTATTTCACACTTTTTTGCCCCGCATAGCAGGACAGAATGAACCCAATGGCAATACACTCAGTTCTATAAACGTTAAAAAAGTAAAGTTACTGATAAATTATATTAGAAAAAGTTAGTTATATATTTTAACTTACATAATCTCTATTATAGTCCGTGAAATTCTTTATGTAACTTTGCAAATCCATCGGCATGTCCTGCGGCAAGTTGTTCGTCTCGTTGTAGAACTCCGGCCGCCATCCGTAAATTCTACAAGTACAGTATTATTTATATACATAATATATGGCATTTGTCATTAGACATAGTGTCAAGACACACCGTTCCCTTACTTCTACTGTTGCGCCACGACTGCTCAAAATTGTACTATATATTATTATAATTTGTATTGTATTATGTCCAAATAATCTATAAAACTCAAAAAATTTAAGCCTAAAGATAATGTTAATAGAACAAGCCATCAAGCTATGTACGATAGAAATGCTAAATTTGTATATAGCTGGATATTTGTAAGTCGCATTTTCAGACATGGAAATGGCTTTTAATCTTGTTTTATGAAATAAAAAAGGACAAGTAAGAGATAACTACTAGCGGTCACGGAAAATCTGCACAAAGTCACGGCATTGAGATTTTTTTTTATTTTATATCACCATTTACTGAGGTGGACTTTCATCAATGCCATAGCCATCTGCATCGCGAGCCGCAAAGCCGCAATTACTAGTGTCTATCGTCGTGTTACTTAGACACAGCGTATGGTCCTAGACAACCAAACGCAAACCTATATATGATTACCAGCTATGGACAGCTGGTGCAGTGTAAATACTTAGGCAGTAGGGTGTACGTCTCTGGAAACTTGTTATATACTGACACGACGTGAAGTTGCCGGACAAGATGTCGGTCAAAGAGTTAATAAGACCAGTCCCTATGTATAGTACACCATAAAAAGCGTGTTGTTTAATTTGCAGCAATGAACATACTGAGGTGAATGTGCAGCGTCATCAAGCTCGATAAGTCCGCACAGAGTTTGTTCGAGGCAGGCTCGGTAGGCGTAAAGTTGAGGGAAGCGGGAGAGTATCCTGGGATGTTACGGAAACGTAACGACAAGACCAGGTAGCCTTTGTACGTTGGAAATTTGGCGTTTGACATTCCCATTAGGGAAACTCAACATAAAATTAAGAGTTTTAGTGAGTATTAAGGAATATTTAGTCACTGACGACGACATCCAAAAAAGAAACTGTCGTAACCACCACACAGGAAACTAGAAAGAGAGAGAAATATAATGCCGCGTAAGAATTGAGGAGGACAAAGAATTGTACAAATTTAATATTATTTAATAAAATTCACACGCTTTTTATATAATTTTGTAGACTCTCCGTCACTCACCTTTTAGCTTTAACACAGAGTAGGTAAAAGAAAAAAAAAGTTAGAATATATATTGGTTACCTGTTCAACTTCAAAAATATACACGGAGACGACTTATGGAATGAGAAGTGATTTTCCTCTATACACGGATCCCATCCCCTGATGTCTACATCGCACACTTTGCCGGGCGGCGGTAGGTTCTTGTAGTTACAGTTGAAGATGTTCTGACCCGCCCCCGCTGTTTGACCTTTCTTTTTGTATACTGAAATAAAATAAATAACGAGCTGCAACTTCTGCGTGGAATAATAAACATATTAAAACAGCATATTTCGACGTTTCCGTAGGAATTTTAAAGAACCCAAATACACCCATTGACCCAAACATGTCAAATATATACACGGTGTAGTTTCTTACGTGCGTTGTCACAAGTCGTTAATTACCTAGTTAGCAATATTGTTTATAAATAGATCTAATATTTATGCTTAATTCAGTAGCGTCACGTGGACTTAGTGTGGGCCAATTCGCATCAGCACGGCCCAATGGAACAGTGTCTAAGAATAAAGCCTGATGATTGAAGGATTGACCTCCAATCGCCTCAATCGGGGAATGATTAAATTGCTAATTTAAATTGTTTTCATTTTCTAGGAAACGAAGTATCTTAATACTAAGATTTATCTAGCTGCTATATAGGCATGCATGAAATAAAATGTCTGAAGAGGCTTTTTTTAGTGCGAGACCACAAGTGAGGACCAATGGATATTTATACGTGCAATTTTATTCGCGTGCACTATAATAACACGTAAAATCTCGCCATTCCTGTTGGAATTTCGGGAAATCCTTCCTAAGTGATCCCCTACTTTGTAATTTTGTCACTTAATAACAGAAGAGTTTTATATATGGATGATTCTAGCGACCCGTTCGCGATTTCGCTCGCGTTTATCGCCGGATTTATTCTAATATAATATACATGTATGCATGCGAGATATAAATGCGAGGTCATCATGGGGTATTGAGACACCGCCTGTTTGTATGCGCTTTTGCAACACTTATGTACGTTATTTATACTTTTAAGTCATTATTTCTAACAAAAATATAATGGTATAATTAGCTTGGACTGAAAATATTAACGGAACTTCAATTACTTAAAATTATATTATTATTTATAGCTTCTCTATGTATCCCGTATATAGCAGGGTAAAGAGAGGGAACTTAGTGTTAAGACACTCTGCTCCCCATTTTCCGGGCAATTTTCCCGATATTGCACGAAATATGAAAATAATTCATCTCTCCAAGTGGGAATCGAACCCACCACCGTCGTCCTTACAGTCAGAATTTGTGCAGCTGCGTCATTACCGCTTCTCTATTAATTACAATTATTTAAACTATTAATTAAGCACAAACACACTATCTACTGATTACTCTACTATATTATTAAGTTAAAGTAATTGAATAATTACTAACTATTTACTATTGAGTAAAGCAGCCAACATTTAAACCACTTAAAATTATGTAATTCTTTCACAAAGCCTTATTGTATGACATACATAATACAGTAATTATAAGTCACGAAAGTTCATAGATTAAGTACAATATTAATATGGGCATATTATATAGTTGCTTTGATAAAGAAAAGTAAAAATATTTTGCTCTCATTGTGAGTTATGTTCACATGAATGCAGAATTAATATACTAAAAGTACTAAAAAAAACTAATAATAATAATAATAATAATAATATTTTATTGGCATAAGTGAATACAGTTACAATGTAGGATTCTCTAACACCTGCGCTAGTAAAAACTGTGTTGCGGGTGTTAGTGCCTTCCCCTTAAATAAATGACACATCTAATCTTACATCAACAAAATATTGAAGAAAAAAATTAAGAATAAAATAACTATATAAATACCTGACAAAAAATCAATAAGCTGATCCTCCCAATATTTGTAACTTTCATATCCTGTTCCCTTATACCAGATGAGAGTGCTCCTGACATCTGGGGGCAAAGGTCTAAAACCAAGTCCAGGGCTGGTTCCTATCAAGCTAGCCTCCTGCTGGAGTCTTGGCACCCGTGGGTTAATGAAATGCTGAAGAAATGTCACCATGCATATTGCAAATAATGATACTAGTACTACATAGAATATAAAGTAGAAGAAGATGATTTTGCCTGTGAAAAAAATATTACATAATTAATGATAATGTACGTTTTTTTAAATAGCATACGTAGAAAGAAGAAGAAGCTAGTGTTAAGACACCTTAGCTATAATTTGGAAATTATATGTAGAAATAATGGCTACAAATATTTAATAATACAGTGTTGACAATGAAAATTATATGATCTGTTACTCTTTCTGTACTTTTCAAACATTTAAAAGGAATGGTACATGTTAATAGTATTAAAATGTTTATTTCTAAATTTATTTTTTAATTGTGTGATAGCTCTAACTAAACATTATTCAATAAATGGTGTTAAAAGTCAAGCACCTAATGCCAATCAAGGATAAAACGGAGGGTGGAATCTGATACCACAGTTTAATTATAGCAGACATAACCAGTAAGGCTTCAGAGATTAGGGCTATACTGCAATTTACAACAAAGTATTATTGACATGCTTTCAGTAAATTAAAAATAATGGGGCTTCCTTTATATCAAAGGTCACAAATGTTGTGTAATGTAATCTTATAATATAAATAGATGTTAATTCAAATTTAATTTTAAAAATTTATATATATATATATATATATATATATATTATATATATATATATATATATATATATATATATATATATATATATATATATATATATATAATTTTAAAAATTTATATATATATATATATATATATATATATATATATATATATATATATATATATATATATATATATATATATATATATATATATATATATATATATATATATATATATATATATGCGTTATTGTTTCTATAAAATCAAACCAATATTAAAATTTATAGTATAAATGAGTATTTTTATAATTTTCCTAGATAGTTATGTACTATTCCATACAATATTGTATTGAATTTGAATAAATTATTTTAAATTCAAACAATATTCTTAACTTATTTTCTTTTTTTTATAACAAGTTTTAATATGTTTATATCTATTAATACAATACTAACATATTATTGTTAAAAAAAATATACAAGTTAATAAATGATAATAGATTTATCTGAAATAAACTATATTTCAGAAATTTTAATTAGAGTACGTGAAGTTTTTATTTATAAAGCACTTTAAAACTTTAAATCTTCCAAACCAAAGCCACGCCCTCTATTTAAAACTTTCGATAAGAAGTTACTTGTTATAAATTACAATAAGTCGCGAAATACTTCAATATAACTTGTAAGTATAATAATGATTGGTTTTTATAAAGTAATGAATTGTAATATATAATACTTACTCCAACTTTCAGCAGTTCTACCGAAAACCTCACCCGTTTCTTCATTGTAAATATAGTCAGAAAACTTTTTTTTGGTTGGTTTCCGTGAAGCTTTTGGATCTAATTCAATTTCTTCTGATTTTGGTTTTGGCATATTATCAATATCTTACTCTAATTAATACAGAAAACTTTTTCTCAATTATTGAAACGGTAAAACACAACCGCCTCCTAACAAAACATACGTGCTTGTCAACAGATTAAATATAACAATTGCAAATTGTAATTGCCTTACATTATTTTATGAATGAACTGACATCTGTCATACATTTCTCATTTTCTTTATATTCATAAATTTAATAAGTTATTTTATATTAATTTAGTTCTTAAACGTATATTGTAAGATAAATAATAGCTAATTTCTAGGTTAAAGTTTAAAACATTGGTATAGTATATTGATAGAATGACATTGGTTAAATTCTTAAATGACAATTGTCAATTGTCAAATGTCAAATACTATTAAGTGCAAACTGCAAGTTACAATAAATAACTATTTAAGTTAACTAAGCGTATCAAGGCTAAAATAGCATATATAAACGAATATCGTACATATATATCAGCAACTTGTTGATTTAAAGTGCTATATTAAAATGGCGTCAATATATAAAATAATTATCATTGTTGGATTTATTTCGCTGTTCCATTCAGCATTCTCGGCTGCACAACGTATGTTTTTAACTATCATTATCAATTAAATGAGATGTAAGATGGTTAATTATTATATATCAACATGGCTTATATTTACAGACCGCTCTTACCTTCGGATAACCTCGCAAGAATTTACAACTCTACCACTAGATGTTAGTATACATTTTGCTAAAAAAATAGCTATTTTAACATATCAAGTAATTAACTGTGTAAAATATATATTTCAGATAATTATACAAGCTGTAACAAGTCTGTTTACAGTAATGTGGGGAGTTCTCAATGTATCAGGAAAGCTTAGGGAGATACAAGCAGCAGCTGAATTAAACAATATGAAATGGGAGACACAAAAGAACCTTCAGTCATTCTATATATTTAATCATAGAGGGATAAAGTTCAATGTATGTGCTTAAATAAAGTTTATAGTTTTAGTTAAATTTTATTATGTGATGAATATATAATATATTATTGATATTTATTTGTCTATTCTTTTAAGTGTACATGCTGTAACATAGCTTTTAGTTCAACTATCAACAGCAATTGGGCAGAAATTGAGGAACAGAGTTGCGATATTTCTTTTGCCTACCCTGCGTTCTGCTCAAAATAGTGTGTAGCTACTTGTTTATTAAAACTATATAAAGAAATACTTATTGTTACTGGGTAGTTACAACTGTATATAAAATATAAAATGTAATATAAAAAGTTTTTATTGAAGTGAAATATAGATATGCCATGACAAGACCTGTACAAATTGATATATGTTGGTTACACTTGAATTGCAGTAATCGCTAGATAGGATTAGGTATACTTTGGCTTTAAAGGATTTCGGGAAATAAAATTGATTATTAAAAATCACATTTTATATATTTTATTTATTTCTTATTTAATATATAACAAATATTTGTATCACTCTAGGCATATAATAAATTGTTAAACCAAGCAGGACTTTGTAGAATAACAGGCAATTATTTGTAAAAATGCAAATGTATACAAAAGTCAGCATTCATAATAATTACCTATAAAACATGTATTAAATAGTTAGTCTATATTTTTGATTTCAATAAAATGATTTTTCACATTTTACTTTTTGTTACTTTTAGAAAAATTGCTTCTTAGTCAACATATAATATATCAATATATGACAAGAGTCACACAAATACAATGTAATTGTCTCAGTAAACATAAACTTATCACTATCTTCGGCCTCCTCTGAAGCCACCACCACGGCCACCGCCTCCACGACCGAAACCTCCTCCTCTTCCACCAAAACCACCTCCTCCTCTTCCACCAAATCCACCTCCCCCTCCTCTGCCTCCAAAGCCACCACCACCTCTGCCTCCACCTCCTCTTCCTCCAAAACCGCCTCCACCTCTGCCTCCAAAGCCGCCACCACCTCTACCACCGCCCCCACGACCTCCTCGTCCACCACGTTTAGCTCCAGGTGGCTGTGGTAAAAATCTTTTCAATGGTAATAGTTTTGCTGGATCAATAAAAAATTGTTGACCATCTTTAAAGCTTTTCGCCTTAATATTTTCTCCTAATTTTACTGACACATAGTAGTCGCGTAGGTTACCAAATATTTCGTCAATTTTTCCAATTTGTTCTTTGCTTTCTAAGTAAATTGGCGCATTGAAATAAGGCACGTCTTCGATATCTACTTTGCACACCAGATCGTCTTGTACAGTCCATCCATAGTGGCCCAGAGGGATGACGGACTCAGGAGGACCAAAATCTTGTTGTCTGTAGCCGCCGCCGCCTCCGCCGCGTCCTCTTCCGCCAAATCCTCGCCCACCTCCTCCACCACCTCTACCTCCAAACCCGCCTCGACCGCCACCGCCACCTCTTCCGCGGAAAGACATTTCGTTAACTTCCTTACAAAAAAGACAAGTTCAAAATATGGGCACTTATAACCTCACTCAGCGTTGTGTTTTCACCACACCGTCACACGCTTTCTTGACATATCGTCCGTCGGCTTACTAACACAAAACTCATTGATAAATATTGGATTATCTGTGCTATGTGCACAGATTATCTAAAAAGATAACTATTTAATATGTATTTTCAGTTTTTGGATTGTCTTCATTAAAAAGTAAATAGTCATTTTATTTCTTCTACTTGTAAATTATACATATATTTATTTAAGTTATTCTTTATATATTTTTATAAGCTTAAAATTTAACTGATATTTCAGAAAATTTTGGGAGACGCTTGCGGATTGTCTGACTTTACAAATATGTTGAATGTCAAATGTCGAACGAAGAACTTTACTAAACTGTCACAAATAACAATGTCATTTTGTTTAAAAAAAAAACATTACGGATCGTTAGTGCATAGTGCATAAAAACTTCAATTAATATATTATTAGTTAATAATATTAACTAATATTTCTCTGATTCTATAAAACACGCTAGCTGTTTCTAAATTAAACAATAATAATGGCGGATTTAGAAAATGAAATAAAAGATTTGAAAGAAAAGAATACTGAATTGGTGCAGAAAGTGCAATATTGGAAAATGACTGCCGCCCAAAGAGAGAACGAAAAATTAGACCTAATGAAAGAAATTAATGATCTGAGGCTTAAACTTAGCGTAAGTTTTTCTTAAGATATTTCTGATTTTCTCTCTTGTTTACTTAGTATAAATATATAAATCTTTTATTTAAAACATAATGCAGCTCGCAACCTCCGTTTGCGTCGACTATAATCTCATTTCTATAGTCATTTCGAGATACCCTTTCGTAAGTGTTGGTTAAGGCAGTTACATACCAAATTTTGCTTTGTATGCCTAGTAACTTACGAGTTTTGTCGGTTTTGTCATTTATTGGTAATAGTCATTATCCATATCTAAAAAACTAAAAAACTAAAATGAAATAATTAATTTTGTCAATTTTTCTGTAATGTTTTGCATATAAAACTATATTTGAGGCTTAAATTCTCATCAACTCATGTGATAAAATTTAAAATTATTGTATAAGACATTTTTAACAAAAAACAAAGTTTTTTAAAGCATATTCAAATTTTCATTAGAGACTTCGTAGTGGTGGGGCTGCTCATGCTAGAAAACTTGATGCAGCATTACAGTCAGCAAGTGAAGAAGCTCTATCCCATCTTGTTCAAGCATCGAGTGCAGTTGCCCGTACTTTAGAACTTGCTAAGACATATATGCAAGATCGTCAGGAGTTAGATTCAGCTTTACCAAGATGGAGTACATTGAGCAGTACTCCCTCATCAGAAAAAATAAATATTGTGCCACCAATGTTGATAGGAGGAAGGTTGATACAGCCAGTTGTGTCGCTAAGTCGGACTTTACAAGCAAATAATTCAAGTTAGTATACAATTATGATATAAATCTTGAAGGCCTGCAACTCTGGTGCTACACAGAGTTGTGTGCAGCGGTGATAATTTAACCATTAGGTAACACAAAAATTATGCATTTAAAAATAGTTTACATATGTGTTTTTAACATATTCCAACATTGTTCATATATTATTATTGTACCTACAACCAACCTGTAGCTTAATCTGATTGAACAACAAAATATATACTGTCATAGTAGCTTTTACAATAGAAGCACTCAAAATTATATAGATTGTTCAATATAGCATAAAAAAATTTTCATGTTCTTGGTATGGTTTGCTCTAAGATACCTCTCTGTTGAAAGTTCTGCCTGTTAGTAAAACTTTCATTGCCATCCATTGTACATTTTAAAGTTTACACACTTACATATCTGGCCATCAACTTTATTCAATATAGTATTGAAGAGAAATTGTTGAGAATTGTTTATTGTTTAAATTTTACCATTGATATTATGTATGCAATTTATTTTAATAATAGGATGCCTTTGAAAGCCATTCAAAAAGTATTTATTAATTTTGATTTTTTTATGCATAATAAAATAGTAATTTATTTTGTTACATATTTGAAATTTAAAACACATTTTTGTTACAGGATCCGTTAGTAGAAGTCCAAACGAAACCAACCATAGCGCATCAGAAAGGGCTGTGCCTTTACATATGCTACAAGGTATTATTGTATTTTATTTTAGGTACTTACAATTTAATTCATACTATCTCAATATTAAAGAGAATGTGTCTTGAAAATAGATTCTCTAGATACAGCTTACATAGCCTATGCATACATATTATATATTAAAATATACTAAAATATATATTTCTTTACAGATGTATATATACCGCTTACAAGAATAGATGCAGGAGAATTACCTGTCAATAATGTGGAGAATGATATGGAGACAAATAGAGCTGATGACAGCACTGAAGATTTGGGCCTTGATGGTACATATCCATATTTTTGTCATGACATAGAATAAATATTGTTTGATACTGAGTGATTTGTATATGTAGACAATGTCTGGGGGTATATTGAAATGGGAAGAGAGGTGAACCTAAAACTTTTGGTGTTTTTTTAAACCTATATATATATATATATATATATATATATATATATATATATATATATATATATATATATATATATATATATATATATATATATATATATTCACAGCACAGACGGACACTACTCAGTAGAAACTTGAAACTTGGCTTGTATGGTCCTTGGGTCCTTCCGAAATTGCAGTAAGACTGGAAGAAAGAAGTCAACGTAAATAAAATTGCTGGTCTAATCTCTGGTCTAATAAAACTCGTCTTAGACTAAGTTATACTTAAACATTGCTTATTAGAACATGATTTCATATGAATTACGTTATCTACTCTTGCTTATACAAACCGTACGTACATCAATTATTATGATTAAATTGATCGTTGTGGAACAGTGGCGCAGCGTCTGACTGTGAACGCCACGGTTCTGGTTTCAATTCCCACGAGAGAAAGTGAATTATGAATTACTATCTGGTAAAATGTTCCAACAACAGTGAGCGGAACAGTGTCTTAACACTCGGTTCCCTCTGTCTACCCTGCTGTGTGCGGGAAATAGCGTGTAGGAATGTATTTTTATACACGATAATATAATTTAAAATTTTAGTTTTATCTGATGTGAGGACCTTGGTGCTAGAGGAGCTACAATAAAGTCATTCTTTTCACTGATTTCTCCTTATTTGGCGATATTGTGTGCCAATTATTAAAGTAAAGTATATTTTCCTTTTCACAGACAGTACTGAAAGAATAACAGATGAACCCCAAAACGTAACAGAAAGCGAAGATTTTGAAGAATCGTATGTATTTATTTTAATATCCCATTAATTTAGACCCGTGAGGGGACTATAACTTATTTCTTAAAATATATATATATATATATATATATATATATATATATATATATATATATATATATATATATATATATATATATATATATATATATATATATATATATATATATATATATATATATATATATATATATAACAAACAATTATACCAACACATAATTATTAAAGACAGCTTGCCGAAACACGATAGCGAATACAGCATTTTAATTAGTTGAGCCGTTTCTGAGATTAGCTTGCGCAAACGCACGAACAAACGGACAAAGTTAAAAAAAAAAATTTCTTTATCACATTTTCTTCTTATCTTTATTTTCACCTTAATGCTAGTGCTTTAAACAGGGGACGGTGTTACGACACTCCATGCCCCGCCCTCCCCGCCTCCCCCCTTCCCCTTCCGAGATATAGCGTGGTCAGTGGCGGAATCCAACACCGCGATATGTTTTCTATGGGATGATAATAAAGCTATTTGTTATAATTGTAGTCAATATATTATATATCTTGTATCTATGCTATATATTATTATATAGATTTTTTTTTGTATATAATATGTATGTTATATTATACACAATATACATTCGTAATGATTAAACCAAAAATATATATTTTTTGTAATGATTTATATGTATATTTTTTTTTCCAGGCGAAGATTGGATGCTGTAAGTGAAGATGTTGAGCCCGAAGATGATTCAACTCCAGAAAGGTATCAACGTAACTTGTTTTTTCATTCCCACTGTCTAGTAAATACTGCTAGTGAGTTGAAAGTATGAATATTTTTTTTATCTTTAGGCAATTGCTTTTTTGGTCAAGACAACAGTTAATAAAGGACTAAGTTGTTGCCAAATACTCGTTGCCATAGCAACGTGTATGTCACTTTATACAAAAGGTATATTGTTAAACATATGGTAGTGTGTGTAATGTTTTATTTATTGACTTACTGTACTTTATAAACATTATTATGGAAAAATATTAGCGTTCTACATTTCTCCTACATATAGACTATAAGTGTGTCAAATTTCATTCTCCTCTATCAATTTGAGTTTGAGTTTGAGAATTTGAGCAATTTTCGTAAAAAGGGGTCCAAAGTTTTGCTTCATATATTAATATATAGATGACATAGTGCTTGTGTACTTTGAATACTGACCAGACTATAGAGACATTGTGAATTGTATGTCGAATATAAACCATCGCTTGTTTAAACTTTAATATTGTTCTATGTTTGTGATTGAAATAATATACATATTTTTTTAGTATTTGTTTCTGATCACTATACTTTTATGTATTATATTTTTTAAAATTCATTTTAAATATATATAGAAAGTTAATTGTAATTTTTTTTTTGAAACAGGTCTAGAACAGAGAATCCTTTGGAAGGACCAAGCTGGTTGTTAGATCGACCGAGATCAAAGGTAATTGGAGCTTATACAATTTATATACAAGACATTAAAATTAATATATAAATAATAAATATACTTATGTATAAATTTTATTAAATAATAAAATAAATATGATATATAATAATATTACAGAGGAAAGTTAAGAGCTCCAACAAGTTTGAACCAGATTCTACCACAGAGTTTGAAGACAACACAATGAATGATGAACCTGGGCCGAGTAGCTCAAACCAGACCGAGGTAAGATACAATATAGATAATATATACATATATTATCTGTATTATCTGTATATATATGTATATATATGTATATATATATATATATATATATATATATATATATATATATATATATATATATATATATATATATATATATATATATATATACATATACATATATATACATATATATATGTATATATATGTATATATATAATATATATATATATATATATATATATATATATATATATATATATATATATATACATATACATATATATACATATATATATATATATATATATATATATATATATATATATATATATATATATATATATATATATATATATATATATATATATATATATATATATACAAACATATATATATATATATATACACAAATAATTTAAACTTAAATGAAACATTTTTTAATAAAAATATTTTTTTATATAAAATTTCGAGCTATATGCCACATGAACAAGCGTAGGACGAGGGGACCTAGTGTTAAGACACTATGTTCCTAACACATCAACCAGTTTATGAGACTGCATGTTGAGCGGAAATCAACGCCTGTTGTCTCACCGGTTTCAACGGTTTGTCTTGCTACAGGAGCGAGTAAATTTAAATGCTTCTTTTTTTTTCAATTAAAATCGAACCCACAACATTCGCGTAGACAGTTAGACGCCTTGCAGCTGCGTCACGATGGCCCTTTAAACAGTTTTTATAAAACAAATATCTAATCCTAATTTATTGGTACTATAAATTCCAGTGCATCCCACCCCCATCAGTGGGCGTGGGCATGGGCGTCAGCATCTGCGAGTTCTCCCCGACAGTGCGCCGCCGCCGCCGCACGTCGCCGCCGCCGCCCGCCACGCCGCGCCTCTCCGCCTCGCCGCACTACTCGCCGCGCCCGCCGCGCCCCCCGCGCCGGGGCAGGTAGGGCTATCCTATTGTTGTCCCCGACGCTCAAGACTAACCCATTGTTGTCCCCGACGCTCAAGACTAACCCATTGTTGTCCCCGACGCTCAAGACTAACCCATTGTTGTCCCCGACGCTCAAGACTAACCCATTGTTGTCCCCGACGCTCAAGACTAACCCATTGTTGTCCGCGACGCTCAAGACTAACCCATTGTCGTCCGCGACGCTCAAGACTAACCCATTGTTGTCCGCGACGCTCAAGACTAACCCATTGTTGTCCGCGACGCTCAAGACTAACCCATTGTTGTCCCCAACGCTCAAGACTAAGCCATTGTTGTCGGCGGAGCTTAAGACTAACCCATTGTTGTCTCCAACGCTCAAGACTAACGCACTGTTGTCAGCGACGCTTAAGACTAACGCATTGTTGTCCTCGACGCTGCTCTTGCATCTTTTCGCTATAGTCTATGCCCAGTCTTACCAACATTATATTTTTCTTCTACATAATGACTGTCATACCTCAAACCTGCGATTCTTATGATTGTAAGAGTGCATAAACGGTAACAAACCCTTGCACTACACTTTATACGCAGTCCTGTTATTGATTGGTGGTTAATGTCCTCAATAGTCAAACTTATTATTGTCTTAGTACTGTCACAAGTTCTCAATATTTTACATGACTTTTTATGAATAATAATTTTTTTTTTAAATCTTTATGATTACCAAGCACCTTGAGTTATTTGCTTTAGCTATTGCTTTGTATATATATATATATATATATATATATATATATATATATATATATATATATATATATATATATATATATATATATATATATATATATATATATATATATATATATATCTCAGAGGGTGTCTAAGCCAATTATCTGTCCGATATTTGGTTTCCGGCATACGGGTACGCGACCCCGAGACCTCGAGCCACCACTTTCATAACCCGATCCAATCCATGTAAGTGGTGTCCCTCCCCTATATTCCAAGTCTTTCTGCCTCTTATTCCCTTTCCTTTCTTGGTTTCTCCCAGTAATGGGTTTGGAGGTCAGATGGCAATCGCTCCACAAAAAACCACTTCGCCACTCATATGGACCGATTGGTCTTAGTCGGAAGGCAGACCCTGGCAAAAGCCGGGACTAATGCCAGGAAGAAGAAGAAGAAGATATAAATATATATATATATATATATATATATATATATATATATATATATATATATATATATATATATAATATATATATATATATATATATATATATATATATATATATATATATATATATATATATATATATATATATATATGTGTATATATATATGACAAGGTTGGCTCCCACATAACAAGGTTGGCTCGAAAAAAATGCCTTTTAGCGCTAAGCCTGCTTTTGTACTATTTTTAGAAATGTGTGCAATAAAGAATATAATAAAAATAAATACTAAATAATTCGCCACGTTTCGCCACTTTATTTTATATATAATATAATAATATAATAATATTTTGAATATAATAATATTTTGAATTTAATAATATTTTAGCTATAATATAATAATATTTTGAATATACTCAAATATTAATTAATATAATATATATTTACAATTCCACAGCAACAATGGACGCATCCTAAAAGTTCTAGTTGCAAAAATGCGCCTAGACGATGATTTGAATGACGTATCGCCACCGAAACGTTCGAAGGACGACAGTTCGCCAAAATGTCAAACGTCGAACCCGCACCTACCTGAATCAAGAAGACAGTCGACAGAAGCATCTCCTATATTCAAAGTAAGAGAAGTATCACCGTCGAAGTTATTGATGAGATTTGATGCACCAAGCCCTAATGGATCAACCGATTCGAGAGTTATTGTTTTGTAAGTATTTATTTAGTGTATATAGAGTATACTTGTAGTTTTTTTTTTTAATCTTATAAAGCATTTGATATAGTGTATAGTTTGGGATATTAAAAATATTAAATTGTCCTGTGAACCTTAACATTAATATTATATGAATATGTTAAAACAATTTTCAGAGAAGCAAACCTCAATCAACCCGAGCCTGGTTGCTCTGGGGTTTCCAAGCCGAGAACCCTGAAAAGAATCAACAGTAACGACAGTCTAAGCAGTCACAACAACAATCAAGAAGACAACAATCAAAATAGACAACAAAATGATAGTCAAAATGACAGTGAAATTAGACATCAGGGTGATAACAGTCAGAGTAGACGCCAAACTAACAATTTGAATAGACATCAAAGTGATAATCCAAATAGAAGCCGGAGTGACATTCAAATTAGACATCAGCGTGATAGCCGAAGTAGACATCACAGTGATAATGACAGTCAGTCACGTGATAGCCATAACAACAATAGCAGTGAACATAACAGTCGTGATAGTGACAGCAGTGGTAGTGAGCTAGTGAATGAGAGTAGGACGAGGCGGCCCAGGAAACCTATCGTTTATAAAGAGAAACCTTTGAATAGGTAAGTTTTATATATGACTATGTTTGTTTTTTTTTTTTATTTCTTCGGCAATTTCATTGGGAACCTACTGTTAATATGCTCCATTTGAAGTTTCCGTCCAAGTTGTAATACCCAGATATCTTTCCTTTTATATAATTATAATTACGTTTGTGGATCTAACTCCACACATTGCAATTATAGTGAACTATGTTTATATGTATATATTTATATGTATATTGTAGACTGTACACTTGTTATATATTATACATTATGATATATATAGATGACCGGTTTGAATACAAATCTTGAGGTATATAATTTTCTTTATAATTTAATATAATGTACTAGGTAACTCTCCTCCAGATTTTACAGAATTTCTATTCTAAATATTATACTATGAAACTACGGTTAAGCAATATCTGAATACATTTAGTTTCTCATCATTCTTAATAATATGAATGCATGTTTTTGCCATTTAATTAACAAATCTTGTGTTTGTATATTTTTTGTTAATAAAATAATCCGGTCCCTACTTAATACCTACGTAAAAAAGTTATACTTTTTTTTGTGTCCTGCTTAAATGGCGATCTGTTTGGAAACAATAAGCCATTCTAGTATCTGGGATTGTCCTGAAAGGTGTCTTATGAGGAGAGGGGAAAGCCCATCGACTTTATCCTCCATTTAGTTGACTCTTTTCGTTTAAGTTTTTCATACTATGTCTTTTTAATCTTTTAAATTCCAGGCTACCGGCACCCTCCAATTGGAGCGCCAGAGTGTTAACATGATGGGATAGTCTGTCCTGATATTTTCCGCTGAACTGCATTATTATCTCTTTTACGGTTTTGATATTGAGATGATTGTTATTAGTATTTATGAATGAAAATGGATGTTATTAGTATTTATATGTCTTGGAATGTTAAACATTAGTCTAAGGACCTTATTTTGGAACCGTTGCAGAATTTCAAGGTTGTTGTTGCTTGCTGTGCCCCAGAACTGGGCCTGGATATGGGCCTCAGTATAATTTTACCTGATATAATTTAACTGATGGTTTAAATGTGAATTTATTTTGGTCTGACTGTTTCCTCTTAGCCCAAATGTGTTTCTGCCAGGTTAACCGTCGGTCATTTTGTGGTAGGATCTCATTGTTGAGAGTTACTGGTGGACACGTTTTTCTGCACAGGGTGAAGGTGACACGGGTCGATTTACTCCTATTAACCTTTATCTTCCAGGAATTCAACCATTCTTCTAATTTGTTAAGATGTGTTTGGAGGATTGATGATGCTATTTCATGATTTCTGTGCACTGAGAGTATGGCGGTGTCATCTGCATATGTTGCTGTAGTGATTTCAGAACTAGTTGGAAGGTCCGACGTAAAGATTAGGTATAATACAGGTCCCAATATACTTCCCTGTGGGACGCCTGACTTAATTTCTTTAAGTTCAGAGGTCTCATTTTTATATTTGACTTCAAAGCATGTGTTAGAGAGATATGATTTAAGAATTAGGTAAAAGCAGTGGGGAGGAGCAAGTTTACATTTATATAGAAGTCCAAGATGCCACACTTTGTCAAAAGCCTGTTTTATGTCGAGAAAGACAGCAGAGCAGTATTGTTTACTTTCCAGCGTTCTACTGATGACGTCTGTAAGTCGACGGATCTGTTCGATAGTGCCGTGACGTTCACGAAAACCAAATTGGTGCCTTGGAATTATGTCATCAAGGTACGGCTTCCATCGGTTAAGCAAACAGGTCTCCAGGAGCTTACCAAGCACAGGAAGCAAACTTATAGGCCTGTATGACGTGACCTCATGGGATGGTTTCCCAGGTTTCGGAATCATTATAACCTGTGCTATTTTCCACTGGCTTGGAAAGTAATCCATCCTTAAGCATGCGTTAAATATGGCTACTATTAGTGCGATACCTTTTCTTGAAAGGTGTTTCAATATGTTTGCGTCTATTTGATCGTAGCCTGGTGATTTAACCTCTTTTAGTTTTTTTATAAGTTTAGTAATTTCGCGCGACGTTACACTTTTCATGGGTGGGCACAGTTGTAGTGGAGAGTTAAGGTATTTAATAAGTTTTTTGTCTTGTGTATCATCTCAAATGTTCAGAGAATGCACTTGCTTTTTGCTGATCTGTTCTGGCCCAGGTACCTTCTCTGGTTCTTAGAGGTGGAATGTGTTTTGTAGGTCTATCCAGTGCCTTGGTGACTTTCCACAGAGAATAATCTGTATCATGCGTTGCAGTCAATTTTGATATTTGTGCTTGCAGGTTAGAGTTTTCATAATCTTTTAATAATTTCTTTTAATTCTTCAATTGCTCTGTTTAGTGATGTTTTGTCGCATGGGTATCTTGAGTTTTGCCAGATCTTACGTAAGTGTCGTTTTTCTTGAACTTTGTCTCTGATAATTTTTGGGTAGCACTGCTGTTGTATAGGTGCTGCTTTGACATCACACGTTGACTCTTTCAATGTGGCGTGGACAAGTACATTGAAGTGTTCAACCGCTTCATCTATATCTTCGTGGGATTTGAGAGGTATCGTATAGGTATTAAGTTTATTTTTTCATCCATTGTTTTTCGAAAATTATTCCAATTGGTGGCTCTATTGTAGACTTTGCTAAGTCTTTCGGTTAGTATTATTGTACTAGTTATGTTTAGTATGACCGGTGAGTGGTCTGATGATAGGTTTGTGCATTCTTCATCATACATGTAATGGGGTGACCAGTTTTTTGTTATGAAGAAGTCAATGAGGTCGGGAACTTTAGATAAGTCAGTTGGCCAGTATGTTGGTTTTCCATGGGATGCATGTTTCAGCTGGAGTTTGCTGACTGTGTAATGCAACTGTCTTCCGCGTGGTGATATAAACCTTGATCCCCAGTTCGGATGCTTCGCATTCCAGTCGCCGCCAGAGATAAATTTTGCGCCCAGCATAGTGGAGTATTTCTCGAATTCTTCTGAAGTTATAGTGTGCTTTGGAGGACAATATACAGCCGATAGAGCAGTCTCTCCATTGTTAATAATATGAATGAACATTTTTGCCATTTAATTAACAAATCTTGTGTTTGTATATCTTTTCTTAATAAAATAATCCGGTCCCTACTTAATACCTACGTAAAAAAGCTATACTGTGAATCAATAATTTAATTACAATATACATATTTTACCTAATTATCCTTTTTAGTTGACAGTTGTTTGTAAGTGTTTTAATTTTGTATACTTATTGGTTTTTTTTTATTTTGCAGGAAACTAAGGAGATGATGCAGTGTGAGCCTTAATGTATGGATTTAAATGAAACAGTAGCCTAAGTCAATATATTTGTTATTTTCACTAAAGCTACTCGAGTTATTACACATTGTGTGTAATCGGTTAAAAAAAAAACTCTAATTAAATTGTATATAGATGACAATATATGATGTAGTAAAAGCGAATGGAGTATGAATAGAGTATAAATATCAATCAAATGCATTAAAAAAGTCAATATTGTGTGTATGTAATGTTTATTGTTGCAAAAGATTGAACCCAGTGGAAATCGTTAGAGGAGGCATAGAGGAGGTATAAGCCAAGAGGGACACTGAATTATGAGATATTTTGTAACTAGCAATAAAAAGGAAAGAAATCTCAAATTTAGTATAGAGAGCTTTATTGTAATATATGTATGTTTGTCACAGAAAACTCTTTGCTTGATGCACTTTTGATTTTTTTTAATATTTTTTATATAGAGAACAGTGTCTGTTTGTTTATGTTAGGTATTAATGTTATGGTAAACAAAAATAAATTTGCTATCGACAAACTCTTCATATTTGCATTTCTCTTTGTACAGATGAAAGTTTATTGGTCAACTTGTTCTTACATTTTAATATGATATAATTTTTTTAGATAAGTTTTATTGTATAAGTATTTTAGTTTTGTATTTAAGTCCCATCAAATATTGCTTTATGGCATATTCACTGTGTTGTTCTAGAAGTTGGTGTTGTTGTCAAAAATATATATTAAAATAGTTTAAACAATTTCATTTTTTTTTAAATATTTTTGTTTTCTAATAGTATTGTCTAATTTCAACTAAAACATGTGATAATATTTATTAGAAATGCAATCAAAGTTGATAAACTAATGAATGATTGAAGGCAAATTTTAGTTATATGTTTATCAAAAAAATTGTAGTCTTTTTTGTTATATGTAGTTAATCATATAAGAAATCTCTACATTTCATATTGGTTTTATGTTTATTAAATTTAACTCTATTGTTAAAAAAATTATATATAAAATGGAGTGAGATTATATATACGTGTAAACTGATTGTCACACTAGTTAGCGTCTTGGTGTGGTTAAACAAAGTTGGATGTTCGGGATCTGAGACTCTTAGTGGCTTTTTGATTAATTTGTACATTTTAAATAAATACATATTTTCAAAATATCATTTATAAGTTTATATAAGTAGATGCTCAACTTACAATTTTGTTGTTCGTATTTCATAGTTAATTTTCTCCGTTGTCTAAAACGATAAGAATGACTCCAGTATTTGCTATTATTATTATTATTATCTGGACTTCTAGGTAAGAAGCCCTTATTCAAGACTGAATACTTTCTATTTATTAAATGCAAATACTTTTCACGATTTCGATTGGTATTATTTATTGGTTTTTAAAATATTTTATTAGTATTTGGGTTTTATATGCTGCCAGTACTAGTTTCCACACAATACTTTTTTTTAAAGAAACAATACAGTGGAGACCCCCCGATTAACCGGCCCCGGCGTATCTCACTTATCCGGACTAGCATCTGAATACACTGATATGAAGATGTAGGCGAATGAGATTTGTTGAAAATTTAAATGTAATAGATTAATATGTAATAGTACTTCTTGTGTGGAAAAAATACAATAGTACACAGATAGAATATTGGTTGTACTCAAAAAGTCTATTCTAAATAAACTTTAAAGTAACTTTGGAAGTAATCTTAATTATTTATTTTCTTTGGTAATTTTAGTGTAAAAATAAAAACTTATTATAAAATCTAGTACTGTGTAGACTTAATAGTATAATTGGCCTGTTATTAAAGTCAAGTGTATAAATAGTAAATGTCAATAAGAGCGGTGTTGCTTTCACGACTATATTCAATAAATATTTTTAAAGTGTTGTCTGTAGTTTCATTGATGTTGGTAGCAGGTTTGATTTGATATGTTGGTACCTACTTTGTTTTAAATTAAAAATATAAAAAATGTATAGTTTTCTCAAATTTAAGCTTAGTACTGAATAGAATCGAGGACTTGTTGAGGGACAGCGTCTGATAGTAAACGCGACGGTTGTGGATTCGATTCCCATTTGAGGGATTAATTAATTATATAAATTTGCCTGCTCCGCTCTCTAGACAAAGTGCGCGTTATACAGCGTGAATCTAAAAGTGAATTGAAATAAAAGTGATCCTTTTTTATGTTTCTTCCAACTTTATTTACGAAGAAGTCTTAATGTTTATTTAAAGTTTAACAACAAGAACACCGACACCAAGGTGAAAAAAATATTTTATAATTTTTAACATTCAATATTATATTTATTATATTTTTAAATTTAAATAATGATAAAATCTTACTAAAACTAGATCAATTCCTTAGGACAGTGTTAAAAATTGAGATATTATTAAATATTAACATTTTAAGTAAGTACTCAAAATATATCTTGGCAAACTATGGCCAATGTTAACCGCGAATTAGAATTTGGGACTTTTGGTTTTTTTTTTATGTATAGTTATAGGAATAAATGCATTTATAACTTGTTTATTAGAATAATTATTGAATAAAAGCTACCGTATGTTTAAAAAGTTATACATAACGTTTATAATTTAGTAGTATTATTGAGACACATCGCCTGCCTGTAAACGCGACGGGTGTGGGTTCGATTCCTACTCGAAGAAATGAATTAATTTTACCTCCTCGCTCTTTTAACAATGCAAGCGCGGCGTTGAGTTCCGCCACTCAACACGCAGTGTCTACGAAATTGGGACAGAAAGTGAGAACGGAGAGTCTAATCACTAGGTTCCTTCTATCCCGAATGGGCATTAAAACTATAAATTGTACAATAAATTATTTATCTTATTATTTTACAAATGGCCGCAAATTACCAAATTTAAGACAATATTTGGCCTTCCACCAAAAAAAAGGCGTAGATTTGAAGGAACCTGATAAATCACATACAAATAAATAAAATACTATTAAACATACGATAGCTAGTATAGTATAGTCAATGATATAGGGATATAACAATCGTGTACTCGTAAATATACATTATATTTAATTCTTATTTATTTACAGTCCGACTCTATTGCTCCTCCATTTTGTCCGGCGGAGTAGGCGCGGGCTCGGCGGGCTGCAGCGTTATAGAGGCTGTCTGCTCCGTCGCCTCCTTTGAGACCAAAATAAAACAATAAGTCAATAGTAAAGTCTGATTAATCGCGTATATTCGATTGTAAATACTTTGGAAACCCCACATTTTGAACACTTTACAGTAGACCGTTTCAAAACAAACAAAATTAAAAAAAAGAATTTCTTCCAAAAAATATATCAACTTGCACTTCTAGGCACCAGTTAGTACTGAAGCAACGACCGACAAGGACCGCGCTTAGTCAGGAGCTGGTTCACTGCTGTCAATATTCTTATTCACTTAAGCATGCAAATAATTTTATTATTTTCAATATTAAAACACAAACACTACAATACAACGTTAAATAGGCATCAATGCTAATACCTAAGAAAACCGTGGAGTAAAAATATCGTTGAAATCTTTAAAATCGGAAAGCGGAGAACGGAGTGTCTTAACACTAGATTCCCTCTACCTACCCCGCTACATGCGGGATACACTACCTGCACTTCCGTAGAAGTAGTGTGCTGGTGTTTCTTGTGTTTCCTCTCGACGTGACCGAAGCAGTGCTCGCACTCGTCCTCACTCTCCTCCGAGTCCGACTCGTCGAAGCGGTGAGGCTTTTCATATATACAGCAACCTTTGATAGACAAGAATTATACTTACAGACAAGAATTATTTAAAAAAATATTTGGGCCTATTGTAGGTAGTTTAATAGCAGGTTCGAATCCCACTAAGTGTTACAATGTAATGTATTATGCAAAATAAATATTTTCTATTATTTATAACAACGGTAATGTCCTCTGCCTTCTATTAATATCCAACCAAGTCTAAAGACATTTGAGTCCAGATATTGCGAGTTTAATGGCGGAACTCCACGCCGAACTTTGTCTCCTTTGAGCGAGGAAATGAATAATATATTCTCTCAAAGGGAACCGAACCCTGAACTATCGTATTTATAGTATGACACTGTTCTTTAAAAAATATATAATTATGGAGGACTATGTTTATATAAAATTCATCCTTCTTAGAATTAACCTATTATGAACTTAGGACTTGTGAACGTCCGTTTCTAAGGAGATTTTCTCAAACATTACAAAAATTTACCACATCTCTTTCTAATTTACATACACCTAATGATCTTAGTGGAAATCTCCAGATAAGGCGTAGGCCAGATTATTTTTGTCTTTTTGTACACATTAAAATTAGGCTACGTTTACATTTTTTCACTTACATTTGGATTTCTTCTTGTTCATATTCTCATTGTCCACAGTATCTTCCGTCCAGACGACCTTCTTCCTCGACTGAGTGCGCGTCGGCCTCAGCGTTATCACTACGCGCTCCGCCGACCCCTATTATGTACAAAATACATTCAGTATCATAAGAATTCAATTGGATGCCTTTTTGTTTATTTACAACAAGAACGTTTTTTATTGAAAAATATTTATATCAAAGTACTATAATAATAGGGCTTTTTTGGTGTCTTAGGTTTTTTTTTATAGTAAAGACAAGGCTATTAAGAGTTCGGGTCACTTGATACATAACACCAGTGGTATTACAAGTGTGTTGCTTTTAAGGGGAAGGTATATATGCCTTTAGTAGGTACCCATGTACAAATGCGCAAATAGAGCCACTTCCATGCCAGCAGTACGTTCCCGTATGTAAAGTTAAAAAAATATACCTGCCCAAAATATGAATAAGAATAAAAAAAAATTATTTTGCGCTTAGGCTGCGTAACATTCGTAGAAGTTAGGCTTACAAATTATTAGAATATTTCAGACATGGTTTTAAAATATATTTATTTAACTCTCTAAAAGTTATGTAAAAATAGAGAGTGAAAATAAGTAAAATTAAGCAATATTTCAATATTATTACAGTAGCCAGATGGCTAGGCAGCAGTTGTGGTTCCTATCCAGGTCAACCGATGAATAAATCTCAAGTATTTTTTATACATATGTATGTTTAATTCATAATGTGTTCACATACTTACATACTTATAATAAAATGAATAATTATTAATAACTCGTTTGTTTGAATGTACTAATCTCAGGAATCCATTTAATAAAATTTAATAATATCTTTGTGTTTGACGGGACATTTATTGAAGAATGCTATAGACTAAATAGCACAGCGTCTTAGTTAGTGCTCTAAGATATTTCCACCTGAAGACTAGATAGGGCAAGACTGGTGTATCACTTATATCTTCTTATAAATAAAAATATAAATATTTAGTTATATCTTAAGTTTTTGCAAGAAATGCTTAATGAAACCTACCTTTTATAAAACTTTTATAAATATGTACTAGCATATAAGATAATAAGATGAAGGACATTTTCCAACACTCATTGTTATGTTTCCGATTAAATTCAGATAAAAATTATCACAAGAGATAAATAAAAGAAAACACTTATGTTGTGTAAACATATGTTCAAAAATAACAATAACGTAGAGTATATTATATAATAAAAATACACATGCTAAAAACCAATTTAAGTATATATACATTTACATTTAACAAAAGAATATTATTTTATAATTTTATTTTCATATAATCCATTAATTTTAGCTTCATGGTACCCTAAAAAGTTTGATAATATGTCTTTAGTATGCTGTCCTAATATCGGGGGAGCTGTTCTCACTTTATTCCCACCTTCAGTGTATACAGTCGGAGGGCCCACCATTTTCACTTTTCCTGCCACTTCATGCGTCAATTCCTTAACTAACTCAATTTCTTTAACATGTTCGTCTTCGAAAACTTCTTCCATAGTATTAACAGGACCATTAGGGAAACTAGCATTCTTAAAAATTTCCATCCACTCTTTTTTAGTTTTAGTCACAATAATTTCACTTATAATGTTTACAATCTCATCTCGGTGTTTCACTCTTAAAGAATTATCTTTAAATCTTTCATCTTCTATCAAATCTTTTCTATTGATGAGAGTACAAAAGTCCACAAACTGGGCATTAGATCCTGTACCTACGACTATATCTCCATCTTTGGTTTTGAATGTTTGATATGGTACCAAATTAGCATGTGCAGTACCCCACTTTTGAGCTTCTATGCCACAATTTAAATAACTGTTAGCTATATTAATCATACTTGAGATTTGTGTAGAAAGGAGGTTGCAATCTATTTTTTGTCCACGCCCAGTCTTATTTCTATAATATAAAGCTGTCATAATTGCCCCAAAAGCATGAAGGCCAGTAGTTACATCAGTAATTGCAACTCCTGCTTTCACAGGATTACCATTTCTTTCACCTGTCGCATTCAAAAAGCCCCCCATTGCCGCGGCAATGACATCATACCTTAAAAATTGAATTAAGGAAAGTATGTTTGAATTAAACTTTTTTTAAATTGTAATCACATTCAGTTTTTTTAAAGTAACTTACCCTGGCTTTTTAGCATAAGGTCCAGTTGGTCCAAACCCAGTTATAGCACAATATATTATTTTAGGATTTATTTTGCTTAACTTGGTATAACCAACTTCAAGCTTGTCTAATTTTCCCGGCAGAAAGTTTTCTATAACTACATCACACTTCCTTGTAAGATCATATAAAACTTGTTTACCTAAAAACAAAATATATTATGCTTATTAATTTAAAATGTGTATAGAATATGTTAAATAAAAATGAACTTTTCACACTTTTTACACACAAACAACAAAAATTATATCCAAATTTAAAATAAATATATTTTTAAATGATAAATTAATGAACTTACCTTCCAAGGTTTTTAAATCTATGCAAATACTTTTCTTGTTTCTGTTAATAGCCAAAAAATAAACAGAATCATTGGAGCCTTTAATGAAGGGAGGACCCCATTTCCTAGATTCATCTCCGTCCAAACTCTCTACTTTGATAATATTTGCACCTAAGTCCCCTAAAGTCATCGTGCAAAAGGGTCCCGCAACTACTCTCGTTAAATCAATAACATTGACATCACTGAGTAAACCATCACATTTAGTGGAATATTTTGGCTGTACACATTTTTGGAACTTAAAATAACATTTTGTTGGATTTAAAAATTTTGTTATAGACCGTTCTATGACATTCATTGTGAATATTGCAAATATGCCGAGTGTAATGAAGATCGCAGTAGTTTGTTTTATTATCTCTTATAAACTATATGTTTGACCGAGTATTACCTAGTTAAATAAAGTTGATAAGGTTGTTTTTCTATTTACCTCCTGTAGTTGGGGCGGCACTGTTGTCACTGCTGTACTCGTCGTAGCCATCTCCTCAGTTCTTAAAACCCTTTGACGATCGCCCATGAAACTACTTTAAGTAACTGCTACTTTCCCATTATTTTATAATGTGGTAAAAACCTCAATTAGACCAATTATCGTGACGTAAATAGCACGATTTGCTTTATCACATACAAACCTATTAGCAAAACGCCGCGATAATTTCGAGAACTTAGATTTTATTTTATAATAAATGTCAAATACGTCAATTTGACAGTGACAAATATTGTTAAAGATAACAAATAATTTTCGTTTTAAAATTTGTAACATTGTTATAAAAGAAGCTATGTATAAATTACATATATATAGCTACACGCTTCATCCCTTGCGGGATAGCAAGGGAGAAATTCCACAGTTCCTACATATCTCTTTGGCCCTCAAACAATATTTCCTCCTACCTCTTTTATTATTGACTGTTGCTTCATATGTCTTATTAACCATCCACTCATCACTCATTATCTCGGCGAACCCAAGCCACCTGGGCATATTAATTTTGACACTTACTGTGAAATTATTGCGGATTTGGTTATTTAAAGTGCATATCCTCCGCATATCCAAATTCATGGTTCTTTCATTCTTCTGCAATACCTAAATTGTTGCATCGTTGCAAACACAGCATTTTATACGGTCGAACGTGCAGTTACACTGACGTTTCGCCGTCTCATCAATGCACCGTTTATTTTGTTACCGGCAACAATACGCCTTTCCACGTCTATTTCGTATATTCCATCCTAACATACGTCCCAGGTACCACCTCATTCACTTGTTCTAATATCTTTCCGTTTACACCAATCTTGCAGTCCATCCTTTCTTCATCTCTTACATATACCAGAACCTTAGTCTTACTCGCGTTCAGGCTTAGACCATTACTTGAGAACAATATTTGCCATACACTAATTAATTTGTCGTTGTCAATTTATACATTACTAAGTAGACAATATAACACAATAACAAATATGATTAAAACAAAAAAAAAAAAAAAAAAAATTAAGATACTCACGTAAAACATTGTTAGTAATGATCATATATGTTTTGACTAGTCCAAATTTAATGTTGTAAAATTGCGCTCCTTCAAAAGTGATCATTTTTCTACCATAGTTGGTTCTTGTCCTGGGCAGTACCAATAAACTAGCTCGGCGTTTGCAGACATTGCGACTACTAGCATCTTGTGTTTTAATAAAGCATATATTGCTATATGTATATATATATATATATATATATATATATATATATATATATATATATATATATATATATATATATATATATATATATATATATATGTGTCTTCGTAAATTTATTTGCTTGATATTAAGCGCGGATAGTTAAAATATTAATTTAATAAGTTTGTTCTGAGCTATTTGTACATCCAATAATTTATTTCTTAAAGCTCTGTCAAACGCCCTTACCAAGTTCACATAAACACAAATATTTTTTTGGTTTACCGCCAAAAAGAATTCCGTGAACATACAGAGGGAAATTAATTGATCCAGGACATAAAAGTTTGTATATTTTTCAAATCAATTATCTTGAAAATTTTGTCACTAATAATAGTTGAAATACTAACAATATATTATATATAAAAAAAGGTTTGTTGTAATAATGAACATACTATATTGAATTTCAATTTTATAAGTGTAAAATAAATCACTACATACAATGTACACGTAGTACATGCATATAGTGCTATATACAATATTACAAATAATTTCGATCAGTATTAACTAATAGTTGTCCAAGTAAATAATGAATCATTGACCATGTTATTATTATTTCTACTTGCTCCGATATATGTATGCGGAAAATGTGTGTAGCTATAACTTATATGAAAATCTAAATAAAGAGCCGGCTCAGGTACTTAAATGGTATGCCGCTTTAAAGCATACATTGCTTATGAGAACAAAAATGCATTTTTCTATGTAAGCACCTCTGAAGAAAGATTTTTAGGAAGCCTCGTTCCCTAAAAATTATTACGTACAGCATCTATAATTCTAATCTTTTCACCAAAAAGGACAAATCAATAGAAAAGCACGTGGTTGGGAATTACTCTCAATGATTTAGACCAAAGTATGGACGATATACGATGTTGGTTCAAGTTTCAAATTACTATATATAAGTGAAATATACTGTTACGTGTGTAAAATGTACACAAACATATTACAAATATGAAATTGTATTATTAATAAACATTTAAAATTTTATTATTTATTTCAACGCAACGAGCTGTCACCATCTCTGTGATCGTTTTAATCTTGTGTAGATCAAAGTTAAGAAAAATATTCCATCATATATACAATTTTTATTTTATATGATGCCTATAAATAAATAAAGACTATAAAGTATAAACTAATACATAGATAAATGAAACCGCAACATGTTATTCTAATTTATATTCATTTAAATGTTAATAATTTAAATAGATGGCACGATCATTTCTTATTTAATCACTTTACGGCATAGCGTCTGACTGTACGTCGTACGTCATACGTCGGACGGTTATGGGTTCAATTCCCACTCTGGGGAATAAGTGATTTAATTTTCTCTCTCAAATAAGAAGACAAATCCGCCATTCAAGTCAGTATCTCAAAAATTGGGCTAAAATTGTAATAGGTACCGGATTTCATATTATAGGTACCTAATTATATATAAAAATAATTTAAAATTCAGAAATTAATATTTATATTAGGTTGATATCTATTGCTCACATAACATTGCGATAGGTATGCATCACTCCATAAGATGTTGCGTTCGGATTTAGAAATATGAATCCGTGACTCACGAATGTATAAATAATGTATTTGGAAACAATCATAGACAAAAGATTTTAGCTTGTGGATATTTTTTTTTCTTTTTATAGTTCTCGTAAGAGCTGTTCACTTATTAAATAATTTTAGTCCAGAATTTATTATGAAATAATGTTATTATTATTTTTTAGTATTTAGTCGTCGATAGACTAATGTTTTTTTTTCCAGCACTAATAGTTCTCTATTAATGAATAACAATAATGGAGCTGCGCATTTTATGAACTTATAGCGAAAGGTCGTTAAATTAAGTGAATAAATAACACTTATTATTTAACTATTATCAAGAATATATAAATTGTAGAAAATAATAAAATATCAGAATAGTTCTGTCTTTTAACATATATTAATATGTATATTGTCTGATAAGTTAAGGACAATAAAAAAATAATGTAACATAGACGGTATATAACTTCCAATCAACAGTCTACAGGGCTTATCCAAGTATGTGAACATGAAGGAGGCTGCTTAATATATTTTCGTATATGTGGAGCTATAAGTGGTGTCAATTATAAGCTAGTCACTTAAACAACGAAAATGATAAATAAAAATGTATACCACGTGACGCAGAAAGACAGTATCTGAGTGGTTAGAAACATGGTGGTTGTGGTTCAGAAAAGAATGGAACCACTCAAGGCAATGGGTTTACAACCGTAAGTACAGTATAGTATAGTAGCTTTTTTTTATATATATAGTAGGTATAGTATCAGTCGTATATATATAATAGCTTATAATAGTTTTCCATAAGTGTGGCGGAAAATGGTGAGCGGTTCTTTCTCATCATTATACTATATGCGGAGAAATGCGGGAAGATAAAAATAATCAAATGAAGATGATTTATAACACACTTAAAAAGCCGTTACGCGATTAAATTGAGCATTCGAGAACAGATTTAGGGTTTAATATAATTTTATAAATAAAATGTCCTCGGACATCTCATAAATTGAGCTAAACTGCACATAATGTGGACAAAGAAGGACAATATATCTTCGCATTATTAAAAAATATGTTTCAATTAATAAACATAATGTGAGAAATATGCTAAATAATTTTATTGGTATAATAATAACACAGTTGTGTTATTGGTTTAGTTTGAATAAAAAAATAAGCTTGGAGTAGGCTTTTTTATTCGTTTTAAAGTTTCGTTCGATATTCCATACTAAGAAAAGTAAAATACTGGTTTAGAGAACACATATAAATTTGAACGCAGCGGGATTTGAATGCACACGTCCAAGCTCTCCGACCACTGAGCCATACGTTCTCAGTTTTTAGAACTTTTGTAATAATAAAAATGTTACTAGTGATAAGGGGACCATGTACCTGATAATAAAAAGATTTTTATATATATTTTGTAGATAAAATTTCTTATGAAATTAAATTATAATTAACTATTGCAATACCATTTTAAATACATTATTTTAATGTAATTTGTCAGTCTTTTTTGTACTATTGAATCTGCAAAATGGAAAATTAAGAATATCGCTCAACACATTTAGTTTCTACAATACAAACATAAATTCATACATACGTCGTGGCGCAGAGGCACAGTGGCTATCTGTAAACATGACGGTTTGTGGGTTCGATTCCCACTCTGGGAGAATTCATTATTTTCATTTTCTTCGCTCTGGCAACGTGTGAAAGCGCGGCGTTGGGTTTCGGACACAACATGTAATGCCTCGAAAGGCGGAGAGTGGGGTACAGAACTGCCTACATTCCCTCTTTGACCCTGCTATATACGAGATACAGCGTGAAGCTATATTATTTTTTAATTTAATTTCATATACAAATAAACACATTAACCTCTTTTGTGTCGTATAATCGGGCAAAAATAACAATTTAGTCCGCAAGATCTCCGGCCCGCAAGATCGTCTGCAATATCTCGTAAAATATAAAAATGTTCTTTGAAAGAATTTATTGGAATAATTCCAGAACGTATTCTATTCGTTTGGCATTTAAAAATAACACGAGTACTAAATGCAACGGTCCAGGAAACAGAAGGATTGATGATATTTGTAGTTTGTTTAAACAATTTCGCATATAGCAATAGCTTATATATAGCTAAAAAGATAGAGATAACCAAACATAACTACTAAGATATATATATATATATATATATATATATATATATATATATATATATATATATATATATATATATATATATATATATATATATATATATATATCGTGTATTATCATAAACGTCATTGTACCTATGATTGTGGATCGAACTGAGAACCACCATGGTTACACTCAGATACACCGCGACGATGATTTCAACAGTGTATTTGTAGTGTTATCTAAAAACTATAGCGCCTCTATCTATCATAATATTTTGAATAACGGCTTATATTAATGGCTCAACCAATGATGTTTAATGTTTTAGAATATAAAATTGTGCTACAAAGATTAATTTTATCGCGTTATGTTAAGATATGTAAATATTATTTTAAGTACATAATGTACTAATATAAATTTATAGAATTAAATATATAAATTTATAAAATGATATACTATTATTATTTACTTTCATTAAAAATTATTAAAGTTAAGTTATAACGATTTCAAACATAGTAATGTCGTCGTGGCTTGTAAGCGCGACGGTTATGGGTTCGATTCCCGCTAGGAGGAGTGAATTATTACATTTCCTCGCTCTGGTAAGATAAAGCGCGGCGTTGACTTCCACCTCTCGCCGAAAATTTACTATGAGAGAAAAACTTTTTAAAAGTTTTTGTACTACGATTACTCGAATAATATAATATGAATGGATTTTGTTGGTGACTAATATACTAGTACAACAAAAGGAAAGTAATATTAAATTTCAAAAACTATACGCACAGATATGAATATAGATAAAAAATATTTGTATTCGTTTATAGTAAAGATAAGTAAAGATTTATTGACACTAGTATATCTTTTGAATATTAAAAATTTGTTATTATCTGTATAAATTGATTGTGTGTGTACTACGAATCCGATTCTATAGTTGGATCGGCGTTAGTGACAAGACTTTTACTACGAGTATTACAATACAGGGTCGTCAAAGCTCAGATCTTAGTCCGCTTCAATTTAATATACATAAGGCGGGAGGCATCTGTCACGATTTCCACTCTCGGATTAGCGCTACCTGGGTCAAATGGCGAGAGGTCAATGTTTGGATCTGCGTCTGCGACTGAAGAACTCCGCCTAAGCCCAAGGGGTTGTAATAGACCATAGATACTATCGAAGAACTACTAGAAGAAAGGTGTTCCAAAAATTATCTAACTAAAGTACATATACATAAATACTTTTCGTAACTCTCAAACGGCATCAATTAAATTCAAAATTACAACTTAGCATTCACCTCCTGTCACCAATCCATTTTAGCATCTTTCACTTTCACATCTTTTATTTTTTTTAAATCATCACTCGACGTTGAAATAGGTTTCATATGGGTCATGTATAATTATCGGTGGCGAAAAAAGTAACGATATAATTAGATGCGGCATCTTGGTGCATGCCTTTCAATATTTGACATTTTAATTTATTACATTCCGACTAAAATTATTAATTAATTATTAAATAACTGCAAATAAAAAAGCGACACGATTTTATTCTGCATAACAAAATAAATTAGGACTCCATTCGCCGAATTTCCGCCCAATTTTAGGGCCATTGCGTGGTAAATGGCGGAACTCGACGCCGGGCTTTATCAAATGTACATTATATATGTCCTCCCTCGAGTAGGAACTCGAACCCGCGTTATGTTTATAGTCACAAGTCAGATTTTCCTACTGCGTCATGAGGACATAACCAATTAAATCATATTTCTACATGAAAGAAACTGATATTGGGAAATTGATAAAAATAAACACACATATTGAGAACTGGAAGACAGTACATATACATTGAATATTTTTATGATTTTTGAAGTTGTAATAAGCGTAAGAATTTCGACGCAGTGTGATGAAGAACACATGGCTTAGTGGTCAGAGAACATGGACGGTTTCCTTGAGGCGCGGGTTCAAATTTGTCTATGTTTACTTTTTACCTGAATAAATTGCCAAAGATCGAACTTGTTGTCTTATCTGTCTTGAAGAAATGTGTTTTTGTGGGCAGATGTCTGATGATAACGTGGCGTGACAATCTGTAGTATTATATGTAAGTATGTATAATCTATACAGTGCACACAGTAAGTTCAAAATAACAAAAATGAATGGCAATTGCAAAAAAGCAAGAAAGTTGTCAAATTTTATTGACTTTAGCTTTGAATAAACCTTGCGTAAAAGTTTTTTTTTTTACCAACTTCTTTGTGTTGGAAACGCCTATTTTTTCCTACGGCTATTAGTACCCGATTTTTTCCTACGGCTATTAGTACAACAGTTTTAGTTGTATTGATACAACTATCTATAGTTGTATATAGGTTAAGATAAGAGAAACACATGTAACTAATAGAAAGTGGTACTTGAATTACTTCATATATTAATAGACACAATGTAATATATTCGAAGTGAAGCTGGTCTTATTAAAGCTTAATATGTAACAGTAAATTTATCGTAAAGTGACTTTCAGCAATCAAAATTACAGCAAAATAATAGAATCAAAAATTAATTTAAGAAGTAATATTTAAAAATAACTCAAATACTCCATTGGCTAATTAAGCTAAATTTTAATTAATTTTCATAAATTATCGATCGGGTATTAATATATAATGGCTTCAAAGACAATTCTGCAATCAAACAAAAAAAAATCTGGCTGCAAAAAATATTTTTTATCGTTTATTAGCATTCACCTTAAAAGTATTTCCAGCTAACACATTAAGTACCAAGCCAGGTTTTTTAGACCTGGTGCATGTGCTAAAATCGTGATTTTTCCTTAAATACAAGCTGTAATTTCATTTGTTTTCACCGTACAAATAGAGTGAGATAGTGAAGATATTTATGTAAATCCATTAGCTTTGTTGAATCGATGGACAATGAATGGGTTAGTTAGCTACATTCTTGGATATACACAGTACAATAAAATCTTTTAATTTCAAATATTTATCCTAAATTAAGACAGAAATGTGTTAAAGGTGATGCAAGGTCAATGCTATGCCAGCTATCGTGTTAATGTATAGAATTTATATTATCTTAATGCAAGGAAAGAAATGATTGAAATAATAACAAACACTTGTCATTCCGCCCATGGCTGGTTTATTAAATTGTTGTTGAAGCTTGGGCGGGCGGTGCTCCAGCGTATCAAATATAGCGCAGGGTATGATTATCCAGAAGCGAATACCACAGAGACGGATTCGCATTCATCGTAAATACTGTTTAATTGCTTGAATAAAGTTGAACGGATTGATTTATAAATTTATTTGTTTAAAATTGTAAAGTCAATGTTTTTCTTTAACAACTTCACATTTTTCCCGCATAGCAGAGTCGGCAAATGACAGATATATGACATTCATTGTATGTTGAGTGAATTAACGCATTTGATCTCTTTTTTTACATGCATTGTATTATTATGTAAAGTTAGTTATCTTTTCACCGTACATTCTCCTTCGTGTATTCTCCATACAACGTGACATTGGCGAAGTGAATTGTGCTCAACTGGCACGCTCGAAACGCCATTACTGCAGTACAGAACAGAACAGAATTAACGCATCAATTTGTAATTCTGAAATTATTCTTCTATGAATAAAGAAAAGAAATCGCAAAATATTTAATTATTCTAAAAATTTTTATTTTTTTATTTAATTTACCACATCATTTAACACTGCTCAGCAATTTCAAACAGCCAAGACAAAAGGAATCGCTACAAAAATGACTAGAAAAATTTCAGAAATGTTTTCAAAATTATTCATCGTTTGATACAAAAAAAAAAAAAAAAAAAACCTTCAATAATATACGCTGCACATATACCTACAGTGACTTGACTAATTATCGATACGTTCTTTAAATAGCTGACGTGACGTGTGACGTTAATTAAGGTGGAGGCAACGACTTGGCAAGACAAATTCCGTGAAAGCAAAATTATAAACAACAAAGTATTGGGACACTCCCGCAGATGCCGCTGCGACATACGATAAATCTTTGGGCGATGCCAAAAAATAAGAATATTATGTTTCTTAAATGTTTATAAGCATTCTTTGTGCCCACTGTATTTATTTAGTTTCACACTGGACGTCATTGTTGAAGGTTCAAAATGATCTCTAGCTCGGAGGGAACTAACTTGGTGGCCACCTATTGCATTCTGCTGCTGCTGCTGGTCTCATTGTGGCTTCTGTATTCGGCATTTTAAATGGTATGTACAGTAATTGCTTATTATTTATTATCAATTTAATATATATAGAAATTATAATAAACTTTTAGTTTACATTAAAAGTTAATAAATATAAAGCTTTTTTTTATTTTAATGCCTTCATATGAAACGTTTACATATATGTAGATTTATACATAAGCTTTTGTGAAAGCATAATTCAAATTATGTAGAGCTTCTGCAAAGATTATTCAAAATTTTTATTATTTTTTTCTTTCTTATATAATATATCGTGTAAGTAATTTAGATTTTTCGATATTTTCAGTATCGACATAGTTGACTCATAACTAATGAATACTTTGAAATTTTATTGAAATACTTTCAAATTTATATTTATTTCATGTGTTATAAATATACAGAAATTATATTAAATGTGACATACTAAAATAGAATCGTAACACTCAGCAAGGACTGTTCATTTACATACATATAGATAGGTACGTAGGTATATTAATCAATACACATACATACATACATCTTTGAATTAGTACCAAGATATCATTATTCTCATTAATTTAATACTTTTATCTATTTTTCCTTCTTTACAAAGTTTTTTGTGAATCTACAAATACGCTTACTACATAAAATAATACTTACCAACCCCAAGTATGTTTTTTACAGTAGTTATAGGTTTTTAAAATATTAGCGTATCCTTTGAACCTGTCGTAGCGCAACGGCACAGTATCTGACTGACAACTGTACACTGGGAGAATTTTCGTTTTCCTCGCTCTGGTAGCAAGACAAAGCACGGCGTTGCGTATCGCCACTCAACGCGCAATGTCTTGAAAGGCGGAAAGAAGATTCCCTCAGCCCACCCTGCTCTTCACATACAGGATATAGCGTGAAAATAAAAAAAGCATATCCTTAACCGATTCGTCTCTGTACAATGACGTAGCCTGGAGTCAGTAGGATTAGCAATCGATCAGTTCAGTTGTACGCCATCATGCCGATCAACGCTGAGACTGTGAACCTCGCCGCCACCTATATGATCCTCGTGATCCTTTTGTTCTTCTTGTGGCTCCTGTACTCCGCGGTCTTCTAAGTGTAAGTCTGTGTATGTGTGTGTGTGCTAGTGATTGTGATAAAATAAAATATTCAGGGCATAGCTTAGTAAATATTTCATGACGTTTTGGTCTGAGATCCCTTTATTTATAACAGATGGGTGTACCGAGTGGGAGGACGTAGAAGATTCTCTTTTAAGGATATATGTGGTTCTTTGGGAAAAGTAGAAAGTGCTTTATTCTCAACAGAAGTCTTGAGTTTATGTAGTTTATTATATCATGTCCATATATTCGTAATTTAAATTGTTTTATTAATTACGTACTATTCGTATGTAGAAGCAATGATTTCCATTGTAGGTTTTACTGTAGGTACTGCAAGTTCAACACTTTCCTACGTTTGTCCCAACTCCTCTTTACTCTTTTCTTTATTCATAACTTTCAGAGCCATGTAAAATAATATTTTAATTTCGTATGCCATTTGTATATGATATCCTTATAATATAATTTGGCGTCAGATCAATAATTCGCGAAGGCTTGTTTGTTATTATTGTTATCAGTATCCAAAATTATCCTAAATCCTGTCAACGACAGATCTATAATTACATTGATATTTATAAATCTGGATATTCAGCTTGGTATAGGGGCGTGTTGCGCGGGCGCACGAGTGGGGACATTTTAGTGTCACAAGTCAGTTTTCTGGAGATTCTTGTCCAGTGAGCGTGTGTCAAGATGCCGAACCACGAGACGACGAATCTTATCGCCACCTACCTCATCCTGGTGCTACTCCTAGCGAGTCTCTGGCTACTTTAACTCCGGATTGTGTCTCTGAGGTGCTCAATTAAGTTATTCCTAACCATAAGATAACGTTCTATTATAAATATCGATTAATCATTCTATGACTGATTTATCATAATTAGGTCTTCATTTTGTTGATTTAAATCAATGTTTTATGCATCCTGTCCTATCTATTAGCTGTAACAAAATATTTCTTCGTACGTTCACTATAAAATGTGTTGGCAACGCTAATGCAATAAAACGGGAACCACATTGCAAATAATATTCAATAAATAACTCTATGGACAAGTTATCGGTATCGTAATTAGCGCATATGTCCGTTTCATCTCATTTTATAGCCGATTAAAATTTTTCATTGATGTTATTTAGCGATGCTGTACAACATTTCATTAATCACTTTAATTATTAAAGCTACCTTAATTTCAGTAAGTTATAAAATTTTAAGTATCGTATACAATAAATACATATATAATTTAATGCTACAAATAAAAAACAAAATGGAATCCAGTCATAAACACTTTTTGTCTCTTCCACTATGATTATGAATACAAAATTAGGATTTATATATATATATATATATATATATATATATATATATATATATATATATATATATATATATATATATATATATATTTTTTTTTTGGAACTAACATATCTAAATAGCGTTTCTTAGATCGAGAATGAATTTCAAGCAAAAATATAATCTTTTATGTGACAGCGTCTCGGTCTCTCTTTCAATGAGGCGTTCGAGCCCGTACATGACAGCTACATATGTCACATTGCTTCATTTGCAACTTTATCACAGAGGTTATACAGGGATATTCAATTTAAATTTTCACCTTCACTTAGTGTTAAATTACTATCGAATTCGAGATATTGTGTATTCATTATATGCAAGTGCAAGGATCAATCATTCTCGGAGATGGAATAGACACCATAACAATTACTACTACCACGGTGGTTTAAAATCATTTTATTATTTTGTACTCTTCTTTTTGCCCCTTAGTAACGTTACGTCCGGTGAGTTTGATTTTTGAACCTGCCCATAATCAGAATAATTATTTCGAAATAAGTTTTGTATGATATTGTTATACTTAGAAAGTGCTTACGTAATAAGCGCAATGTCAATAAAGCTTGTTAAATTGGATAGGTATCTATATACTTAAAAAAAACTCATACGTACAAAGTACATGTCACAAGTGAAGCTAATGTATAAATCTCGTTTATATTTCAACTAATCTAAAGAATTTTCATGAATTTAATTGTAATTGAAATAATAGAAGTAATATAAATTATATTGTTTTTTATTCTGTAGTAATAATTAATTGCTATTTAGTATTTATTAATGTAGTTATAAGATTTCCAAAAGGTAGCCCGATGGGAATCGTGTTATATGGACACTTCGCCACACGTTCGTGTCACATTGTTGCGTTTCATTTGTAATAAATTTACCCTCATGCACGGAAAGAAGTTTTACTTCAAATATATCCCCTCTATAGCTAAAGGCAAAGTAAAAGAAGATAGATGATTTTTTTTAGATTAGTTCTCATAGTATTTGTATCTGTACAAAATAGAAGTGAACATATATACGCTGAATAAATACGCTACAAAAAAAAACATAATGACGCTTCGAAATTTAAAAAAAATTGTGACTAGGTTAATAAAATATACCAATTTAGACTGAAATCGAGATGATATGATGATGACATATATAACTATCTATAACCGAGCGAAACGCCTGCGCCTCTTCAAAATAACGTTGACTCTAAAATTAAACCGTCCAATTGTACCGAAACTCCGAGATTCTTGGTAATATGAATATTTGCGATACATACATACATACATACGTATATACATATATACATACATACATACATACGTATATACATATATACATACATACATACGTATATACATATATACATACATATATACATGTGTATGGGATGGGTAGGTGTGCCAAAAGTGAATATAAAAACAGTTTTTTATATGTAGACACGTCACCACAGTGAAAATATGCCATTTGTTATTTCAACAAAGTCAACGACTTTGATATTATTAAAAATATATATGTTTAATTATATCAATTATTATATAGTCTAGTTTAATATTGTTTTTATACGTTTTGCTTAGGAATAGTTAAAGCAGAAGTTAAGACAATGATTCTAGAAAATCTATAATTTGTATATACATACATATACTATATAGGCAGAGGTAAACTGTTAGGTTCTAGTACACAGCTAATATTGGGTAAAAATTCTAATTTAACAATATAGCATGTGATATATTTAATATCAATATTTAAAAACACACGCCACCAATTATTGATCTCTTTTCACGGCATACAACATTACATTGAATGGTTGACGTTACGCTCACGCATCATATAGCGTATCAAATTGATAGCGGATTTTTCTAATAAACCAATTACAATTTTCGTGTTTTTAAAAAAAATATGAATTGTCAAGGAGTTTTAAGGCTCATGATGTATATATGGGGAAAGACCTGGCGACCAGGAATACAGGGGAACCTAGTTCAGTCGCCAATCCTATTAAATTATTTTTTGTCGTGCCGTAGAATGTCATATTTTTGTAATTTGTACTAATGTTATATGCTAATTACAAAAAAAAACACGTGTCTATAGATTTAATTTCTATATGAATCTTTACAGATAAAATGCTTAAAGAGCTTTTATTAATGTATTTGGAAATACATAATATCCCGAAATTGACAAGTAGGTACCGAGTGCTTTAATATAAAGTTCTCTCCGAGCACCTTACACAATATGCGGGATTTTATAATACCTGGAGTTCACGAAGACAAAGTTGCAGATAAAATATATTGGCCATATAAATACTCAGCTGTCCAGTACTAAGAATAGTGTATGTAAATAACAGAGGCTGAACTCTTAGCAATTAATCTCTCTATGCATATTAGCGTTACGCATGTGTAACTTGCAAATTACGTTACACTGTTAAAGTAATAATACATACATAGCTTCACGCTTTATCCTAGGGATAGTCAGAGAAACTGAAGCGCCAAACGCTGCGGTCCCTGCATACCTCTTTCGCCTCGTCCACTGTCACAAACCTCTTCATACATGCCCTCCGTGGAGTCCTCATTCTTTTTACGTGACTTCCTCCAATAGCTTTGACACTATGTTTTCGGAGGTCAACCGAGGTCCCCTCTCTTACCAATTATACTTATTATATTAATATTACTAATTATAATAGTAGATTAATTTACTATTCTTGAATAAGACGCGCGATGTGTAAGAACGTTTGTTACATTTCAAATTGATTAGTAAACAAGTCATTACTCAGGCGCCATCAGAACATCAAAAATATACATTATATTATGATTATTATTTAGCTTCACGCTGTATCCCGCACATAGCCGTGTAGGCAGAGGGAGCCGTAGGCTGAAAGAACCTAGTGTTAAGACACTCCATTCCCCACTTTCCGCCAGTTGAGTGGCGGAACTCACCGCGGCGCTTTGCCTTGTTGCCAGAGCGAAGAAAATGAAAATAATTCATTCTTCCCTACGATACGTATATACGACGTAAATAACCTTATGTTGAATGTTAAAAAACTAAATGTATAAATGTATGTGTTATTTAATGTCAATAAATTAAATTTATATCTCTCTATTAAAAGTGAAACACTTAAAACAATTGACAACAGTATTTTAATGATTTTTGAAATGTGAATCCACACAAAGGATAAAAATAGTACTTATAGAAATAAATTGTACGCAGCGGGATTTGAACCCGCGCCTCAGTGTGGATTAACACTTTAAAAATCATTAAAATAGTTAATAAATATGCTATATATATTGTTCTTTGCAGTAATCTTTGTGTAGCGGAAATTTGTAAAAATCTCCTTACAGAGATGCTAACAACCTAATAAGTTATATATAGCAAATAAGAATCGACAGTATCCTTAGGTATAGCTATAGATTCCAAGATCCAGTGGAATGCCCACCTAGAAACACATGCAGATAAACTCAGCGCCCTATAACACTGTTCAGGAATATTTAAATAATAAAAACGTATGGAAATTATGTCATTTGAATTTCATGCAGGATACTACTACTACCATTGTATTTAATAATTATAATTATTTATATTTAAAAGAACAACGTTGAGTTTCTTGCCGGTTCTTCTCAGCAGAACTGCCTTGTTAGCCTTCTTGCCTAGCGACATGTTCATTCGACGATACATAAGTACATGTAAAAGTCTATTTGAATAAGGCATATTTATTGATATTGTTAAAATAAGAAAATTTCCGACGTACTGCTATTAGCGTCACACGGCCTCAAACTAGAGACCGACAAACAAATAGATACACTAGAAGTGTATATAATAAAATATGATCAAAGCCAACATTCTCTAGAATTCAAACTTTGAAACTCAAATTCTTGTAAAGAACATCAATAATCTATTCTAATTCTGACGGCAATACGTCTCCATCGTGAATCAAGCTTGACTTTTCTCATTATGTTAGAAATAGATTATTTTGGCGTAAATTTAGAATGTATTTTTAAATTTAAGATGTTGGTGACACGAGTCGTGTCGCCCTTGTCCTTTACTACCCAGTATAGGTTATTCTTTAAATAAAATTTTATTGTAAATACAATAAATTTAAATTTTTTTATTTTATAAAATTATAAAATAAACGAATTGACACCGACTTTTAGTCCAACCGTACTACTATACTAGTACACTATATAATGTAGGGCACTATCTAGGACTCTGACCTAAGCGTTATAAACGAAAACGCCTTATTCGTACTTTGTAGCGACCTAACCTAGTGCACTAGAAGCAGTGCAGTGTAAACGCTACTTTGATCTAGACATTTTAGATGTTTTTTTATCATAAAAAAATGAACCATCACGCACATGGCTACAGTTTTTATTCTAGATTATTGCTAAATTTACAGAACTTTTAAATTTAATAAAATGTTTACACTATCTGCGGTTTAGTAAATTGATCAATTTTTTTCGTGCGACCTTTTTGTTTCTATTATAATATTAATAATCTGTATCAGATGCGAGTGCCAAATGGCCTACTATTTACTGTACGTACCCGCTATTTTATTATCTATTTTCATATTTTTTAGCTTTCGTGAAGACTATTTAGCTACTTTATGTTCGTAATTCGATTACATTTTATTTTAAGATGAAGCAAAATTGTTGAAACCGCAATAAAATTTTGTGAAATATTAGCATATTTTTGTTTTTACGCAGCTTTGTCTTTGAATTGTGAGAATTACGAGCTTATTATTTAAGAATTACGAGCTTACTTTTTAGCTTTGTTGTAGAAAAAGAAGCAAATTCTATACTTTTTTTATTATTTTTATAATCTTTGTTAAATAATAAGTTTTCAAATACAAATCGGTAATATCATTTGCCGCCATTCAACACGCTGTCTTTAAAATAGGTCCGTGTGCGGGCAACGGAGTGTCTTAACATTAGCTTCCCTCTGCATTGTGCGAGAAACAGCGTGAAGCCATTTGCATTCCTTATGATTTCGAGTCAGATTTTATTATATTTATATTTAACTTGCAACTTAGCCCGCGTGGTGTAATGAAAATAAGACAGAGAATGTAAGATCTTATTGTCCACGATATATTGTAAGTGCCTCAGTAAGCTCTGACTACAAATACAATGGGGTACATCAAAACGATGTACAAAATATAGACTGAAACCTTCAAGTTTCCCTGGTTAATGGACTATCCAACTAAATCCTGGTTAATGGATCTAATGTTAAGAAACTCCTATCCCCACTTTCCGCCTTTCGAGGCATTGCGTAAGACGCTGTGCCTCTGCGCCACGACTGTCCTCTAAACAAACTTCAGCTGTATTATATATTATTGGATATATTCAATTTATTTGCTATTTTTTTTTTTCTATTACAGATGTGGCCGGCAGCAAAACAACACAAGAGACCAATGAGAGATGGTGGATAGTTACACTTTGTAAATTGTAGTTTAAGAAACCGTAATTTTAGTTTTTAAGTTATTACTTTATAAGTATGTCGGTACTCGGTATACTCCAGAGCATTTATCCAGACACTCTGCAAGCTCAACAAACAGCTGAAAAACCATCTGATCTAGAATTCCAAAGGAAAACAAAAATATGAGAAAGACAAATAATATTTATATACAGAAAAATGTGCTATAAAACTTTTTAAAGTAGACAGTCTTTTTTTAATATTTTAAGTATTTGAATGAAGAAGTTTATTTAAATGGTCAATTTACCATAACGCCTTTTTGGCTGGTGTAACGATAATATGCTTAGAACGACATGACACGTTGAGACAGAGGGTTATGTAATAAATTTATTAAGTTTTAATTTTGGTTTTCTTTTCTTTATAGTTTAATTATATATAATATTTACCTAGCATATCATTAATCAAGCACATTCCCATATCGAATCAGTTATCTGGCACTGGAAAATAGGTTTCCTATGACCCAAAAGCCTTTTTGTCTTGCTTCCCAAAAAAAAACCTGTCATTAAACCCCAAAAAAAAAAATGCCAAGAAATTATATTTATGACTTATGACTATTTGCACTAAACACACAAAAATGTAGTTTATATCTGTTAATATGTATCAATGCGATTGCGATTAATGTTACAATGAACTTATACAAATCAAAATCTGAAAGACAAGACAAGAAGAAGCCGGGTCAGGTGGCGGCGATGTTAACGATCGCAGAAATAGAGTCGTACAACTGGCATTCATCCAAATTCTCTAATTCATAAATATGCTACAATACTTTGAATGAACGCGCTTAAAGCCGCCCATACACAATTATTGTGGTAAATCTTTATTATTTTTGACTATCAGACACATAATAAAAATTAGGACACGTGCATGTATAAAACTCTCTGTAAGCAGAGAGAAGTAGATAGAGATTAAATTGCGGAACTGTGGACTTTGTCACAACGAGGCAGAGGAGATCAAACCTAAAACCACTGCGTTTACATTCAGACGTGTGCGTTCCACTGCGCCACAATGGCCTTTTTCTAGTCCTAGCCTTAGTTTTGGATGAATTTCCTAACACTAAGCTCTAGTTATCTAAATCGCGGAACGAGGATATATTACAAACATATGCCTTAATATATTAAATAATCTCTAATATTGTATATATCATTGAGCGTGTATTGGCTGCTTTAAGAACAGCAATATGGCGATGACAAATTGATAAAGCCCGCACACAATATTAACAAAATGTCTGCTAAGAAATTGATCGTGAATTGCTGGGATTGTATAAATATTGAATCGACATGTTTATTTATAAAGATTTATGGTGATTTTTAGGTTTTAAGTAAAAGTTTCGTGTTAGAGTAAGAGTTTTTTTTTTATTTCATAACTTATAGCAAGAATCGTAATATTTATTTTGTTTAAAAAAACATGCTCTATTATTTATTTTGGCTATTTAATGTGAATATATATAACAATTACGAAGCATTACTATTATTGGGTGTTGGTGAATCGTTAGAATGATCCAGTTTCTGTTTATCCACGGTTTGCATGTCACTGTCTAGAGAGATCAAATTTTTCTCCTCAGTAGACGTGTCCCGTATGGGTTTCAGCTCATGGCTCCCTGTGCCAGATGTCGTTGGCACAGCTTCACTTTCACTGTACTGCACATGAGGCTTACGTCTTCTGCCAGGTTTATTTATTTTCTTTCCTGTCTCCTGTATATTAATGGTACTATGTTGCTCTTGGATATAATCTTCAACACTTTTTAAATAATGCGTACTTTTGAACTCAGGGATATTTTTTTTAGAGAGAGACTCCATGCTATCGCCTTTATCACTAACATCTATTTCAGATATCGTTTCGTTATAAGAAGATGGCAGTTCATCTGAATCTATTATTTCCGGTATTTCTTTAATATCTATAACTTTATTCGATTTTGAATAACCTTCTTCAGCATCTGTTTTAGCAATACTTGAATCTACGGAAATTCTGCTTTCTAGTGGCCATATGAATTCTTTTGAATCATTCTCTTTACTGGGGCCAGCTACCTCGTCTTCCAACTGAGTGGTTTCGTTTGGTTCAGGAGGGATTAATGGCGCTTCCTCTTTATATTCTAACGCCGTATCAAGATCATCATTCATATAATATTTTTCTTCAACTCTTCCATCCATCCCATCCATCCCATCATCTCCGCCATTGTCACTCGTAGATTCTTCAAGATCCTCTTGAAGATATTTGTAAATAGATCTTTTGCTTTTGGGAAAATGATTGAGAAGATCCTCCCAATCTTTAAGATATAGAGTAAGGACTTGCGTTTTCGTAACTGTTTTATATGAATGTTCGAATGGTAGGTCTTGAACTAGACCTTGGAGCTAAAAAAAAAAGGATTTAAATCAAATACAAATATTTACGTATGTTTTCAGCTTCACACAGTATACTGTTTGTAGTTCATCATAAGTTCCTTAAATTTAATTATAAGTAAATGGTTAATGGCTATAATGGCGTAAAATGAAAAGATTTCCTAAATTAATAATAATTCAATATTTTTCTGATTCTTAAAAGCAAAAGAAACAAGTAAATCTATAATATATATTTTTTTATATAATTATAAATATGTTTCAAACAAAAATGTATTCTACAGAACTAAAACTCATCACAATTATAGAACTTTACTGAAATTTCAATATTAAATTACCTCTCCAAAGAATTGACCAGAGTAGTAAGATCGAGTGGTGATAGATTTTTCACAACTCTCCTTCACCCGGCCGGTGTGGATTATGTACATAGAGTCAGTGATCTCATTCTCTTTTACTACGACCATGTCTGAAACATATATATATATATATATATATATATATATATATATATATATATATATATATATATATATATATATATATATATATATATATATATATATATATATATATATATATATATATATATATTTAGCTTCACCTACTACTACTTACTTTATGTATTAACAAGGGTAACTAAAGTAAGAAAGTCCTCTCCTTCTGGTTTAAAAATATTATGTAAATGTCAAAAATATGGACGGAAAGTGGAGAACGAATACAAAACCCTAGGTTCTGACAGCGCACATTTAAAAAAAAGATAAAACATTTATACAATTAATATAACATATATATAAATGTTAATAACCAAACGTAAAATTTCTCACTCGAGGTTGGGCTGCATCAGTCTCGAGTGTAAAACACTAGGGTATTACTTATCCTATCTATTAAATAAATAAAAAAATATACTTATACATAATAGTAATATTGACGGTTCACCTCTATCATATGTATGTAACTGTAGATAAACTACCATCTGTCGTAGAAATGCGGGCTCACAGCTTTTGAACAACTGGTGCTGGAGACATGGAAAAATGGCTTAAGAGGATACTATACCAAAAAAAAAACAAAATCGTATGGACTACGATTCTATGTTATACATATGTATATATTATGTTATACATTTGTATAATAAATTAAAAGTATCTAGGGCCATCTTGGAGACGTTAGAGAGCATCAGGCTATAACCAGCTGATTATAGGTTCGATTCCCACTCGGATGAATGAACTGTTTTAATTTTTTCGCAATACCAAGACAAAGTACGTCGTTGAAAACAGAGTGTCTTGACACTGGGTTCTCTCTACTTAGGTATAAAGCGTGGGGCTCAAAAACTTTTGAGTAATTTAGTTATTTTAGTACACAAATTAGTATGTAGGTTAGCAGGATGTAATTAATACTGTGCCAAATTCCAACGTTCTATAATTTCTTAGAAATTACGAAATTCCGAACGAGAAACGTAAAAATAATACGTTTACTTCTTTAGAGAATTAAAGAGAAAACTCTACTTATTCCACCAAATTTTGCAGATCCTTAAGTTAAGGTAGAAACTCCTCTGCTATATGCGTCAAAAGTGTAAAATTAAACAAAAAAAAATTATAATTTAATAATAATTTCTCACATCAGTAAGGTGTTTTAAATATGCAGCCGACATGATGTTTATCTTGAGACAGTCAGGGGCCGTTTTCAAGAAGTGCGGCACTTGGAGTCCGCGCGTCTCCCTCCACAGATGTAGCGAATATTTCTTCACCAGCTTACATAGAACTTTTGATACACGATTGTTTCTTAAGTATTCCTATCGAACAGAGAGCTTTATTAGATATTATATGGAACGTCTAATTTGAAAGTGGCCTAACTTCATTTTTGAAAAAAATTTGTACATAATAATTCATGCATTGTATATTTTTGTTTAATTTATACAATTAGTTATATTTTATATAATTAAAAATTCGCATTTGCTTTATACATTTGCCTATAGTTTTGTATGCATGTATGTATGAAAATTTAATTTTCGCAGAGAATGTGTAAATGGAGTTTCAACCACTTTCAAAATGAACGGTATTTACGTCTATTCTATAGCTATGTTTATACATTGGCTGGATGTGCTAAATGGAATAACAGTAACATATAGTTCATAAAACTATTAAACCTGGGAATACATACTTGATAATTGGTCATAATGACGGGGACCAAGTAAACTATTAGAAGTAAAGAAATTAATCTTAATAAAAAAATCACAGATAACATATCAAAATGTAAAGTCTGGAGATTTATACTAAAAACAAAACTCAAAGTCCACGCGAGCGAAGTTGCGGGCACCAACTAGTACGAAGAACATCACACATGGCCTCCTGGCAAGAATAGTAGATGAGTAAACAGACAATTGAAAATGGAAGACATAAATATTTTCCAAATAAAACTTGCGAGAAAATTCTTTTGATGTCACGCAATCACTGTGTTTACATCGACTGAGATACCATAGAGAAAGAAAAAGGAGTTACCCGCCGGCTCTTGTCAGCAGAATCTACCTTCCGAGCCGGTGGTAGCGTCCTCTAAGATTGACACTACTTCAGAGTTTAGAAGAATCATGAGGAACCTTCATGTCACGTCTCCCTATAGAGATGCTAACAACGTAATAAGTTGTATAAAGTAAATAAGAAATTCGACGCAGCGGGAGGAAGAACGCATGGGTTAGTGGTCAGAGCGCTTGGACGGTTTCCATGAGGCGCGGGTTCAAATTTTTATATTTTTTCTTTAAGTATTTTAACCTTCTCGTAGTCTTAGTCAACTTTGGACAGGGAAATGAACTTGGTACTACATTACATTTTGACAATAAAACAAATTATTAAATTATTATTATATTGTTTATTATAGGCTATTCGTGAGGACTAGGACCCAAGCCACGCGCGCTCTTATGCTAAAGACGGAAGTGCCTTCAGTCAACATAGGAAAAAATATACTCGTAGGAGTATATTAGGAGCAGGGCATTAATATCACAATCCTAAAGCTATTATTTCTGTATATAACGTAATATAAAGGATAATATGTAAAAAAGCTCCGCCAATCAACACACAATATCTCAAAAGGCGGAAAGCGGGTGCATTTGAATGGCTCATTTATATCAGTGACAGTTTAAAGATTACTTATGCACAGTAAATATTTATTACAAGTAATTTTTTAATGATTTATGCCTTATTCCGCAAAGCGGAGGGTGAGCAGAGAGAACTTAGTGTAAAGATATTCGATTCTCCATTTTCTATTTGTACTCGAGGCATTTAGTATATTTATATATGACTCTCCCAAATAAGAACCGAAGCTGGAACCATCATATACTTTGTACATAATATACGAGCTATTTATTTTAATTTAATTAATAAATACATTTTAACTACACTATAAATATTATCACATCTATTTTGATTTATTGTAACTAAAGACTGAGCCAACAGCTCACTTCCCCTTTGACTGATTGACTGACATTTTATATTAATTAGCAAGGCAAATGTGTTTGCAAATGTATAATTTATGTCAACGATATCATAAATAAAGTATCTATAGTAAAATTATGAAGCTAATGAGTTTGTTTGGTCGTATAATCTCAGGAACTACTGTCATAAAATCACGTTAATCGTTTCTATGTAATTAGCCCACTCCAACTGTTGAATGTGTTACGTCACTGCGAATTACTACTAGCTAAATCAAAATTTAGTTTCTTAAAGTTTTGCTAAAAAAATATACTATCTTAAACGTGATTTTTAGAGGACCGTCGTGGCGCAGAGGCATAGCGTCTGCCTGTAAACGCGACGGTTCATGGGTTTGATTCCCATGAGGGGAGAATAATTTTCATTTTTTTTCGCTCTGGCAACAAGGCAAAGCGCGGCGTTGACTTCCGCCACACAACACGCAATGCCTCAAATGCCGGAAAGTAGGGAACTGGAGTGTCTTAACACTAGGTCCCTTGAGCCTACGGTTCCCTCTGCCTACCCTGCTAGAATGTGATATTCCACATTAAATATCTAATATTTCATCAATTTTGCTCATGAAAATTCTATATTGAATACCAACTTACATCCACATTAATCAATACAAGAACAATCTCATATAATGTATAATTTATATATAATTAAGCTTTGATCTTACACAAAGCGTGCATTGAACGGTGGACCTAGTTGGCATCGGTCCCGGCCGACTATACACCAGCCAACGTATATTGCTATACAAATAATTTCCACTGTCAATTTTACTAACTTTATATGACAACCCGCTAATGGGCCGGTGAGAGATGTCAGCAAGGCACAGCATAAGAGATGAATTGTGATGACTTGAGATCTTTATTTTTAATAAAATACATATGATATATTGTAATATTGTTTGTCTGTCCGTCTGTAAAGATCCTCTTTCTCGAGAGTATGTGTGGAGATATCATAAGACTGAGTGTTATATCAAACAATAAGGGGTAAAACTCTAGGCTCTTTAAGTCCTTAAATCTCTTGAGGCACAGAAAAAAACAAAGTACTACTACACAACACTCACCCCATGTCATGCAGAGGGCGTGTAAATATATAAAAATATATACCTACAATAATAATATACCTATATTATGAACTATTAATTATATACATATATAAAAACATTTATTGTTTAAATAAATATTTATATAAATCACAAATAAACATGATTGATTTTTGTTGTTAAAAAATAAATCCTAATAAATATTTATATCACTTACCTGTAACTCGAGATAATTGGAGTAGAAATAGAAATTCCTAAACGATTGATATTGTATTATATTGGAGAGTTCCCCGACGTACACCATGTACATCATTGTGGATATCATTTGTAGTAGCGATACGAATATTACCTGTATAGAAATTACATATATAAATAATATATAAAAATATTTATTATATTTATATATATGTGACCGACAGACACCGCACAGTCGAAATAACGCAACTTCCAATTTCCATCTCCTTGTCTTTGGTGAATGTGGGAAAACACTAAGTGTAATTTTTTTTTTTAATGTTGTTACCCATATGTTTTTTATGTATATGTATATATGTATGTATATATATATATATATAATACTTTATTGCACAAAACCATGATAAGCAGATAATACAGTAATAAAGTGTGCAAAGGCTTATCTCTAACAGAGATTTCTTCCAGCCAACTCAGGTAACAACAGGTTATAGCAGCTTGTAAGTTTAAAATAAGTATACAATAAAGTCTTAGATATCAAAAAAAAACATTTAAGTACTTACTTCAGACTGTTTTTTCGGCAGAATATCACCAACTCCATTTTGTGTAAAGGTTGTCATCACAAAATATAAGGAGCAGATATAGTAATTGTCACACCAAGGCCTTCCATTATCTGTCAATAATAAAAATATCTCATATATGTATATATATAAATATATATATATATATTATATATATATATATATATATATATATATATATATATATATATATATATATATATATATTATATATATATATATATATATATATATATATATATATATATATATATATATATACATATATATATATGATGTTCAGTACCAAATTCGAAGAGAATAATACAACTTGAAAAGTACCTTAGCTAAGTTTATGCTATATTGCACTACAAGCAAACACACTAACATCAAAAAATCCAAACACAAATTCACAATAATAACCCTTATAAAGCCAAGAGGACTGAGGTTCCGTCTTCTCCTCGATGACCGCAATGAAGTACCAGAGGCAGGTGCACACGTGCACGGAGATCGTGAACCAGATGAGCACGCTGCACGTCGTGATGAGCGTCAGGTTCACGGAGATGCGCTCGTGGTGGCGTTTGAGGCATTGGTATATTGTCACCTTTGGGACAATTTGTTTTAATACAAAATATTCTTATTCAAATAGTCTTTTATAGGCACTTCAAATGACGTCTGAAGACAGATTTTGCTGAGAAGAGCTAGTTAACTTACTCCATCTTATTTCCATACATTTATGTCATTTAAATATTCTTGAACAGAGTAATTCTCATAAGCTTTAATAACTAACGTGGTTTTGATAATTATATTAAATTTTAAATATACCCCCACTTTTTATAATAAGTGGCCAGTTTCAATTCTTTTTTATTTTCTGACATCGTAGAGACATTCTCCTTCGGAAATTGAAATTCAACGCCTATTTTCAAATGACTCGCAGAGAGAAAATAAAATATACATAATCATTTAAGTTTGGATAACAAACAATAAGAGACGATTGTGAGTCGTACTCTCAATTCCTAACTTTGCCAAGAGGACTAAGGTGCATTTACGTCTTCGTAGCCGCTATGCAGTACCGGAACATTTGTATATTAATGTTTTTATAAATATTCTAAATAAAATCATTTTATTTTTTATCTCAATCAGTATCCCGCATTTAGCAAGATAGGCAGAGGGAACCTAGTGTTAAGACACTCCGTTCTCCGCTCTTCGCGCTTTGTCTTGATACAAGAGTGAGGAAAAAGAAAATTAATTCATTCCTCCCGAGTGGGAATCGAACCCACAAGTGTTGTTACAACGAGACGCTGTACCGCTGCGCTACGACGGCCATTATTTACATTCTATAATTAAATTATCTGCACATCACACAATGTCTTTTAAATGACAAAACTGGACAATGATTAGTGGATAATATTACGTAAAGAATAAACTAAAGGTTATCTTCATTCACTTTTTCTGGTACACCATAAGCGCGGCGTTGAGTACCAAATGTCAACAGAGCGTCTCAACACTAGGTTCCCTTTCCCTTCAAAAGGCAATACTAACGATTCTGAAAAATCTATTAAGCCTCAGCCAAGCAAACGTGATGCCACGACTTTTCTTGGTGAAGAAACAAAACACTTCTATTGGAATAAACGACATCAAGTCGTATTTAAACTCGTGCTTGAAATAACTAAAAAAAAATATAAATACATTATTTTTTAGGAATTTTGATGATATTCATAGACAAAATGATGGCAAAGCATTTTGTGCACTTCTTTCTATACATTTTAGCTCACAGTAATATTCTAAGATGAGCCAATTCTGAAATCCTATAAAATATTTTTAGATTAAAAAAATATTCCTTGGATATATAATTATTAATTTATATTTAGTAAAATTTCTAAAATTTACATATATATTATTATGACAAAATGTTAGTAGGCAATGTCAGTACAGTTGTACTGTTTAAAGGAGAACAAAAAGTATACAATTCACTGTATTTCTATATCTTTACAAGAATAGGCCATATATCGTATTCTAATAAAATAAGCAGCATTTGTGATATATAGAAAATGTGGTTACGGAACTAAACCGGGAGAACCAATTATACCTTATTTTCCTTTGAATTTCACTTTCCACCTTATTTCTAAATCAAACCAGCTAAATTAAAACTCACTCGTTACGGACATTCATAAAAGATTGCTTCACATCCTCGTCATACGTTTCAACCATTCTCGGCACGTAGTATTGAATGAGAAATTTCCAGAAAAAACAAAAATCAAGCAAATACAGTCCTATTATTAACAATGGCCGGTTGTCCACGAAACCAGCGTTGTACACGTCACCGTAAATAGACAGGCAGCAGATGATTATTAAATATATTCTGAGTAGAGATTGTTTTATGCGAAAACTCGTGGTGGCAGCTTGCCCTCTTATGTATATCACAGACTGTTCTCTTAGACTGTAGCTTATAAATGGATTCAGAGCATTGATGTAGTGCTGAAAAAATGGAAACGAGGATAGTATATAGCCAGAAGCGACATTTTATGTTTGAGGTTTCTTTGTACATATAAATGTAGAGCGACGTTTACATCATCGTCATTGCAAATAGAGGGTCCGGTTTACACAGCTTACCCTATATATATATATATATATATATATATATATATATATATATATAGATATATATATATATATATATATATATATATATATATATATATATATATATATATAGATATATATATATATATATATATATATATATATATATATATATATATATATATATATATATATATATATATATATATGTATATGTATAAGGATAATGCACTAGAAGTACAATATTACCATTTTTTTTTAATCTATGAATTTTTGCATCTAAGGATTTCTTGTAGTGAATGTTAATTATAATATACAAGTAAAATAATAAATACCTCACGATTAGGCCGATACTCAGTCAAAAGCTTAGCAACGGCAGGAAAGTCGCTCATAATACTGAAGAAAGCTTGCGAGTTGATTTGCAACAGATGCACTTGACTGGACGACGTCATAGTTATCGGACAACGGATGGAGGAGGGCCCTTCTAAGTTGCCAAATATACTGAAAATTAAAATTTTGTGTAATATGATATTTTTTTACGTTTAGCGTACATAATTTAATAGATTTTTTTTTTCACAATACATTTTGCTAATTGTTATATCCAAATCATACTAACATGTTGTAAGTTAATTTTGTTAATTCAATATCTTTATATAAATCTATATAGATTGTTACACCAGACTTTAAGTAGTACTAATTCACATTGATTATGTATGTATGTATGTAGGTATGTGTGTATGTATGCATGTATGTATTTATGTATGTATATATAATTATGACGCGATGTTCATATATTTATCACATTGGTACACCTTCCCATTGCGTTATAATTTCCTCTACCCAGAGGTTGCCTGGAAGAGATCGATCATTTAGCAATAAGGCCGCTTACTGTACAGTCTTTTATATTAAGAGCAGATTGTATCCTATATATCTTATTGATGTACAACAAAGTATATTTTATTGTACTTTATCCTTCCGTCTTACTTACGTAATACTTCTATACAGTTTATTAAGGAGATATGAGCGCGGCGTAGAGTTTCGCCACTTTGATCGGAAAGTGAGAACCGGAGTGGTTGCCTAACCTGCTATAATGGATTACAACGTGAAGCTAAAAAAAATATTTGTATATAATTTTGACCAACCTTCCCTTAGTCAATTCAACTGTACTCTTCATTTTGGGGTCCGCGACTTCAATGCACCCTTGATCAACGAAGAATATGTCGGAGATGACGTCATCAGTGTCAATAACAGTTGTGTTCTTTAGGAAATAGAAGCTACGAACGCCTCTCCCGATAATGCGGAGTAGAGATATATCGCAGTCGTCGAGAATTGGACACTGGTTTGAGGAAAATTAAGAAATGAAGCTATATTATCAGTTAATCAGTTAGCTTCATGGTCTATTCAGCACATAGCTTGGTAGGAATCTAATGTCAAGATAATCCCATCTTCATTTTTAAGTCATCGTGGTGAAGTTTGGCAGTGTCTTATAAACGCGATGGTTGTGGGGTCGACCCTCATTCGAGAGAATGATTTATTTTAATTTCCTGGCAGGAAAGCCAAAGCATTGTTTTGAATTCAGATAGAAATATTTTTAAGAATCTATATTACGTAATAAATAATCTTATTTTTTTTAAGTACGTTTTAAGACTAAGTGCTAAGGAGAATAAATATGGCGAATTTTTAAAAAAAAATTGACATTCAATACTAAAGTATTTAAAGCAATATGTTAATTCAATCATTACGACAACGTAACTGGTCTTATATACCATACAGTAACCACTCAATGTGTACATTTCTATATAAAACCATATTTTTAACCTCTTCATAGTTTAAAGACCTTTCTCTTCAATATTTTTTCCACTTTACGTTGTATACCGCACATACCAGTATAGGTAGAGGTAGTATAGGTAGAGTTTTAGCCTTCAAAAGGTTCACATATCATTCATGGAACAAGGTATAGGTATGTATAACAAACTTCCACAATGCTTATCAATCAAACAATTTAAAGTAAAAGATATAAATGTTTTATTAAATAAAGCGCATTATTCTATTAAAGAATATTATAATGGTAGTTGTGCGTGGGATTAAATGCTGCTGATCCTATGATTATTATAAAACTTATACATATCAAAATCCTCAGCAGAACTGCTTACTTCCTAATAGTACTACTAGCTTCCTAGCTTTCCGTAGGACTGACACTACTGACACTTCAATGTAAAACTACGATTCAAAAGAGCTTGTAATAGCCTAAATGATTAAACAATAAATTGATTTTGATTTTAAAACATTCCATTCCTTATCTTTCGCCCAATTTTCGAGACATTGCGTCTTGAACGGTAAAACCTCCATATTTTTCGTAAAACACGTTAAAAATTACCTTCGCAAATGTCGGTCCATAAATGTGCAGGATGGCATCAGTTCTTAGAGTTATTTGATCGCAGAGCTTCAGCACGTTCCTGTAATCGATTCCTCCTGTTTTGTCCCAACTATACTTATAGTATTCCAATACTTGCCTTAAAATGCATTTGCTTTATATTGTTACATATTTTACTGAATTTAGACTCTATCAAAGGTCAAATAAGATAATATGGAAATTAATATACACAATACACACTAGTTGTAGCCTGCGACACCATTTGCGTGGAGTATAAAGCTGCATTTTGTTTGCCGTTCCCGTAGAAATTTCGAACAACCCTACCTTACTTCGAGCAAAGCTCTAGTATACTCCCTAAATCTATATGCATAATTTTTTCTCTCTACGCTGCATAATTTAGTCTGAAGGTGCGCTGTCAGTAACTCGATATCGCTTGAATTTTATACAATATATATAACTCTAAACGTATTATGATTTAAACAATTTAAAGAAGTTGAAGCGAGATAACAGTGTAATCTATCCTCAAGCTATTTAGAGGTCTCGTTCCCGGCTTGTTTAGAGCTAATCTTAGACCATTTTTAGACAGTATTTTATAAGAATGCTTCACTTGAATAATTTATAATTTGTTTAACTAGAGAGACATTTCAATTCCTTATGACTATACTTAGGTAGCAAGTACCAGGTACTGCTCAGAGCTCGTCTCTCTTAAACGACAACCCGAAATGGAAAATGGAAGTAAACCCATAGAATGCTGCAGAATTATTTTTAATAACTTTAATTACTGTAGATACTTACTTTTGCAACTGACTGTCAATATTCTCCCGTTTCATGAAATTGGCTATGTCCTTCATATGTTCCTGGAAGGACGCTAAATCTTTATTGACATTGGCTCGGATACTTATGATTCTCACCGAAAAGTATGCAGTTATCATGGCACCTAAAAATATCACAACTTGTTTTCTATTTTAGTGACTCATTATTTTATTACGCATAAATTATAATATACATAAGTAGAATACGGAGTGTTTTAGTATAGATAAGAATTTATAACTCAGAAAAAATATATCCTGGTTGAAATCAATCTCACTGGGCCAAATGATAAATGCTAAAAATCTATACATTATTTCATTGAACGATCGTAAGACAAGGCATTTGTTAAGATAAAAATAAAATATCTCATAATGAGAGTATAGAGCACATTCCATCTAAGGACTTATAACAAGGCCTGACCGATCTGATTTCAGTTATAGACTCTTTCGCTTCCATTTTTATAATACCAATTCATTCCAAGTAAAAGACTGTATATATTATATTAGAATTTTAACAACTTACCAATGAGCATGCCAGCGATAAGCACTTGCATAATGTTCAAGTTAGTGGGCTTAAAGCTGCCGAAGCCGGTCGTGGTGGTTTCGTACACCACCCAGAAATAGCACGCCAAGTGGAAGTTCCATGGGGACTCGGTTAAGTTGAAACGGACTATGTATTTACATTATCATATAGTAGATTATAATCTTGTGTTAAGCATATATAAAATTATTTTTCAGTAAGTAAACGTAGTTTCGAGACACTGTTATGTAATTTATGCCTGAATACAAGACACTAAAGGTCTTACTCTATTTCGGGCTAAATTTTAGAGCGAAAAAATGAAATTATTTATTGCTACAAGTGAGATCGAACCCACGGTCAAACGCGTTAAATTTTTTATATTTTTCTAAGTACTTAAAGAAAACAAGCACTGAGTCACGACAGCCTCACAAGCAAAATTGATATATATATATATATATATATATATATATATATATATATATATATATATATATATATATAATATATATATATATATATATATATATATATATATAATATATATATATATATATATATAAATATAAATATAAATTTGAAATTGTATCTCTAAATGAATTCTGTGAATATAATAACTATTTTCACGATTAATTATTTAAACGAATGGTGAAAGCTGTTTACATTTTTTAATTTTATTTCCTTTTACGGTACCTATAACATTTTTTAAGCCAAATCAAGAATACAAACTTACAACTCGATTGAAACAAATGTACCCAGGAGCCGCCTTTGTCCTCTATGGGAACGATGTAATAAGTATAATCGACCACGGAATAGTACAACTCCACCGAATAGAATACTACGAAGCAAGTTAACACGTTCAGAAGAGCCAAGAATATTGGTGTCGCTTTCATTCTAGAAGAATATGAGAAATGGTAAAGAATATTTAAACATAAGATATAGAAAAAAGGTCCGTCGTGGCTCAGGAGGGCAGCGTCTGCGCGATACTGATGGGTTTGATACCCCATAATGAGCACCATATGCAACCATACAACTGTACTATATAGTAACGATCTCTAGGTCAGTCATAAAGTCCTGGTACCTGCTGGTTGATTTTACTTGGGACCAGGGACAATTTTATTTTCATCTAAGCTCAACAATATTTTTTTTTATATATATTCAATTTTTTTTCTTTTTGAAAAACATTAACCCGCCCGCGCCTCATGGACTTATTTGGACTTATTAATAAGTAATTATATAAATAAAGTCATTATATTTGCCTTGCTCGGGCATTTGTCTGACTTGAAGTTCAAGTTCGAGACCTGCACCGCTGGGTTTTAAAAAGCTACAGTAGGCAGCAGCAGTAGCAGTAGCAGCGAAAACACTTATTTTCTCCGTTTTTCCTATAACTACATAAAGAAACATGTTATTACACTAGCAACAAGTCTCTCCGCACATGTCCACTCAAACTTGACAGTGCACTCGGTATTCTATACAGCTGTATCAGCCTGTTTAGCATTAGAAATTGTTTCATGGCCGATTCTCTATACTGGCCAACTGGAAATTAAAAAAGAGTTTTACCTAAAGAGGAACTATAACAGTTAAATTTATTATTTTATCACATTTCTTAGTAATATAATAAATTACATTTATATCATTGTTTATATATGTTTTTTTCTTTTTAAACAAATCTTAACTCCAGGATAGATTTGTATCAATAGGGTCTCTGTTTCTTTCCTACACTGTGCTTAACATAGTAATATATGATAATAAAAAAAAACTATATCGTGACTGACTTTTTTATATTTGATAGCGACTGACTGTTGACACGATGATCGTGAGTTCGATTCCCACATAAGAGAACATAATTTACTACATTATATTATTATTTATATCACTTCGAAATTTTAATTATTTGCTTTCCTCAACACTGGTGTAAGGTAACTACAATTAGCCGAAACATGGTTAAATAATGGTGCAAATAACAAAAATATATGAAATAAAAAAAAATATATATATAATTTTACGTAAAGATTCCTTCCAAGAGGTCTCCAGCCGTTCAAGAGGCATACATGCGAAAAGATCAATTAAGAAGGCACCCTTTATATAGTGAGCCGCAGTACTCGCCGGGTGATATACATATATTCCTTTGTCGTTGTAGTAACCTACTAGCATTCTTTGTAATCTGCATTGATTTAAACGGTGTTTTAAGCAAATAATATGTCACTTTCATATAAAAAAAATAGTATTCTACAGTACATCTTGTCATCATGTCTTCCATTATAGTAAAGACAAAGTGGCAATTTCTAGGGACGAGGAGGTTGTCGAAAATCTCATAGGATTCCAGTAATATATAAATAGAGGATCGTCGTGGCGCAGTAGCACAGCGTCTGCCTGCAACCGCGACACTTTGTGGGTTCGATTCCAACGGAGTGCCTTAACACTTAAGGTTCCTACAGTTCCTTCTGCCTACCCTGCCATGTGCAGGATACAGCGTGAAGTTAAAAAAATTACGTCACTATAAAGAAACTTCCCGCATATAGTAGGGAAAAATATGGGAAAAACCGTAGTATTAAGTGTTAAGACCCTCCGTTCCTCACTTTCCTCCCAAGCTCCATAAATTGCACGATGAATGAGGGGTAACAAACATTATCTATTGCGTCACAAGTCACGACGATCTCGTAATATATTATTATTATTTATTATATATTGTTATTTATAATAATTATCAGAGAAGCTGACATTGTCAAATATGAGAAAATCGTGAATAAAGCCATCAAGCATTTCAAATCAAACTAAATAAAAAAAAACTAACACATCAAAATAAGCAGCGATATCCAGAAAAATGCCCAGGAAAAACAATATCGGAAACTGTCTCACAATATACGTGTAGCTCGGGAACAGTGTGGCCGAGAGTAGAGCGCATATCGCCCGGAGCCACTCCAACTTCAATATGTAACGACTGTCCGGCCGAATAGTGAAGCGGGGGAAAATGTATCTAAAATAATTTATCAGATAAAAACCAATGAGAATCTTGTGACCGATGAAATTAAAGCTTAATAACCAGAAAATAACAGAACAAAAAAGGCACAAACAAAAATAATCTGTAGTGTGAGAAAGTCTTTAAATTAAATGTAAATACTAAATATGTACTAATAACAGTGGCGTAATTGGTAGTGGGCTGGGTAGGCTCTAGGGCGGCAAATTTTGCGACGCTGAATTTGTCGATATTTTTGGCTATTTCATATAAATTATACAGAAAAAATCATTTCTCGTAGAATGTCTACAAACTTTTACTATACATACTCAAATTAACGTGGTTTGCGAATGCATCAAATAGTGGGAAAAATTTGTTTGTGACAAATATAAATTGCATCCAGTACGTATTTATTCCATGTACCTAGCCAACTATACTACCTATATATATAATACCTAACCTACCTATAACTAACTCTAAATAATTTTTGACACAAACCTCGAAATACTGTCACAACACTATACGATATATAAAATGAATCTTACCTTAAAACAGAAAATACACCAAGTCTATAAAATGGCTGTAGAAATGCATTATCTTTTTCATATTTTCTAGGAAGTCTAAACTTATCTCTGTTGGGAGTTGGCTCTGGTGGGATATAGGTGAGGAAAGGCTCTCGTGGGTTTTGGAGTTCACTGTATTGCTATATACAAATTATATATATATATATATATATATATATATATATATATATATATATATATATATATATATATATATAACCTGCTTTGTAAATAGTGTTTGACATTTATGTGAAGGTAAATGGCTCCATCGCCGTTATAACATTTAGATTAGAGAAGATAGAGAAGAGAAATTGATAAACCAAATATAAACTAGTAATATCGTTTCTATATTTTCAGATATATAAAATTATTTTATTGTATAATTATTTTGTCAAGAATTGTCAAACTTGAAGTAAATATCTCTATTATATATATATATATATATATATATATATATATATAATATTATTATATATATATATATATATATATATATATATATATATATCAGAACGTCATTGTTTTTAAATGTCGAATTCCCAATACAATTGTATTATAAATATATATTTAATATATCTATGAATGTGGGCGAAACCTAGTTGAATATAAACATTAAAACTCACAGGTTGTTCCTTACAGTATTCTATTGCGTCTTTTATTTGTGGTATATCGATGGCATTCAACAAGTACTTGCGTGCTATAGAGAACACCTCAACGTGTGTCACCGTACGCACTGTGTAATGAGCTGGTAGCCCTATGGAAATCATATGTTAATTATATGTTAAGCTTATACTAGAACGACTGCTATTGACTAGAGTATACTAGAGTATACTAGAGTATAGAGTCTAGAGGTATATTTGTACCACATACTTAAGTAAATAAATATATTATTATTATTATTGTTATGACTCAAAACTATTTAATTTAAAAAAAAATTAAACAGATAATATTTAAGGAAACTTGAAATTAAAGCCAATATAAATTACGTCCAGCGTCACTTACTTACCGCCCAAGAGAGGCGGGGGCTCAAGCAAGCTCAATATAATAGGCTTAATTATAGCTTCAATCTGTATCCCGCAAATAGTAGGGTAGGCTGAGGGAACTAGTACCACCTTTTGAGACATTGAGTGCACGTTGTTACCAGAGCGAAGAAAATGAAAATAATTCATTCACCCCGTATGGGAATCGAACCCACACCCGTTGTGCAGAATTAAGAATTTTTTTACCGTCATTCTACTAACACTGGAGACTCTGTCCATACATTTTGTAATATAATATATACGAGTACGTATACTATTAAGTATTCAACTAAAAAATAATGACTAACGCAAAAGGCATCCTATAACGCCGAAATGATTTCTCGCGTGCAATTCCCCGACAACGTTTTTAGTTTCAGGGCTGATAATCTGAAAGAAAAAATGTTTAACGCAGTGGCAATCAAATAAATTACCAAAAATACCATCATAGTGCGGTGATAAAGCGTTAGTCATAAAGCGCGACTGTTGCGCAACTCTCCGCGTTTCGTTCCGTGGCGGTGAGTTACACCTGTAACTTAAAACGTATGCCAGAACCTAATTATATAACTTAATTATATATTAACCTCGCAAATTCCCCGCTTAATAACATACATCTCGTTGCTCATATCGCCAGTGTTCAGTAATATCTCATTAGGAGACGAACAGAACAGCTTCGCTTTTGATGATATTGTCTTCAAATCTTCTTTATGTAACAACTGAAATTGATTCATATTTGTTGTAGACGTTTAAAAAATATATAAGAAAATTTAATATAATTATATTATTTTGAAATATTGCTACTAAATTTAAAATTAGATCTATAATATATTTAACACGAATAATAAAAAAGTAATAGTGACGCATGGCGTTAACTTCTGCCAGTCTATATGAGATGTCTCGAAGTCAGATGGCAAGAAGTTCAGAAGAAACAAGAAAGAAGAGAAGAATGAATGAATAACGCATAATATTAAATGCAGTCTTCAGTCTTACATTTTTACCCGCATATAAGAGACGGCACTCAGTGTGAAGGCTTTCTGCCCTATTTTCAACACATTTGGTAATGATTGGCGGATCTCAGTGCCGCGCTTGTGTAGTGGGAATCGAACCTACAGCCATCGCCTTTATAGTAAGACCATGATGACCTCAATTAGTGCAAAGAGTATAATATACTTTGCCTGATTTTTTTATTATATTTTTTTAATTTCTAAACGTACCTTCATAAAGGGAATGCTAAGTATATATTTGCTCCTTTGCCTGGTGACTATATCTTGATACACGTGTGACGGGAGGTCGTAGAATATCGAAGTTTGCGTGTTTGTTATTGAAAACGCCTATAAAAAAATATTATTATTATTAGCTTCACGCTGTATCCCGCACATGGCAGGGTAGGCAGAGGAAGCCGTAGGAACCATAGGAACCTAGTGTTAAGACTCCTTTCCCCGCTTCCCGCCTTTCGAGGCAAAGCATGTTGGGTGGCGGAACTCAACGCCGAACAAGGCAAAAAAATTAATCTTTATGTAAAATCCTAATATTTCATTGTATTAATTGCTAAAAATTATCTTTACAACAATAACACGCTATTATATAATAAATGAGAAATTAGTGCGGTTGTTGTCTGCTCTGCAAATGTCCAAAATGTCCATAATTTAAATAATAGTCAAATTAAAATGAAACTTTTAATTTTTTTCTAGTTAATGCGTCTGAGATATACCTACTCAGTTATAACAAAACAAGTTAATAGTTTAATATTTTTTGTGTTTTTAAATTGAAATTATTTACTAAGTACCTATACATAAATGAATGAATGAATGAATGAATGAATGAATGAATGAATGTAAACTGTAACCAGATCACACATTCAATCACAGATTCACAGCATATATAGACTTAAATTATTAATAAAAAAATGTATTAAAAAAAAACAACTATAATAACAGACATACAATACTCACCTTATCAGTGTACCAACGTAACTGTAAATATTCAATGAAACGTTGACGCAGAATCAAATCCATATCGTTTCTAATGAGAAAACCAGTCACATTCTCTATACACGCGTCGAAATCCTCTCTGTTGTGATCAAATTATATAGATCTAATGTATTATAGGCTTAATCTGTTTATACAGTATTAATAAAGTAAATAAAATCTGTTGAAAAAATAAAATTTATATATGATTTTTTTATTAAAATGAACGAGAACTATTCCTAAGTTACTATAAAATATGTTTTAAACTGTCGGCTAGTGTAGTCAATAATTTAGTAGTTAAGAGAAGCAATGAAAGCAATATATATATATACATATATATATAGATATATATATATATATATATATATATATATATAGATATATATATATATATATATATATATATATGTCATTGTAATTGTCATATCATAATATGGGCATATGGGCCTCAAGAACCAATATTAATGTATTCACTAAGTACTGTGATTTAAAAATATCAGTGGAAAATATTCATTGCCTTAGCGCAGTGGTCACCATGATGGTAGCTGAATATACGGCCTCCATGAAAATATATAAGATGATGCAAATCTCCAAAACGAACATAGTGTAGATGACGTTATTCCAATTCTCTATACCCCATGCTTCCAAGTGAGCTAGAATATTAATATAATTATGTAGCTGCAAGAACTTGGGTCGATATGTTACTATCACTGTCGTGAAACACAAAATACAATAGTATACAATATATATATATGGGCTATCGTAATTTTTCTGATATATATAAATCGAGGATCTGGAGCACTTGATGTAGAGCGACAATAGACAAACCTAAACCCTAAACCATAAAAAAATCCTTGCTAGCAAAAATCTGGATTGATCTAATAGTGTTAAAATAAGTAAGCAGCGGGGAAGAAAACTACCCACTATCGGTTCTCTTTGAATACTGAGTTGCAATTTATATTATATTAAAAAAAGTAAACGTAGAGCGGGACTAGATTTTTTTAGACGTTTCTTAGACGTAGTGTGTATATAAAAGTTAAAATGTTTTATAAATAACACTCTGTCTTTATCATTATCATTTTTAGTAGTGAAAAATGCGAAAGTTGATAAAAATTTCCCTACAAAGATGCTGACAGCATAAATAATTTGTAACAAGCGTCAAGTTTTTTAGCGTTTGGACAAAACCAGGAAAAGTGTGCTTATTTTAAAATACTACTTTTTAATAGTTTTAGATATTGACTTCTGAACTACACTACTAAAAAACAGAGGCACAAAATGAAAAAAAAATGTCAAAGTAGAATGGTACTTAATTCTGTACTAACAGGTAAATGTAATCATGGATATAGCCCAGTACAGTCCGAACGTAATTGTGTTCTCTACACTGGCATTATTCAGAGGCGTCTGTTCCCAGTATGGAGAATGAGTGAAATTGGAGACTGAACAATAGCCAAATCTAAAATCATATTATTTAAACTGTCAAAATATAATTGTTATTGTTCATAAAAAAAATAATATAATAAAACTAAATTTTATATATATATATATATATATAATATATATATATATATATATATATATATATATATATATATATATATATATATATATATATATATATATATATATATATATATATATAAATGCAAATCTTGTAGTTCAATTTCATCATCGTAAATCATCTCGCTCGTTTTGTTTTATTGATAATAAAATGAACACGAATGTAAATATAATTTTATTATTATAAAATTTGTTTCAACATATCGTATATTATAAGTACTACGAGTATAGCCGTCGTCGCGTAAAATACGCGTTGCCATAGCAACGTGTACAAAATAATCGTCACTTTATACAAAATAATATAAACATATAATTATATATCAAATATAAATATAATGTACAAATATCACTGAACTAAAAAATAATTTAGCCATTAAAATTAATATACAAACATTGCTTCACGCTATATCCCGTAGATAGCAGTGGGGGCAGAGAGAACCTAGAGCTATGACACTCTGTTGGGGAACGATATACAGATTATAATAGATTTAACGTACTGAAAACACATAAATCCTTGTTGCAACGCCGCCAACAGATAGCAGGCGAGGAGCATCAGCAGTGAATACGATAGAAATCTCAACACATTACTGTGATACACACATTCGTCTTCCATAGACTTGAGTACTCTGAAAACCTGATCACATTATATTTTGCTTAACTTCAAGAAACATGAGTTTGATAGTTTTGCTCTAATAATTGTGGGACGTGGGTTCGATCTGGATGAGGGGTAAGTATATTTTGATTTCCTCAATTTAACTTTCAACTTGTTAACATCTTCATCATGTGGCCGTCATGGTGCAGTCGCGTTATGAATCAACGTCTGACTGTTAAGTCCGTCACTCAATACGAATGACTTTGGCAGAGTATGGATTGTATTCCTACTAAATTGTCTATTCTCTGCATAGAAACGCGGATGATGTGTAATATTTAGTAGTATTATGTAATATTTAGTATAATCAAACATATTTACAATCAAACGTTCATCTTTCCTTTCACAGATTGAAATTAAATTTATTACTATTAAAATAGAAAAAGGTCCAAAAAGGTCCTTTATATATATATATATATATATATATATATATATATATATATATATATATAATATATATATATATATATATATATATATATATATATTATTTATATGTTATAAAACAGACACTGACCTTGGGCAATCTCAAAAGCTTATTGAGCCCAGCAAAGTGGCCATTATGGATAAATTCAAATAGAGGTAACGTGCCGATGACGTCCAACACGAACCACTTGTTGCGCGCCTGCTGGGAGGACGTCTGCGCGAACGTTATGGGCACGCCTTTGGAATTCATTTAGATTGTAAAGTAATTTATTACATTTTACTTGTTATTATTATTGATTATTGTTAAAGAAAAGAAATGGAAACAACAGGGTATAGGGTAGGCAGAGGGAAACCAGTCATGATTATCATCCAGAGAAGATCACTCTGTTTCCGCTTTCTATCCGATTTGGAGACATTACCTATGTGTGTGGTATGACGAGAAGCGGAACTCAACGCTGTGCTTTGTCTTGTTACAGCGGGGCAATAATAACTATTCATTTCACAATACATTTATAAAAAAAAGTTTTAAAAATAAAAAAGAATTACATATGTCGTAGCTATTTACGGATGAAACTGACAGTTCTTAACAGTCTTATTTTCTTACTGTATTTTTAGCAAACACAGTATACCAGGTAAAATTCTTATACAAAATATAATGATAATATTAAAACATATACATACCATCTTCAACATTGGCCCCCGTCGACAAATAAACCAACAAATCTAGCACATAAACGACTGTCACTACGCAGTCGTAGAATCTGAATTCTAACGATACGTGCTTCTTGTACACTAAATAGTAGGGGTGTGTCTGAAATACATACATCATATATCTAATATAATCTAGGATATTAGCCCTTTGAAAAATAATAAAAAAAAACAAATTTAAACTTTGCTAAAACCCAAAAATTTCGGGAACAACTGGACTGCATAGAAAAAAACATTGCGTTAAATATGGACTATATTATCATATATCGAGGAATTCCAGTCCATTTATATGAAGTAAATCTAAAGAAGTTAAATCTGCGCTGAGAGTCACCTCGACCAATGAGAATGCGTCATTTGATCACGCGAGTGTATTACAAAATGATATGAAATGATATATATATATATATATATATATATATATATATATATATATAATATATATATATATATATATATATATATATATATATATATATATATATATATATATATATATATATATATATATATATATATATATATATATATTATTGTCTTTGCAAGATAATCGCTAGTTTGTTAATATGAAAATCTTTCCTTTTTTTGAGAATAAAGAAGTGTGAATAATATATATGATGAAGCAAAAGTGAGGGGTTGGCCTGACCTCGGTTGACCTTCGAAAACATAGTATCTGTGTCTGTACTGGAGGAAGGTTACGTAAAAGGCATGAGGACCCCCTGGAAGGCATTTAATATATGAAGAGTGGACGAATCGAATAGAGAAAAAGGTATGCAGGGACCGCAGCGTATGGCGCTCCGGCCTCTCGTAATATGAAAAAAAAGAAGCTCACTATACAAACAGTAACAATAAGGCCGGTCACAAAAGTGTTCCAAGCAACCTGGAGCGAGGACTTCGGTTGTAAAATGCAGGGAAACGTCGGCCTCAGACATATTCCATCCGCTTCATCCGTGAGAGACGCATCTGCTCTCTACAAAATGTATTTAAATAATTTATTGAATATAAAAAGTAATACAGGTCTTTCTATATAAGTTATATTTACAATAGTATTCAACGGCTTATTTTGAATGGTCTCTAAAAATCTGTTCTAATATTATAAAGATGAAGTTTTAGTTATTTTTATCGCACTAATCTCAAGAACTAATGGTTCGAAAGAAATTCTTTTGATGTGTTGAATAGTCCATACATTTAATGTAGGCTATATATAGGCTATATTACATAATGTTAATCGTGTTAATGAGAGAGGTCTTCAGAGGTCAGAGTTACCGAGGACGCTTAGAAAGTGCCATATGCCAAAAATAACAGTTACTTTAAATTGACTATGCGGGCGAAGCTGCAATTAAACATCGTCAAAGAGTTATCTAGCAATTCAACATTGCGTGGCGTGGCGTAGAGTGGGAATCGAACCCACAACCTACGCCTACAATCAGACGTTGTGCCTTCCCATTCACAAATTATTTCAATTTAGCCCAAACTAAATAAAGTCAATACAAAAGTAAGTATTAAAATAAACATAAAACGCACTAACATTCCTCATTATATAGCATCCGGCTATTTCAATCATAACATCAGTTTCATCGAGGAGTGGCTTTCCTTCCTCGTCTTTTGATTCTTTGAGGAGCATTAAATTACGTTTGAAGTGTAAAATACTACTTTTATATCTAAAAACATAGATAATCTGTAGTGAGTTTTTATTACTTTTTTTTTTAGATTTTGTATGTGATTAGAGTTTTGGAGAGGTTGTCTCCCAAGAAGCCTAGACCTATAGCGTGTGTTTGAATTATGAAAAAGCTGTCAAATGAATATGTTATTTGGCTAAAATCCAACTAATATGAACTACTTAGTTAACTTACTTTACTTTCTCGATGAAGCGCGTATAAAAATTTCGTTTCACGTTTTCGAAATGTTCCTGAAATTATTTCATTTTTTATATCTAGTAGAGTAGCCCGAGAAAACGGAATGCCATATCCTACGATCCATGCATACCACTTTCAATTCGTCAACTGTTACGAACCTCTCTCTCTCTCTCTCTCTCTCTCACCATATATATTTTTTACCATCATCGATCATTCACTCGATATGCTCAATCCACCTGAGCACGGCATGCCGGCTGCTTGTGTACGGCCAAATGCTTAGCCGTCTTATCGATGCTAAGGCACTGTTAATTCTGTTACCAGCAGCTATACACCTTTCCACAGCCATTTTGTATACATCATATACTTGTTTGATATACCATTTCCTTTATATGTTCTAATACCTTTCTAATACCCTTCTAATTCTTCCATTCCGTCCTTTCTTTTTCTCTCATACAATTCCAATTTAAGCCTAGAATACTGCTTTAATAAACAAAATATAAATCGTAATAAATCGTATATATGTTTAAGAAATTAGAAAACAGCTATAACGCTATATATTCTTTATATAAGATTATCTAGATATTAAGATTTCATTAAAAGACGGGTTTCAATCTGGCACAAGACAATATAGCACAAGACATAATACCATCAAAAACCAGAAAAAAAAAGTAAAAAGTGGAGTAATATATCACTATATTATTTTCACCTATATTACTGTAACGATAAAATCATATGAAGATCTACAGACGATTCTATATACATACATACATCAAATGACCTCAGAACCAGCGCTCCTTGTCCGTTCTCCCTTCCATATTTGACCACTGTCTTCCACAATTCCCATATACTTAGTACATGCGCGGTACAGAAGGTGGCCGCTCTGATCTCCACGTGAGCCCTCCCGCTGCCCGCCACGGGACACCCCCCGCAGGGAGACAGGATCGTGCCACGAATAAATCTGAGCATCGCTGTGCTATCGTCTTCAGCTGTTAGCATCTGAACAAGAATTAAGGTAATCCTTGTTTGCCATAAAACCATTTATTGCCATAAAAATACAAAATAAAATATAGTACGTTATATTTTATTCACTTAAGATCATATCAAAAGGTCTATCTCAGCTAATGATAATTGATCGAGAATCTCAACCATCGCTGATTTTCAATTACACCTTAAGAGCTTGCTCCCCTTCCTTGCTTAAGATATTGAGGGAGTGCAATATCCCTGATTGCTGTAAGCCGCAAATCCCAACTACTTAGATTTCTACGTCAACAAAATTATATTCAGACGAGAGATTTCCATCCATTGTCTCATACACATATATACCATATATTATGTATGTGTATACTATACTATATATATATATATATATATATATATATATATATATATATATATATATATATATATATATATATATATATATATATATATATATATATATATATATATATATATATATATATATATATATATATATATATATATATATATATATATATATATACATAAATATATTTTTATTGTATTATTATATTATATAATAGAATGAACTTACTTCAATATCACCATATGCAATATAAATAATAGAGGATTTTTTTTCGTTTCTCTTTATAATGGCATCTCCTGGAATGTAATGTATTGTCTCCATTTTCTTCGCTAATTCTGACAGGAGTTGGTATGAAAGATTTCGTAGAATGCGACACTTGAAAATATTAAACACTTAAATTAAACTACATAGAACATGTTTTTTTTAGCTTCACGCTATATCCCGCATAAAGCAGGGTAGCAGAAGGAATCTAGTATTAAAACACTCTATTCACTGCGTGTAGAGTGGTGGCAGACGGGAGGTAACTCTTGTCTTATTGTCTTTTTACCATAGCGTGGAAAATGAAAATTAAAATGGATAAAATAATGATGGTAAAAAATATATTAATACATTTATCGCGGTCCGCCATGGCGACGTTGAGTTCCTCCACTCAAAATATATTAAAAATTCATGCTGAAAGTGGAGAACGTTGAACGAGTCATTTGACACTAGGACCCCTCTGCCTACTCCACTATATACGAGATACAGATTAAAGCTAAGAAATAATTTTGTTAAATTAATTTTATTTTTTTATTTTAATTTCAAATTACCTTCTGCGTAGCTTTAAAGTATATATCAGTGTATATAGTATTGCTCAGGGAACGAGGGAAGACTGGCAACAACGTAGCAGAAGACACGGCTCTTTGCTTGTGCCAGTACATTTTGTAGAACGTTTTCACCTTATCACGAAGACTTGGCAGAACGTTGTACGTCTCCTTAAATAATATTTTTAATTTGGTAAATTGTAAACTGGAAGCCATTATTTATCATAAAAAATATAGATGTGCCTAATACCACAAAGATTGTGGGTTCCGCCATTATAATACTTATTCGTATAATAGGTATATTTTAAATCGAATCGAATCCAATTCTGCCAACCAAATGTGATTTGTATATACGATATGGAGGTATTGATAAACAGATTGAGAAACAAGCGAGTTGATTAAATATTGTCTTAATTGTATTATACACGTGAGGGTCTCGATTCTCAGATTCTCGATACTCAGAATCGTCTGGACTCCGGCCAGTTACACCTGGAAAATACTTATATACTTGTTACGCATACTTATCAAATTACCATTTCTTTCATAATAAGTCTATATCGTGTCCTGAAAGTCTCTTCAGGTCGCATGTAAATGCTGATGATGAGTGATAAGGAGGCGACCGCCGCGCCCGTCACCATGACGCACCCAGTGAGCATCACCATGAGACAGATAATGCGTTCCACGTCGTTTTTAGGGGCAATCGATGGTCTAAATAAGAAAAAAATAAAAATAAATTCAAGTTTTCACCATTTAAAATATGTTTATTAAACATAAGCTATATATAACTTATAAATTAATTTTTATTAAAGACGATTTAAAACACTTGTTGCGCAATGGTATGGTGTACCAGCTGTACATATAATAGTTATAGGTTCGATTTCTACCTAAGAGTATGATGAAAAGCATTCGGGATAGAATGTGGGTTAATCTGAATATCTATTATCAAGCTGTTATAAATATTTAATTTGATACAACAGTATAAAATTTTCCTTTGCTATATTAAAATACCTACATATATTGTGTTAATTATCAAATTATTTATATTAACTTCAGTTAAGTTAAACAAAAAAAGATATACAAATATACAAAAAAAAGCATATCGCAAAACACGCGAGTAGTTTTAAAATCAGTTCTGTTTTTTGTGAGTTTCTTTTTTATATAACAAAACTTTCCTCTTAACAATAGGTATAGATTGTGTACAAAGTAAAAAGGATTCACCCGATAGGCAAAAACATCTTGTTCACGACGTAAACAGAACTAAGAAATTGACGGATCAGTGTATCTTTCTTCACTATCGACTTATCGTCATCTTCTTCATCGCCCTGTCATAGAATATATTATATAAATTAATATATATATATATATATATATATATATATATATATATATATATATATATATATATATATATATATATATATATATATATATATATATATATATATATATATATATATATATATATATATATATATATATATATATATATAAAATATATATATATATATATATATAAAATATATATATATATATATATATATATATATAATATATATATATATATATATATAATATATATATATATAGGTGTATAATTTTTTTTAAGCGAAGAAATTTAAAATTATTCAGTGTTCCCGAGTGGGAATCGAATCCACAAACCGTCATGGTTACAGACAGACAGACAGTCCTCTTATATATATATATATATATATATATATATATATATATATATATATATATATATATATATATATATATATATATATATATATGTACTATAGTAAACTATATAATAATAATTCTAATATTTAATAGTTAAATACCTCATATATAGCTTGAACTATAAACCAAACCATGACCCAATAAAGGCGGAGGATCAAAAATAAATAGCAATACTTCAACGTGGTGCCCAAGATGCTGCTTTGCATATAGTTTTCATTTAATGACCCTAAATAAATAGAAAGTAAAATATTGTATGAAAAAATTGGTCAAGTATGAATTGAACTCGCGCACCGACGATTCTGTACAAATGTCATTATTGTAGGTCAACAGAAAGTACGAGTACAGCTCATAAATGTAGACATTTTTTAACTTTTTTTTTTGGTATGGAACCCTAAAATTAGGAAATTATTGAACCACCATCCACAAATTATTGAACCAACAACCATCACGTTTATCCACTTAAAGATACATGCCATATACTTATTCGGATTGGATTTGGACCAAATGTAATAAAAATCAAATTATATTACTTTAAAATTTGATTTGTTAAGTTACACAAAAATGTCGGTTCTATAGAACCGTATATCTACCATTCTACCATATATTCGTATACTGCACCGGCTCAAAAGGCATTCTTACTGAGAAGAGCCGACGAGAATTTAAACTGTTGCGGTTTTAAACATATTCTAAATAAATACAGAATAACATTTACTTTATATTATAAATTAATAATTAGCTGATAGACATTTTGTATTGTAAAATCAATACTAGTGTTTACTTACACAAATAGCGAAGAGGGCGATGCAGCCGCAGACAGTAGCACACAGCCTGACAGGGCTCCACGTAACTTTGTTCGAGGATGTAAAACAAAAAGCTTATGATATCCAAAAAAAAGCTAACTGAAATAATAATTTAGGTTCTAAGTAGTATTTAAGTTAAGAAGTCAGTGAGAGAGTAACACTGTTTACTTTCTTAAATAAATTTATTTGATCCGACCTTATCCCAGCAACCTTTTCCTAGTTCGATATGATTTTTTTTTAATTATGTTAAATAGTTCATTTAACGTCATGTAATATAGCCTATAGGCTATATTACATGACGTATAATATAGCCTATAGACTATATTACATGACGTTAATCGCTTTGATATAGCCCACTGTGCCGATCGTCAGTCGTACGTATAGATCGATGTATTGTTTCCATTTGATCAAGAGAAGTTGAAAGTAAAATCTAGTACCCTATATATGTATAATTAGTTTATGTGCATTAGGTTTAACGTAAGCGTGTTATGGACACACCAAACCGGTTAAATTTTTATTATAAAAACAAAAACAAAAACATGCTTTTTTTTTAAATTGTTTCACGCTTCGCATGGATAGGAGGGACCTAGTGTTAAGGCACTCCGTTCCCCGCTTTGCAATTTTCGAGACATTGCGTGTTTGCGGCGGAACTAAACGCCGCATGTACTTACAAAAGCGAGGGTATGAAGTAATTCATTCCTCCCAAGTAGGTATAAAACTCTCATCCCTCGCGTTCACACCCACGGTCTCATTTAAAACAAACTTCCCTCTATATAAGAACCTGACCTTATTATAAAATAATTTCACTCTACTTTTTTTTCCAATAATCAGATTTGATCCTATAACGGCCGAAATACTCACTTGAAGTACACCAATCGACGCGATTATCATCTGTATTAACAATTATGTAATACAAAATGACTAAAACGTAAAAAGCATATATAACATTGTATAGCACATCGAAGAAGCGGATCCATGGGTCTTCGTAGCCCACCACAAAATTGATAATAATAGATACAAACACCATAGCGCAAAATATAGTATTCCATAGAGGATCGTCGGGCATGGAGAGCAGAGCTTGGTTTATATACGGCCAGGAACATCTTGAACTATATTCCTGTAAATAATTTGTTTATATTTTAAATATATTATTTTCATGTCATGTCGAATGTGAATATGACTATTATTATAGTAATAATATTAATTTTAAAATAATAATAAAAATAATACTATTATTATAGTAATAATATTAATTTTAAAATAATAATAATAGAATTTAAAGTCAAGATAAAAAACATATTATTAGGGAAAGTATATTATTTACTCCAAGAATATTATACGGATGTTAGTGTGTGGAGTTAAGTACTGTTTATGCTCATTCGGGAGGCTAACCACAGTTGTAAATATATTGTAAATTTACATTAAAAAGAGCAACTGTTGAGTTTCTCGCCAGCTCTTCTCAGCAGAACTGCCCTCCGAGCTGGTGGTACTTCTTAAAATTAATGATGATAATATTAATAATAGCTTCACGTTGCATCCCGCACATAGCAGGGTAGGCAGAGGGATCCGTAGGTTGAAGGAACCTTGTGTTAAGACACTCCGTTCCCCGCTTTCCACTTTTTTGAGACATTGCGTGTTGTGTGGCGGAACTCAATGCCGCAGTTTTGCCTTGTTACCACAGCGATTATTCAATCTCCCCTCATGGGAATCGAACCTACAAACCGTCGCGTGTACACGCAGACGCTGTGCCTCTGCGCCACGACGACAATATATTTATTAACTTCACCTTTTCCGGTAAATCAATAGTTGATGTTATCTGGTTCCTCGTGTTCCTCCGCGCTGAGTGATGTCTATTTCTTACTGACATTATAGAATATTACTCATACCAATATTATCATTGTATACTTTGATGTTTTGAATGCAAATTTTTTGACAGAAGTTGTCTAACAAACTTTTTATTTATATTCAACCTTCAAGGTCCTTCAAAATTTTATATAGATCCTTAATAAGTATTATTGTCTACTAAAGCACGAAACAGTAAACAAAAAACATATTCATCACTTGTAGGCGTGTAATTATGTCTATTTACAAGTTTTTTTTTTAATTTAAGTAATATTGTACAATCTTAAAACATGAATTTACTGATTATTTTAAATATAATACGAATCAAGGGTGAATGCGTCACTGTAGATGGCTTTGCGACTTAAAATGTTAGTAACATAGTACCTATAGTATTACTTTTTGCATTCGAAAGAGACCAAAATCGTAAATCATACAGCCTTTTTAAATTATTTTATAAGATAATTAAATTCTCACAGATACATATATTTTGTAATAACATAATAAAAAGGGGAGCATATATTTTAAATATTTTTTTATATTTTATGTATTTTTATTACAATATTTATAAGCATATATTAATATTTTTTATATATGTATTCTTATTTTTTATAACAGTTTGATATAGCTTCCAATTTTTTTTGAGATTTTTTATACCTTCTTTAAATATAAAAAAAATACAATTGAATAATGCTAAATGCTAAGTAACAAAACGTTAAACTTATGAAGGATGTTTTGTTTTCAATTAAATAAAGTAATTTAAATACTACTTACTCTCCATACATTATTATAATTAAAAAAATAATAATATGATAAAGATACGTTTTATATTTTTCATTATCTGTGGACAATTGTACAAAACACTTAAATATAGGAATGTATGTCAAAAAAATGGACACACTAACACAAAGTCCATCTTGCTACTACTATTATATTATTTAGTTATATAATAAAAAATAAATTTGTACTAGAAATCAATTAAATCTGGTATGATTATTAGGCCTTAATTTTGACTGTTTGCATGTGTTCTCTTCGGAATCCTCGATTCATGGATGCGCCGAGCTTTATTCTTATCCATTCCGGTGTCAATTTGATGAAGAAATACTAAAAAAGAATTATAATTTATTATTAAAACCTCTATTTAACATATAGTGTATGTAAGTTCAAATGGAAACTTGCAATTTAATTTTGAAGCAGATCTTCACTCGATTTAGCTGATATTTTTAATACAAATTCATTTTGGACAACAATGCATGATTCGCCGTGTAATGTGTACTAATTCTAAGTCCAAAATGGCCGAACACTCAAGATGGCGGACAATTTATTTTCAGTGTACTTCTACAATATGAGTAAGAAATAAAAGATCTTGTTTGAAACAAGTCAAGAAATAAAGAAACATCACTCTTAATCCCATATGGACTTCTAAATATTTATTTTTTATAGATAAATAATTAGGTGAATTAACCAACTTTGAAAAATATTTTCAAACTACAGAACAGAAGCTTGAAGCAAAAGCTACAAGCAAAAGCTTTGAATAAAAAAAATATATAAATAGTGTAATTACGTTAATGGACAGCAAAAGGAAAAGTTTGTTTTGTCATTTTTAATACATTTAGTAAAGAGCTTAATATTTGAAAATCAAAATATTAAATTAATTTTTTTATAGGTAGTTCAAAACCAAATTAAGAGAATCTGTCAGATTTTTTTCTGTTAGTTTCATAGAAATACTCTAATTTTGTTGTATGCTATGTGGATATTTTCACACAGCGTAATAAAAAAGTAAATTCGAAGATTAATCAAATGATTAAAATATTTTCTTTATGTGTATAAAAGTAAGGTTTTTCACTACCCACCTGTATACCGTGCGCCCAATACCCTGTGGAGTTCTGAACTCTACCTAAAGTAGAAACGGCACTTCTAGCAAACGCTGCCGCGTCTGGCACTAGCAGGTTGCCGTCCAACAACTTCTGAGAGAAATCGTTCATTTTTGTAGATATAAACATAGGAGATAGATGCTGTATGTAAATCCCCTTTGACGAGTACTCCTCACGTATAGCTAATGTAAAGTTGCGAATGTACACCTGGAAATGTTAATAAACCAATGGTCATTATATATAGATTATTAAAAAAAATCAGTTAGGTAGAGGGACCTTATATCAGAGTCTAGTATAAAGACACTTAGTTTCCGACTTTCCAGTCAATTTTTGAGACATTGCGTGTTGAGTGGCGGTAATCATTGCACCGAATGAGAATCGAACCCACAAGCATCGTTTCTCCCAGTCAGTCGTTGCTCGCTATTTTACACTATTTTAAAAAATTATTATTATAATATTTACTATATTCTCTTTCTGTTAACAAATTCTCCCACAGTTAAGACAAATCAGGAACCTAACTTAAAATTTTGTCTTTTTAAATAAAATATCGGTCAAGTGCGAGTCGTACTCGCGCATTTGAGGGTTCCTTATCAAATACATGATTGCAAATAAGAGGAAAGTACAACTTATAAAAGTTGACAGACTTAAATTTGCGGGCATGAATTACAGATAAGGATTGGCTATCGGTAAGTACCCTATTGATTTTGCCTACGAGCCGAATCTTATACAAAATGCGGCAAAAGAAATAATATAAACCTGGATACCTATTTGATAATAATATTAGCTTGATACATCCAAGTGATATATTGGGAAAATAGTCTTGACAGACGGACAACGAAGTTATCGTATAATGGTTCCATTTTTTCGTTTTCTTGTACAGACGTATGTGTTTTTTGTATGTTATACGTATGTAATGCGTATATTTTTGAAATTTTGATGTTTGAAATACCTTGTGGTCTGGGATCAGATGAAGCAAGCGATTAATTCGATAAAATTGCATTTAAGATGTATAACAATCGTGAAAATCAAATAAATATACTAGCTTTAATTATAAAGCCATTAATATTAATAATTTTGGAAAGAATAAAAAGCTTTATATAATAATATATTTTAATTGTATGTTGAAAGTTGATTGACCAGCTTAAGATTTAAAATAATTACTTAAGCAATTACATTCTAAGACTAACCTTAGTAGCTCCATATATGGCCATGAGCGGTAACGGTTGCAGTTCCGAGCCAGAGGACACATTGACAATAGCGCCCTTGCCCCTCGCCACCATGCCCGGGAGGACCATGCGCGTCATGGTTGTCACCGCCACCACGTTCACGTTGATTATCTCCCATGCTTTACTTGTGGGTAGTTCACATAGACTCATTGGGTAATCGTATTGTACGCCTACATTGTTTACTGTAGATAAAAGAATGTAAGTGATAAGTGATATAAGTATAGAAGTAAGAAGATGATACCAAATCTGGAAAGTTTGAAAATGTTTGAGTTCAAGTTTAGATGCTCAGACCTTTGAAATGCAAATTATATTTAGTTAAATTAAAAAAATTATCTATATATATATATATGCCAAATTCAATAAGTCTTAGTAATTATTTTTTAACAGAATATGGTTTTCTTATATTTTCACTAGCTTAACGTTTTACCTTGCATATAGCAGGGTTGGCAGAGAGAATCTATTGTCAATACACAAACACTCCTTCCTCCGATTTTGCCCAATAATTCATTCCCTCGGATGGGAATCGAATTAGCAACCGTCACGTTTACAGTCCAGTCTGTCCCACTGCGATAAGATGGTCTCTTGTATCTAAATATTTACATCAATGTAATTTCTTTATGTAAATTACAAATACATATATATTATATGACATGTTCCATATTAGTTTTAAAGTTACAATATATCTCGACCGTAGCGTATTTTGGTGGCTTAGATCTTTAATTTCTCACCTAATATTCCTAAAGGTATGTCCTTGAGTTCCTCTTCTATATGTTGATATATTTCTATTCCTTTGCTAAAATTAGCAACTATGGTTTTCGTTTTAACGCCGTGCAGTTTTTCTGAAAATCATATACCTACATACATTTTCACCGTCATATTTTAACACTTAAACATCACTATTGATAAATTGCGCATACTTTAATAGGCATTTCAATTATCGAACAGTTTATAAGAAGTTTTATATAAACCGAAGTATTGATAAGCCAAAAAAAAAGTTAAATTTTATTATTGTTTACAATAAAGAAATAAACTTTTTTTTGCACGTTTCATCCCGCATATAGTAGGGTAGGCAGAGAAAATCTAGTGACGGAACACTAATTAATCTCTCCGAGTGGGGAGTGAACCCACAAGCACCGCCGTTTCGGAATTTCGAGAGAAACCACGGCTTCGAGTCTATAATCATTATGAAGAAGTATGTGTAGAAGCACCTATTTCCTCAGCAACAGTCTTGAGCTTTACAGGGTTTCGGCTTATAAGAACTACATTAATGCCTCTCTGGGCCAGCTCGAGTGCATATTGCTTTCCAATGCCGTCGGTACTGCCAGTGATTGCTGAAACAGAAAATAGAATCTTACTATAATTTTTTTTTATAAAATGAATATTTTACATGTACTTGTATATTTTATAAATTTTGTTTTAACACAATAGTTTCTTTTTCTAGCCATTCTGATAAAATTGTATCTTACAGTGGCGTGAGTTTATTTAACACTTTGTATACTCATATGGAAAACCAGGCTTTAATAAATATATCAGACAATTAAGATGAAATACTACGCATAATATGCATACGTTAAGAATATAAATCTTCCTGTTAAATTACACTGTATATTAGTAAAAAACGGCATTAATATCTGTTGCATGGACTAAAAGTTGCTAGCTACTTACTAGCTATCAATTAACCTTAAAGTTACTACAGACTTACGCAGGTTTTATAATATATTTAATAGGTACCTAATTAAATCTAGCATAAAATAAATACCGTGAAATCATTGTGTATAGAAGTAATTTATTAATATATTTGTGGATTAATTTATTAGATATCAATGTGTTTATAAAAATCTGTATTCAAATCTAAATTGCTATTTACCCGACTGCGCATCGCAAAGTACGGTACGCTTATATTAGTCTATAAGGCGTTATACACCTCACATACCTCTTTATAAATGTATATATATTTATATAAATTTGTGCGCATAAAAACCTTCTTGTTCGAGTTTACTGCAGACTGTGTTGTATTTTAATAATTTGTAATAATTAAGTACTTATTTTACATTTGACCACGCGGACTAATTTGCTGGTAAAAACTAGTAAGTTTATGTACATAGGTATGCATCAAAATAGTCAAATTAATATCATTTAACCGTTATAAATATTGAAAATTGTGCGTCTTTATTTAAGCTCGTCTATATTCATACATGAAACGTACCTATAAAGTATTATATAGGTATATGTATGCATATATTGAACAAACCACTTCAGTCCACACAAATGATCAAATCGAGTAAATTGATAAACATGACATAGATAATATTTGATTTATAAAGTTTAAATATCCGCGATGTGTTGTGACTTGTGACTTGTGAGGCACTTACAAATCTGACGTTATAGGAAGCACCGAGTGGTGTTAACTTATAAAGTAAATTTGACCAAATCTATTATAATAATAAAAAACCATGGTGGTAAAATACAAAATCTATTTGTAAAAATAGGCTCTGGTTTTGCCGCTCAAAATAATGTATACCACATATATGTAAAGAAAATTGTAATTTTCTTTGAATTAAATTTTCCCCGCGCAACAAATGTCATAGTCATACCGTGACAGTCTAAAAATAATTTTATTGTTGTTGTTGTTGTCTTTATATATGGCGTTTCGAGCGTGCCAGTGGAGCACAAATCACTTCGCCAATGTCACGTTGAATGGAGAACGCACGAAGGAGAGTGTACGGTAAAAAAGAGTTAATATTACACTATAGAAGAATAAAATAATTTTATAATCTATGTCAAGTCATAAAAAGGCGTCTCGTGACAGTTTGAAAATTGTTAATTTAAATTACATATTAAGATTTTAATTGTGATTTATGTACAGGCATTGTAATTAATAATATTAAATTTTCTATTATTCTATTTTCGTTTCTTTTCTAACAGAGAAACTCAATTGTGTTTTTATTAACTTTGTCGTCCAAATCACAGGAAATATTGAAAATATCTTATATATGGTATAATAAAATATCTTATATATAGTCAAATACCATATGCCAGAAATGCCAGTACGTGATTATTATATTACTCACTTTAAATTTTAATTCAGTTCAATTTAAATATGTACAAGAAATAAATTAATTTATAAGACTTGTTTTTACTAGCAAAGCAAATAGTTTTTTATTTACAACTTAACTAAATTTAATAGCAGCAAGTTTTTGTCGGAACTTTTATGAATAATATTCATTATAATCTCGTATTGTTCTGACAAAAACCAAAATTATAATTTTTAGTTTCAATGCATTTTTTATAAATACTGTAATAAACTGACTATAAAATATGGACGGACAGATAAATAAATGAATCTATATAACCTTTTTTTGCAATTCGCCCACGAAACCGTAAAAAAGCAACATCGTTGTTTTCTTGTAATATATGGAAACCGCAATTTCTTACCAATTTTGTATTGAGAAAGTGTGAAAACCTTGAAACTTTAATGAAGCATACAATGTTTCGATTAACGAATTCGCAATTTTATGTTCAATTAAATGTACATTTAAAATAATAAAATAAAATTTGGATTCGATTGCAGATATTGATATCGGTGATTGTTGTAACACAATTGTTTCTGTACTTTCTCAACCAACAATGCATAAAAAAATAATTTTAAATATGTCCTATATATTTAAAAATTTTTTTTTATGGGAAAGTCAGGGCAAACTAGCGTTCGGGTCGCCTGATGATAAGTGATCAACACCCACGACCCCGTGTAACACCGGAGGACAGGTACGTAGCCGGCCTTTAAGGTGGAGGTAGAAACGCTTTTTAAAGGTACGTATGTCGTATCGATCGTCAGAAACACCGCCGCCAGCAGGCTATTCCACAGTTGTGTGGTACGTGGTAAAAAGTTCCTACGCACCGCACAGTAGTGGACTGCCAAGTGTCTAAATGTAAATCTATACTAAATAGTACTTACTATATATTTATATATTTATTATCTTTAATCTAACCAACTACAGATTGGTAGAAAATTGTTTTTGCATTGCATTATGCGTAGTGCATTAAGCGAGGAAGGCTTAATGTTACATCATGTTAATTGCTTTGATGTAATATACAGTAGCTGTGGGTTAAAGTTACCATGGTCACATAGAATGTATGTCATACACAAGTAACACAGCTCTCATACATTTTCATTTGACCATGCGAGTGAAGCCACAGGGAAAGACTAGTCCAGTAATAGAGATATTTGGTGAGTAAACAAAACAAAGAATAAAAATACTGACAAGTACTTTACTCGTTATGGTGACAGTTATCCATAATATTATTTTTTTTTATTATGGTATTAAGCCATCATGGCGCAGTTGGACAACGTTTGTTGTAAACGTGGTCAGGGGTAGTCGATTTCCACTCGGGGGAATTAATTTTTTTTCTTTTTCCCGATCCAGTAATTGAACAAAGTGCCGCTTCGAGTTCAAACAGACGTAGTTTCTCTCAGACTTAACTATGTGTAATAGAGAAACGGCGGCTTAACATAACTTGTTCAGCATTATGGACACGTTTCATTGATATTCTGATGTCAAGGATCTGGGACACCCGATACAGAACCAAGAACCACAGTAGATGAGCAGAGCTATAAAAAATAACAAAATAATCGGTAAATCGGTAAATGACGATTTTCATTTACCGATATGTCCAATGATCACGTTATATCATTATTTAAATATAAAAACCCCGTATAAAATATTTTGGAAGATATTTAAAAACAAATAATACTAATTCTTCAAGGTCCTTACCACATTTGCACTTTAAGAAGTGTTTTATTTGTTTTCTTATGTAGATATACTATTAGTTATGACCTGCTGCTTCGCCTGCTTGGTCAAATGGAATTTAAAAAGAGTCATTATCATACATGGCACATTCTAAGAAGTACAGACCGCAATTGCAATCGGTTAGGTCAAAACGAGCGACGTGATGTATATTAATTCAATTAGAACCGACAGTTTCTGAGAATAGCGCGTACAATCAAACAAACTATTTGCTTTACAATATTATAAGTATAATAAATGTAATAATCTATATTATATGCAAACATGAAGCAAAAACTTTGGACCCCTTTTTACGAAAAAAAAATAATGCCTGTAAAGTATATTAAAATTAATAAATTAAACGTTACACACACTACCATATATAACTTTAGTATAGAGTGACATACACGTTGCTATGGCAACGCGTATTTCCCGCGTCAACGGGTCCTCTGGTAAGTGTAATTGTGTATTTATTGACATCTACATTCATAAGTGCGTTACAAATGATTTACATATAAAGTGTTAACACAACCTTGAGAAATCGTGATATATATAATATAATAAATAATGTTGTTGATCTTCTTTTTTTTTTCAAAAAAAAGTAATGTTGACAAGGGAGCGCAATTTAAAGGAAAATAGCTACCACCACCTTAGACAATATATACATATGTATGTTTTTAATTTCAATACCATAAATAATTTATATTGCAACATTCAATGGCGTTATGTAAGTCGGCCAAATCACGGCCTTGACCTACTGGCTATCGAGACTATACTACTAAAACTTAACATGTAGGTATAATTTGGAAATTTTGCAATAGGCCTGTCATATCGGTTGAAATTGTTGCGTATACGCATAAGTATTTAGCTGTAACCTATAAACAAAATTTGCCGTTTGATATTCTTTTATTTTTCTTCAAGTTATAGAGCTATAGCTATACAATTATATAAGTTAATATTTGCGAAAATAAACGCTATCGAGGCACATTTCAAAGTGTCCAAGTAAAACACAAGACATGTGCGTTTGACACCACTAGTAGAAGTGATTACAATATTAAAATTATTATAATTGTTTGTCCCTGGAATGGGACAATTCTTTTTTAAATTATTATTTCATTATATTTCATTTACATAAAATTTAATTACGACACTATTATCTGTGACAAAACAACTAAGAATAATCGTTTAAAGATATGAAACGTTGCAAAAATACCAACCCGTCGAAAACCAGTCAGTAATAGGTAGGCACAGGCAGTAGGTACATATGTTATATACATAAATACATTTCTGTAAGTATATGTGTTCTTGTAGGATTATTTTCAACTAATATATTTGTAAATTCAATAAATGAATAACAATTGTCTCTGCTAAATGTGAGAAATAGTGATAAATTACAAAATTTCTTGTATTTTTAAATCATACAATGCCAGGGAAACCAGCGCCAACGTCGTTCGCCGTCCGTCGAAATTTTTGACAATCCATACAGGAAAAATGCGTCAATTGTAATTGTAACTATAACGCGTATATTCCATTATAACATGAATAAGTATAGAAGTATAGATTAATAATAATTTTAGATCGGATTTTGCGCACTTTGAACACCATGTATATAGTACGGCACGTTATAGGACATGTGAGTTGCGATCCAGTTGCATACTTTATATTTATTTGTGAGTTAATTTATTGAAGCAAATGTAGGGCCAAGTAGGGCCAAGTAAGTGGAGTTTGTATATAACGATACTGTATATAGTAAATATGAAAGTTTAGATACAATACACATGCAAAAACGGCTAAAAAAAATGAATAACACAATTTGTAGTATTATATAATAATCCGAATGGGTTATTAGAAATGGCGCAGGTATGAAAACTTTTCTCAACAATTAAAAAAAAAAGCAATGTAGAAAGAGAGACCTAGACGTAGTGTTAAGACACTCGGTTCTCCATTTCGTGACGTCACATGTAGATTGATGGAACATAACGCAATATGTTTCAATAGTAATAATTTATTTATTTATTTATTTATTTAAGGGAAACATACAGTACAGTAAAATAATTTAAACATAAAACATACAAAATAGAACAAAGACCAATTAAGTTTCCACAAATTACCAAACACCACAAGAACTGTAGTTCTTAAACACTAGTTGTTTATAAAGAACACCTTATTAATCAAGGCCACTCAAAGTAATCTTGAATTAAGTTGATATTTAGTTGCGCGTGTATCAGAATGATTGCCCTTTTCGGCCGACGGTAAACTCGGGTCATGGACAACATTAATATTTAAGAAGTAAAAGCAAGTAGGTACGTTTTTATTGAAAATTATATTCACAGCGATAAAAACCTTTATAGTTAGTTCTATTGTAATGCAAACAGTCTCTTTGGTCTCTTTGACCTAGAACTAAGTTTATATAGCGTCTTCCGCTTTTCACTATGTAAGAAGTAAATTATTAGTAATACAGGTGGTGGCGGGATATATGATAGCTGGATTCGATATTGCACGTCGTCAACTAGATCGTTTTTTCTTTTTAAATTAAACTTGTTTAGATAAATGTTTTATAGTTTCACGCTAATATAACGCATATAGCATGGTGAGGGTAGGCAGAAGGAACCTGATGATAAGACACTCCGCTCCTCGCTCTCCGCTCTCCGCACAATTTTTGAGACATAAAACTAAATATACAGGTTGAACTACACTCCGGCTTTAAAGGCCTTCTTTTCTCTTAAATATTAACCTGTATTAACTGTTACATGTAACGTTGAAGGCATTTATATTGCTACATCGTCATGGCAACACTTTCATCGAAAACATTAATGTAAAGCCTTCGTGGCATATACGGAGAGTATCTGACTTTAAGCACGAGGGTTGTAGATTCGATCAGCACTTGAGGGTATGAACTATTTCTATTTCCCGGTTCTACATGTACTCGGTTCCATATTCGTCCCCTCTAGACAAACATTACACCACTGTGTCCACTATAAAAATTTTATTACACTAGAGTACTAAAAATCAATAGAGCAATTGAATTAGAACGAGATAGAATGAAAATTGTAGCAAAGCCGGTATTAATATCAACAGTAGATATACAAACTCGCCTACTATTGTTAATCGATACTAACATTGTAAACCTTAGAAAATATAAAGAAAGAAAGGCAGAGAGATTTACGCTCTAACCTCAGAAAACACTGGTTCGAATCGAAAAGTTATTTTTGTATTATATTTGTAGTCACAACTTAAGTATCTATTATTTTAAATACAAATTCCTAAGTTACTTATATATAAATTCCGTCACATGAGTGATAATAAATTTTCACGTCATCATAAAACGTCGTGGCGCAGCGGCACAGAGTCTGACTGTACACTACTGTGGCTGTGCGTTTAAGGGTTCGATTCCCACTTTGGGGAATGAATTATTTAATTTCCTCGTTTTGGTAAAAACCCCAAAGCGCAGCATTGTGTTCTGCCAATCTAACTAAGGTAATTTTTAAATTATTACAGTATTCACAGTACAAAATTAGGCAAAAGATTATTTAAAATTTATTTAGTTTTTTGCTGCCCTTAACCTGCTAATGCTAATTACAATAAAATAAAAATGACCCCCATCCAAGAATAGATTGGCAACTCCGGATTTAGATAAAAAAATTACATTTAAAAAGAAAATTAGGTAGTATTCCTTTAAATGCCAAATGAAAATGTAGATCTAAAGTATTGGCTACAACAAATTACAATCAATAGTATAATTCCAACATACCAAGTGGGCGCAGACACAGTTCTATATAATCTTATGATTGCAAATCAAGACGTAATTTAAAGTTAATCGAGCATTACCTGTTGTTATCTAAGGAACCAAGAAAACTGTCATTAGGCATATCTGGGTTACATTAAGAAACTATTTACGCAACTCTCAAGATGTACGCTTCAGATATTTTGATACACATATAGTCTCTATACGTTTTTAATTTCCAATTATGTCTGTATACATAAAAGTGTATACATAATGTGGTAGATGTTAGTAGATGTTACATCAATGCAATAGAAAACTTTTGTAATTTTAATTGCATGTACTGTAACATCTTCTAACATATACATTTGAGTGAAATCACTCTTATTTGGTGGCTTCGTCTTGAAATGCTCTGCCCGTAACAAAATCATAGATTAAAAAATAAATCATGCCTAAATTATTTTTATATATCCCACAAATTGAAGTTATCGTTAATTAATAATTACAACACAAATCATTTTTAATATACTTAAGTCACTTATCACTGTATTTGATGTACATAAATTTTAACATCATAAACAATTTTCAGAGACAAGGATCTACAGCGCTCGTCGGTTTGGGGCCCAATTGGAAAGAGCTGAATAACAATATATAAACTTTGCATTTGTTGACAAGCCTATTATCGTAATTATATACTTTGTATAAAGACGAGCTGTAGCCCGCTATTTCATTTGCGTAGATTATAAAACTTGTATCCAGTTTCCCGTTCCCGTTGAATTCGTTAGCGAATTTCTGGAAATCCTCTCTTACTTCCTTCCCAAGTCGTCTACATGTTGAATTTAATTTGTCTACGGTGCTTATTTATGCTGTATAGTGTCTGTCAGTCACATAGTAACCGATATACCGATATACTCGTATGTACATAGATGTAATATATTATATAAAGATATAGTAAGATATAACATAGTACTTACTATTTATCTATGAAAGAGTATACATATAATTATCATTTTAATTACCATTTTACCATTTTATATGTTTTTTAATATGTTTTTCACTATTTAGTGAGTAATGAAAAGCATACTTTTATGTTAAAACCATAAAAAATTCTTTTACATCACATAAAAAAATATATAAAAATTAACAAATCATGATATACACGATAGCCACATAGCATCTTATGTATCTATATATGAAATAAAAAAACATAAAGCCCTCAAATATAAAAGCAAAGAAAAAGGTATACAATATTTTTTTCAGTTTTATCTTACACAGCATAAGCGTAAGCAGAGATACCCCAATGTCAACTCTCTGTTCTCCTCTCTCCAAATTCCAGACATTACGTGCCAAAATAGAAAAACGAGAAACATGTTAGTAAGTGGGAAGTACGTAAAATAAGTGGGGGGGTTTGTATTAAAAATATTAATTAGTCTATACAAATTAAAATGTTATGTCATATTTAAAATTTGCGTTCATGAATATTTTGTCATAAAATTATTATCTGCCAGTAATCACACTAATTGCACACCATAAATTATTGTTTTTTTTTGTGTGAAGCCGCGTCATTATAATTGTTTTGGTTAATTAAGGCATTCACATTTCATTCTTTTTTTTTAATTTTATTTTGAATTTTTTTTAGCATCACGCTCTGTCCTGAGCATATCAGGGTATACAGAGAGAACCGGCGGCTGAAGGAACCTGGCTTTAATAGCTTTTAAGAGACTCCGTTCCTCACTTTCCGCCTTTCGAGGCATTGCGTGTTGAGTGGCGCAACTAAATTCCGCGATTTGGCTTGTTACTACAGCGAAGGAAATTAAAATAATTTTAAATTAAATAAATGAAATTAGCTTCACGCTGTATCACGCACATGGCAGGGTAGGCTGAGGGAACTGTAGGAACCTAGTTTTAAGACACTCCGTTAACCGCTTTCCGCCTTTTAAGGCATTACGTGATGAGTGGCGGAACTCAACGCCGCGCTTTGTTCTTCTCGTATTCTCCCCAAGTGGAAAACAAACCCACAACCCGTCGCGTTTCCAGGGAGAGGCTATGCCTCTGCGCCACGACGGTCCTTAATTTTTAAGCGTTCCTCGATAAATAATAATCAAAACAAAATAAAATCAAATCGAACCAACTGCTTTATAATAAGAGTGCAAAAAAAAATTAAACAGTATTTGTACATACTAAATGTACGTACGATCTACGTATGTATATATATATATATATATATATATATATATATATATATATATATATATATATATATATATATATATATATATATATATATATATATATATATATATATATATATATATATATTTATATATGCATAATATGTATATGTGTATATGTATATGTGTGTATGTACCCGTACATCATTATAGAGAGACACGCCATTCATTTGACCCTTATTTCCCAACAGAGGCTCCGTTCGTACAACGTCGCAACAGTGACGCAATCTTTCGAAGCATCTTCGAAAAGGTCATTGTGTAACCTAATGCTTCATACTTAGCAACTTCAACTATTGTTTGTCTTCAACTCCTGATGCCTATCAGCAGGTTTACTTTACTTAATGAAAATAGACGTATTTTTTAGAGCTGCTTGCTGCATCTCATAGCCACGAGCGAGTCGGACCCACAACCTTCACTATCCGCTTGAATGTTTAAATATTTCCAAATAAAAAATCAAAATTTCAAGATCAATAATCCTAAGCGTGATATTATTTAACCATTGACACGTAAATGTGAAGATCTGGAACATTATAAATAAAATTCTTTGACACTCACTGCCAATTTTGAATAACTACAATATATGCCTAGATCATTAGGCGTATCGCTGTCGCTTCTTGGCACTCACTAGGAGCAAGCTCTATTGATTGTTTTAATAATGTCGCATATATAGGTATTTGAGCCGTAGCAGTCATAATAATAATATAATAATAACAATGTTATATTTCATAAGAAGAAATACAATTAAATACACATTGCATTATACATATAAAAAAAAAGCTAACACTACACTTGGTTGAGGTACTGTCCTCTTAGATAGGTTACAGAATAACCTGTAATAAAGACAAACAGTGCCGGGTAATAAACAGCCTGAAATGAACAGGAACAGTGGGGGGGGGGGGGAGCTTGGTTCGGTTAACAAGTAATTTTACTTATTTATAATTATTAATATTTAGGCGAGTGAAAAGCTGATGCGTGTATTTGTATTGTAGTTGTGTAAATCTGTGTGTTTGTGTATGTGTGTGTATGTTACTGTTTATTGTGATGTTTTCAAAAACGATTCTGTTTCATCATACGTTTTATCTTGTAAGAACAAACAAACGGTTGCTTCACATTCATTGCTAGATAAATTGTAAATTGGTTTACTCCCGTTAATTTTATTGTACAAGAAAGGACCTACATAAAAGAAGAACTTTTTAGCCAGATTGTGTGACGGGGATGGTACAAACATTATCATTACGCCGCTTCGCAATGTTATGTGGGTTTCGTCATTATAATATTTATTTATTGCAGCGTAGATTAGACTATCATCATTATTTAATGACAAACATTACTTTTAGACGCAGCTTACGTTTGCCATTAATAATTTAATGATTAAATTTAATCATTGCATTCGGCAGTTTTAATATCAAATTTTCTACAATTAGTTGTTATATTCCGTAATGATTTGTCGTATACATTATTTTATAACATCATTATGTAAATAGAAGAGAGAAAAAAAGTATATATCACATTATAATTCAGAATTTTTTTTAATGTTTCTAATTCCACTTCCTTGTTACATTTACAAACCAATGATTTTGTTATATAAGTCAAAAAGCTTAATACGAAAATATTAAAATTTAATATCAAATAGATAATCAATTTATTATTTTCGTATTAAGCTTTTGGAATTAAATTTTATTAATTATGCAATGTTTTCATTTAATCCCTAGTGGGTAGCCAGAGAGTACGGGGAGCTAAACGCTAGCTACATAGTACATCTACACGAGTACAGGTACAGGTAGTACCTGTTTCGCCTCGTCCACTGTCATCAACCTCTTCATACATTCTCATACTATTCGGGGATCCTTATGCTTTCAACGTAACCTTACTTCACTATAACCTATACTAACTATCTGGCCAGTAGATTAATAATTAATTCATATGCGGTAGAGGTATGAATTAATTTGAAGAATCAAGAATCAAGGCGGCACTGGTAGATGATCGTTTCGAAATTGATTTGGTTAAAGTAACTGGACCCGATTTCCTTTAGCAAGTCCTCGGAACTCCTCTCCCTATATCGCGATGGGCCCGGCACTCCCGTGGCTTCTCAGTACTGTTAGCTGTCCGCAATTTCGTTTTCGCAATTGGGTACTAAGTATTCAAGATTTATACTGCGTTATTTTAATAGTATAAATTATTACCTACCTCTCTTACGACTCACTTTTGCATCATAAATAGTTTGAACAAATCTTGCATCACTCATTCTCTCAACCTTCCTCTTTGTGACATCCTTGCTAGTATTCTATAGTATAGTTAGCTATAATTGCAGATTCGGTATCTGACTCCGCAGATCCTACAAAAACATCGCTTTATCATGTTACATACGAGTATTAACTTGAAAATAAAAAAGTAAAAAATGAATTTGTCCTATTAAGAAATATTCTATTAATATTCATATGCGCAATTCTTACTGAATGAAGGTTTTATATGTTAGGTTTTTTTTTTAAGAAGACTTTGGGCTTTGTTGCATCACGGTAATTAATATATTATCTGTTACAATTAGATTGTTCCTATGTAAGTGGCTATACCTACGTGCGGTCAGACGCGAGTGAAGCCGCAAGTAATAGTTAGTGATTGGTTACCTAGATTGTAAATTAGAAAGTTTTCATTGTCAGCGTGTAATAAGACATTTGTAATTTATTTAAAATTAATATTTATTGTACTTCGTTAAGCAGCCATTACTAAGACTAAAGAGCCGACGTAAGACGACGAAATATTATTAAAAAGTAATCGTATAGACAAGTCGACTTTATTTTTCACAATTGAAGATGATTGTTTGTTTTTTTAATTAATTTTTAGAATACAAATATGTGCTCCATAATTTTATTATATCACGTTAATTAATTTAAAATGATAATTAATTATTATATCAATTAATTAAACACTAATATAAGTTTTTTTTAAATATGTAACTAATCGCTATACGTTTTATTTGTAGAAAACCTATAACGTATACGTTCTTCATCAATTGGCTTAGTGGTCAGATCGCTTAGACGGTTTCCATGAGGTAGGAAGCAGGTTCAAATACAGCTGCGTTAAAATTTTTATATATTTTTTTTAAGTATTGTTCTATTATTTTTTTCATTATTGGTCAATGGGACTATGTACAAATGGCGGAGGTTCAATTTTACATACAGCTTTTGTTAAACTGCAAACATTATTTTATGTGACGTAAAAAAATTAAATGTTTTATGGTAAACATACATACATATGTTTAATTATTAAATACATCGTAATAAAATTTAACTGTCTCTTAGAGAATATATTGATTTGTTAAAATGTTTATTAAAATGATAATTATATATACCTTGATGAGCATTTATAGTTATTATAAAAAAAAATATGTATGTACCTTCGGAGTTTATTTATTTATTTATTCATAAGCCATGCGATTACAAAACTATTATTTATTTAAATACATGAGCTAGACAGTCACAAAAATATTACTGCCGGTGCTTAAATTAGGTTTACCCTGTGCTATAAGCACCGGCTACCTTCCAGAGTCACAGTAAAGTGATTAGACAAACATTATAGTTATTTATATGTGAAGCTAATAATATAATTAAAAAACAAGACATATATATATTAAGTAAATAAATATAAAATAATATATAAAATAGATATTAGTTGAATCCTTGCCTACCACTAGAGCCCAAGGGCCAAGATATACCTTACAAAATATATTCATATTGACTTTGATCAAATTGTCAAAAGAAAAAAAAAAATGACAACTTGCTATAAACTACTTAGGTACATTAAAAATGTGTTGTGTTTTAATTTCTATTAATTCATTACTTTGCTCGTCTATACGACGATTTCTAGGAGGCGCGGGTTCAAATCCCGCTACGTTCATATTTTTAAACGTTTTTTTTTAAATATTAATAGTCCATATTAAATAATAAACAATAGTGTTTTCTTTTAAATCTAAGATTAGCGGATCTCGGATTTATTCTAATATAATATGCTCATATTGTACTTATAATTTTTATTTTTCCCTTTCAAATGACTTTCTGTAAAACATTTTATTTGTAATATTTTATCTGGGCGGTAAGTACTAGCGCGCGTATTTCGGTATCGGTAAAAAGCATTTTGCGTTCCACATAAATTGCGTTCCCGCGGATTTCTAAGATAAAAATCGCCTAAGTGTTGCTCCACAGCCTCTTCTATCTTCAGTTTCATAAAAATGGGTGCAACTGGTCCAGAGATTAACCCGGACAAACGGAAAGACTATAGACTATACAATGTTATTTTGAATTTACAAAGAGACACATCTTATTTACATGTATAGATGTATATATAAATAGTTATGCACTTACATTTTATTTATATGTATAGATGTATATATAAATGTATAGACATTTTTAGCGCCACACATCATACTCTGAATTCAGAGAGAGCTTACAATTAGTGTCAACGGTCAAGGTACTCTTCGGCTGAATACGATACCACATTTTGACTTGCCAGAGCCTTGCCTTGCCTTTCATTTCCCTGAAATGAAATAGCTGTTTGCCCCGAGTGAGAAACGAACCCAATCATTACATTTACAATAAGAACATATACCACTGTGCATCGATGGTCCATGTATTTTATTTGAATGAATACTCTACACTCTATAGTAAAAAACATTCGACGAGTCGATTGAAAAATTTTATTTTTTATAATGGACTATTAGGCCTTCAAATAGAATTGAGACGCTCTTAAAAATGGATGTGATAAATCCATTGTAATTTATACTTTTAAATTAGTTCAATATTCATAATTAAAAACCCGTATTTGTACGTCAGAAAACAAACGAAAACTAATGACTAAGCAATATGTAAACAGCAGTTTATAGCATAAATATTAAAGGTTAAAATCACAGAAATAAAATAGAAGAGAATTGTTTTTAACTTACCAGCCCAAGGTCCGAATCTCTTTGACAAGGGCAACACTTCCGAAGGAAAGAAGTAGGGCATGAGGTATGAGGATGCCAGTTCCAAAAGACTCCATAAAGAATCTATAATGATAGTAGCTACCGCTATGGCCCCTATAACCGCGAAACTTATTAAAACATACATTTTGTAAACAAAAATACTGTTGTATTGATAACAAATTGTACTGATAACGATTTAATAAGAACACACGCCCTCACATTGCGGCCGCGCGGCGGGTACTGGCTCTCAGCTCAGTGCCAGTGGCCTGGCCACTGAGCAATTCGTATTTCGTAGTAAATTACTACGTAATCACTAATCGGTTAGCTTATGTGACATCATAACATCAACTTCATAAGTTCCAATCGATCCCAAATCGATTTTTAAGCTCGAATTAAATATTTAATTTAATATAAAATGTACATATTCGTGAATATATGTAAGTATGTACTAAATAATTATTCTAAAAAATATTCATAATCGTTTATTTTGAATAGTTATAATTTTATATTCATTTATTTTTCAAATTGACTGACGTAGTACTTAGGGTGTGTGGTTATGAGTTTGATTTAATTAATTGTTATTTTGAACTTAAATATAAATTAAGCAACGTATTATTTTAAATTTATACTAAGTGTATAATTAGAAGTTAGAACTATAAGGAAATAATAAAAGGAAGTAATGCGTAAATACGCATTACACCCATATTTGTCTGGATATTATTTATCTCCTTATATATTATTCCGATATATAAAAACTTTTTTTAGATTTTTTGTTTCTACTCTAGAGCTCTTATAATTTTATACTCATCAAATGAAAGTATGTGAATAGAAATCAGCTTAATATTGTACAATGTTAAGATTTAATAGCAAAATGAATTTGAGGTTAACACAAAGCATTGCGTTTAAAAATATCAAGGCGTTCAACTTAAATATATTTTAATTTCGTATTTATTATTTTCATTTATTACCTCATATTGATTTTTAAGTAACATCTGATTAAATGTCTTGATAATAAATATGTGGAGCATTTGAATTTCCTGTAGGTATTAAACAACTCTAATATTTGAAAAGAGTATTTATTAAACTTTTTGCCGGCTGTTGATACCAAAATTGCTTATCAGCTTTACGTTCAATGAACATTTTAAAAATGATTACAAAAATGTCCTTGAATTAAGATTATTTTAAGAGGTGAATTTTGGTTCTCCAATTTCTGATGACATATATCATTTTTTACAATGCTCTTGCTCTTCCTTAAAGAAGAAGATATATTTAACATTCCGAAAACAAAGACAACGTTTACATCTATGTAGTTTAGTAAACGGGCTACCCAAATATATAACCAGATAATATATTGCCAAAAATATCCGTCACAGAGTGGACTCACTTATCATGAAACAAAGCCTTCTACAGTCCATTTAAAAGTAAGATTTTTTATCATTATAATAAACAGGCATTGTACGTCTTGTTTCGGAAGGCCAAGGTCTCTTAGAACAACTTTTATTTTGTAAAAAGGAGAACTCTACAGCAGTTTTTGTTTTGTCAAATTTGTTTTACTAATAAACGTGGCTTAAGGAAATGCTTTGACTGGTTGGTAGATGAATGCCGTCCGAAATATCTGTGATGATGCTCCCGGAAGGTCAACCACGCCGGGGTCCGTGTTACTAATATAAGATCGAATATCCAACTCTCGGGGGCGTCCGCCGATCAGCTGGCGGGCAATGCAGTAATATTAGATACGATAAGAGTAGTATTAGATGTCCACACAACTTATACTCAGTAAGTATATATAAAATATCGCTTTAAAAATGTAATTAAATATTTACGAGGATTAATATTTATTTTGCTATCAACAGCAATTTATGTGGAAACGAGTTTTATTCTTGACATCTTGTTTGTGCACATTTATGAAATAGCAGAATTCGTATGTTATACCGAGTACTTTATAATTTTTAACATTAAGCTCTATAGAATCTCGCCCGTGGTATAAAATATATATATGGAAGTAGCAAAGTCACACATGTCACATTTTAACTGTTCCGATCGCAGGTAAGGAGGACGACGTCGAAATTAAAAACGTAAGCCTATAGCCTATAGCCTATAGCCTATATAAATGGAGTAATACAAAAAAAAAATAGCCTATATAAATGGAGTATTACAAAAAAAAAATAATTTGCACCAGTAGTTTATTGAATATGAGCGTTCAATTAAACGAACACTTCAATTTTATACTATTAGAATATATTTAAATATTAATGATATAAAATCCATTTAATATAAACGTACTGGATATAAAAACTATGGGTGAATTTAGCTATTATTATATTGCGATTGTTTGTTTGTAAATAATACTTGTAAATCCTACTAATATTTTGATTGTTAGGAGTGATGTTTGTCCCAGTACCGGTTGAGCAAATAGTTTTTTCTTAATATTTTTATTTACGCTACCTTACCTATCCTTCATCACTCATTCTCTCGACGTGCCCAAACCACGTGAGCACGTTCTTCTTCATTCTGACTGTGACATCCTCGCTGGTACCTGGTCGATATTAATGTGTGTAACTTTACAAATACATAATAAGCAAATCCGTTGTTACGCGTAAACTATTGAATCTATAACCTAATTCTAACGAGTACATTAAAGATAAACAGGTTTCATACCTGTAAAAAATATCCAACTTTTGTTTGAAGAGTGCTTAATGCAAATTCACGCGAACTAAGTCGCCGGCATCACCTAGTATTCATATAAAATTTTAACATATTTTTTTTTCTCTGTAATATTATTTGAAGAGCATAATATATGTTAAGATTAATAAATTATAAATTTATGTTGGTTTCTTACATTTAAAACGATACCTTTATTCCTTGCATTAATATTCTAATTTATTATCATGATACTTTTAGCTAAAAATTTTATTGGCTTGATATGTAAGTATGTTTGTCTGTAGCTTTAAGAAGAATTTTTAAGCATGATTTTGACCGACTTTAAAAAGTTGTATAATATGAAACATTGCACACTTATTTAGGAACCATAGTAGTGTTATGTTTACTAGGATCTTCAGGATTAGCGATTTCTCTTTCACCCAGTACCCGGTGATTAAGTAATTTTTTTTTAATTTATTTAGTTTTATTTTTGGAAACTATTATTTATTTTCATATCTTCCCGCTTTATCCTGCATTTTGGAGAGTAGGCAGGCGGTGGGAACCTAGTGTTAAAATAATCCGATCGAATGTCTAATCGAGACACTGCGTATTTAGTAGTAGCCTCAAGGGCTCACATTTCCTGTGACTTGACCAATGGGAGCCTCCTCATTGCACGCGCAAGCATAGAATTAGCAAATCATCGTCAGACGTCTCACGGAACCAACCAACCAATATTCAATAAACAGTACATACTGGAGGAAATTTGGTAACACTACATAATGAGTTAGAACTAAAACAATTCTTAAAGAAGACCAATAAAAGTAAAAATATTCTACATTGAATGAATTCAATTACATGATTCAACTATGAAGACAAAGTGTTTAAATCCACTCGAGCCATGGTCAATCTTACATCACACACAACTACTACATTTACATTAAGGTATAAAATAAGTTTTTATTAATAAGAAACTTCAGTTAATACATTTCATTGTTCCTTCAAACATATATATTAAACGCATATTATATTACGAGTATCCGTTTCTTTTATTGACGGCGAAACTTGTTCTTCCAATGACTTGATCTTGATGCCATTACTCTTTTGTATAACAGCTTTGATCGCTTCTGAAAGGATGTACAAATTATATTATAATGAAGTAAACAAAAATATAAATATAAGTTATTTATTTTGTGAATAAATAAAAAATAGCTAAATATCTATGGTTGTTTTTTAAATCAATAGTTGGTAAAAAAAATCTCGCTTTAGACTAGACATTTTACTTATATGTCGAAGAGATATTAATATAACTATGTCTCACTGCGCCATGGTTTTGAGTATTTTTATTAATTATATTTTTTGTATTTGTTTTTTTAATGATTTTATTAACATATAACATATGTATATGTTACACATTCGGGTCGGTTAATGAAAATGTTCTATAAAATAATCTTCCAACGTGCAACAAAGCGTAAATAAATCAAATAGGTATTTACTCGTATGATACGAAATGTATGTAGAATAATTGTCATAAATTTTGCCTTTTCAGATCCAATAGGTTGTTATGAATGACTCCTGCAAGACGATACAAGTTTCTGTGTTGAAAAAAAAACAATAGTTCTAGTTTTCACAATTAGTCTTGATATTCATTAAAAATTAAATATTTTCTGGCAAAGCATTTAAATGATTGAATTTGTGTATATAATAGCAATAATTGGCGCTACGTTTTGTCAGCAAGAAAATCACATTAAGATTTTTATAATTGGTCACCGGTAACAAGGCAAAAAACCCCTCCCGAAAAGGAAAGAAACGGAGTGTCTTAATCCCACGTCACCTCTATCTACAAAAAGGCTATTAATTAAGCTATTTATCGATTTACTAGACACGATCTGTACATATCGAAATTCGTCATATCACCTCCCCTTCAAACGAATAAGAAACTCATTAAAACTAAAATAAAACTTAATGACATTTGCAAACTGCAATAAATGGACCGAAAAAGACATAAATTATGTACAGTTAAATGCCAAAATTATAAAGACGATAAAATGCACTTAGTATATTGTGACAGAATAACAAAAAATAATCTATAATTTCAAACGAAACTGTTGTATTGAAATTTATTTTGTATAGTATAGGTGTACGTATATCATATTTGTTTTGGAAACCCGAAATTCGCGCACTTACAGTAGTCCGTGATCACTTGTACACATAATATCCATTATCTCATCTATGCTATGGTATGGTTATTCAACGGTACATACCGATAAGTGTTCGAAACATCTTATTTCCAAAAAAAGTGAAGCTACATACAGTATAAGAATATATGCGATAATTCTGGAATAGGGTTTGATTTAAAATGTATGGAAATATCATGTGAATAAAGATCTCGTTTTTGCCTATAATATTCCCATGGTTTCACCTCACCACTATATCTAAACCTTGCTCCTTTCACTGTGTCACTTTTGCAAAAATTTATAAATTCAATAAAAGCTAAAATAATTAGAGTTGCTAACAAATAATATATAAGGAACTCTAGCATTATAGTAGATATTATTTAATAATAACGACGTTTATATCACTGGGGCTGTGCATCCACTACGGGACGTTAAGTACGACTAAAGCCAACTTCCACTAATGCATGTTATGTTGAACTTTAATAAAAAACATCGCAGTTTTGAAGGTGTCACGCTATAGCGTGTTTAGCGGATATGTTATCATATATATAGCAAAGCAATATATATATATATATATATATATATATATATATATATATATATATATATATATATATATATATATATATATATATATGTATATATATATATAAACCTTCATTGCCACCGAGGGTACCATGGGTTACATCGACACGATTAACCTCAAGTATCTAATATAGCCTGCAGCTTTCCTCCACATATAGGCTATACTTACATTCATTTCATATAGATAACGATGTCCTCGACTCACTGGGGACCGGCCCCTCTATAAAATGGTTCTAGTTACGCCAATGTATATATATACTATATACATACACACAAAATTAGTTTTTCAATTCGAACCGAGAAAATGATAAGCCCTATCACACACATGCATGTCTCAACTTTGTCTTTATTATATTAGTATCGATTTAGATATATAAAGAGAGCCCTCATACCCAGCATCTTACAATATATATATCTTACAATATATATATATATATATATATATATATATATATATATATATATATATATATATATATATATAGATATATATATATATATTAAAAATTGTGGTAATTAATAAAAAAATGATTTATTTAATAATTTATATATGAATAAAATTGAAGTGTCTGTCTGTGATTTTAAAATGATTTTGTTTTTTTCAAATACAAACTACATAATTAAACACTATACTAAAATATACAAAATTTTTTTTGTTTGTCTGTCTGGTTTTCTGTTTGTACGGTTTGTATCTACAGAACAACTAAACCGATTTGTATGAAATTTTGTTATAGAACATATACACCTTATAATATCTAACGTTTTATTACTGCGTGATTGGGTTCCACACGGAACGCGTTTTCCGCGTGCTAGTATTTTCCACCTACTTAAAATATTGCATATATTCCGCCTCTTCCATGCATTTCCATCTCACTTAGAGACAAATTGCATATTGAGTGTCGTAAGTCGGTTCTTCTTCTTCTCTTTATATATGGCGTTCCGAGCGTGCCAGTTGAGCACAGTTCACTTCCCAATGTCACGTTGAATGGAGAACACACAAAGGAGAGAGTACAGTAAAAAGAAAATAATATTACCGGAAGTCGGTTAATTAATCTATAACCAAATCACGCACTGTCAGACGACTCTCGACTGTGTTCAGACGGTGTTCTAATTCAAAGTTTTCAGTCCATAGTTTATAAAATTTTGCTATTGTAATTATCTTATAATAATATAATTTGTATTTAAATGCACAATGCCCTACGGGCGGTGGACGGGTCCACTCTGAATTTAACTTTTAACCTACCTGATATACTTAATATTTAATATATTTAATTAGCATATCTACATTTGTTTATATACTAGCGACCCGCTCGCGGCTTCACCCGCTTATGTTGGCTCGATCGTATTCGTTTTAAAATTTTATACCTACATACGCAATGCAATTCTTAACATAGGAAAGCGAGAACAGAATCTGCTTACAGATGATATGTTAATACATACGTATATATATATATATATATATATATATATATATATATATATATATATATATATATATATATATATATATATATATATATATATATATATATATATATATATATATAAACGTAGACGTATATGTGATTAACATATCATCTGTAAGCAGATTTTCGCTTTCCTAGTTATAGCGTAAAAAACACAATATCCACTTCCCACAATTAAAATTTATAGTCCAAATCATACTAACACTATTTATTTTTTATTTATTAGAACGCAATAGTAAAAAGAAAGTTTTTTAATTTTATAATACACCGCCCGTGTGTCTCTGGCGTTCTTCTTCTATTTCAGTCCTAACAATTGTACTACTACTATCTTTTATTTTTAACATAATATTAATATTATACTAAAAAAACGTTATTTAAACTTAAATAATTACAAAGAAAATAAGTACAAAATACATTATATAATTTAGCTTCACTTGCTAGAAATCAACGTAATTAAAATATCTCAATTTTTTTCTACGGTAACCTCATTGAACGCCCGTATGACAAGTATTACAGCATCCAAATTTATTCATTCATAAAGCTATTTGACTTTATCAGTTTTTTTTTTTAAATTTATAATTGACTCACAATTGACCGATATTTTTTTATCTCTGGAAATCCTCCTTCAATCGCAAACATTTTAAGCGGTATGCAAAGAGGGCGTAGTAACGACAATGTAAAATGTCAATTCTTGCTTAAATTCTCATACATATCAGATATATTTCATATTGAATGACATATCAGAACCAAACCAGGAAAAAGTAGATTTAAAATATTAATTGTTTTCGATTCTATTGAACACAGGCAAGTTTATAGGTGCATTGAGGAAGGATGTTCAATAGTTTATATTGTACCAATACAAATTTAGTTACTTACAATTCACCCTTGATTTTTTTTTATTTTTATTTCGAAGTCGTTTATTATTTTATATTATTTTTACAAATGTTAGTATAGTAACTTACAATCTACAACATACAAATAACAGTACTTTACCAGGCTATAAGCACCTTTAAAAGTATCTACCCACAGAAAAGATTAAACACTTTTTACATCTTGTAATAAATATATGAATCAACTCACAAACAATTATTTTCTACCATGGATTTAATACTACTAAATCCATTTATTATTATTATTATACTTTTTTTTTATATGAAGGTAATTAAATAACATACGAGTCAGAAGTCCGCAAGAAGTGGTCGCACCGGCTCACGTATTAGTCATTACTCCGGCGACAAAGGTGTAAACAACAGTCAGTGATGGGGCATGCGGTATGCTCCGTATCTATCGATAATGAGGTAATCAGTAGCCCTGGCCCGTAGTCTACCAACTTGTTGCTAGGTCACCACCCAATATGGTATAGATAAATAGTTTAAAAACGGAGTAAAGTACTTTAAACATTACTTACATATATCTTAGTTTTTTTAACATTGAGTCTTGTATTTGTAAAGAAAGTATGTTCAGTAGTGAGTAGTGACACATCACTCTCTCGTATCACTCAGCTATCGACTTTAGGAACACTAGTAGACGACTGTGCCCATTTTTCATAGATTATACATCAGGTGTTCCAGATCCTTAACTTTTATGTATCAAAATGTCAATCAAAAATGTATGGCAGTATTTCATTATTTTATCAAGTATGCGAGTCTTTAAAATCAATTATAGCCTAGATCCTATCCAGACCAGACAGATAAATATTTGAAAAATCATATATTCACATTTTTTTTTGTTATTACACCTCACTACATCATTTTTTCGTTAAAATATTCTGCGTGCAGCCATTTTTTTTATTGTTTTACTATAGTTTTGATTGCCATAAGCACTGTGCTAGACGTGTTCTCTTCCAACGTCCCAAGACGGAAGTAGAGTATTTGAATCCATAATCAAAGAATGCAGGCACGTTTTATTAACACAACTACGGTGCATATAGCTGTCCCTATCTATAAATTTATCCAGCAAAAATACACGAAGATCACCAACGATATTCATTGAGCTCATACTAAGAAAATTTTTATACAAAATAATTACATAAAAAAGCAAAATAACCTTTGTGGTTCTTAAATTTTTATTTGGAGTACGTTTATTTTTTAGAGGAAAATTTAAACAACAAATTTTATACATACATACATACATACATATATATATATATATATAATATATATATATATATATATATATATATATATATATATATATATATATATATATATATATATATATATATATATATATATATATATATATATATATATATATATATATATATATATATATATATATATATATATATATATATATATGACGATTGCCATACTACTTCCATTTAGCATCCATTGTCATTGAAACTTGCAGGAGGTACCTAAGTACAGTGGAGCTCTACCGAAGCACTCCGTTCTCTCGCTTTTCAATCAATCAATCTATCGCAATGACAGTGTAGTACCACTTGTCTACGATAATAATAAAGATCCTCGTCCCCTTAATGTTTGTGTTTAGTCTCTTATGTAAATTTTTATGTAAATATTTTAAGTATAACAACATTAAACTGTAAATAAATTAACATGTTTGAAAAACGAAATGAAAAATAGTTTAGTTTTCAAAATGTAGTACATTATCATAATGATTGGAGCCACCTGTTGAGCAATGAAAAGCCTGTTTTAGGAGACCACGCTCTTCCATAATTTCCATATCTTCCATTATGTTCATAGTGTACTAATTAATAGAAGTATGTACAGCTTATATTTTAAATATTTTAAAAAAATAAGAGAGGTAACTCTACTCAACTAACGTAAGAGGTAAAAAATGTGCATGTTTATTAATATGTGTGCGGGTGTGTGTGTGTGTGTGTGTGTGTGCGTGTGTGTGCGTGCGTGCATGCGTGCGTGCGTGGGTGGGTGTGTGTGTGTGTGCAAGTGTACGTGGAAGAAATGTGGGTTCGTGTTTTATTAGAACAAAATCTCCGTGTCTTCATAGGTAAGTGGTTTTATAGAGTTAATTATATTTTTTTTATATTTCACCAGTGTTACTTTATGTAGATAAATATATTTATTTAATTTAATCTGTTTACATTACTATACAATAGTGCTGATCGCTTTTTACACTGTCTACTATATTTGGTTTCAGTATAGGGAACTTCAGATATTTTGTCTTTTCTTCTTTTAAGGGTCGAGTTGGGGTTATAGGATAGTATTTTAAGCATTTTTATAACCGTTTTTAATAATGTTTCCGTACTGAGAGTAAGCCACTTTCTCACTAGAAAAGAGAAAGTTTAGGATATCTAATATTTTACTTTTATCAAGGCTCGTTGTCCCTGTGTGTTCAAGACCTAAAAATTTAGTCTTAGCTGCACAGTCTCGAAAACAGGGCTAAAAGTGCAGAACGGAGTGTTTTAACGCTAGGTTCACTATGCCTACTCTGCTATATGCCGGATACAGCATGAAGCTATTTATTTTTTTAATTTACTACTATGGCATATTAAGGTACGCCATACTTAAAAATCAATTATAGCCTAGACCTTGCCTAAGCGAGAGCAAACGAGAAAATAATTTAATTCAAATCAGTAGTTCCAATGATATGCAGAAACAAACAAACAAACAATTAAGTTTCACTGTACGTATCCTTAAATTTCGAAGCAGCTGAGAATTTGTGCCACACTAAATTGACTTGATAATTTTTATATTATATAAGAAAAACTATTATACCTTGTAGAGCTTGATGTGTTTATTTTTTAAAGATGTGATGTTATGTGTGTGTTTCATGTAAGATGTGCGTCTAATTATATTCTTTATATAATATTTCTTCACTCTAACTATGTGATTAGGAAACTTTAAATTTTATAACAAATGTTTGATTTTTGATAAACTTTACGTAAAAACGAACGTACCAAAAGTGACATTTGACAGCTGATGTTCCGATAAAAATATTTTCTGATTTGTCAAATGTCAAGTCGTACGTTGTAAAGGAAAACAAAACATTAATATATTCTTATTTTTATTACCATGGAAAAAGAACTAGATAAAGTAGTAGAAGAGATTATGTCGACACCTAATATAAGCGGGTGCTTAGTCGCTGACCACCAAGGACTTTGTTTAGCGTCAAAAGGTACGGCGCACGTTGACTCAGCAGGCCTAATCGTCGCTATTTCTGAACAAGCTTGTAAAATACAACCGAATTTGAAACCTCCTACTGTGTGCTTGGAAACTGAAAATAAGATATGCCTAATACAAAGGCACGGAACGATAACCGGTGCTGTTTTTAAACAAAAAGGATAGGAAAATCTATGATTTTTTTTAGCTTCTATTTGTTGTAATAATTTTTTATCTAAATGTGTTAATAAGATTCAACATAACATAATATTTTTTATATTTCTTAATAGTTTTTCTTAAGTTTTATGTGAGCCTTTTCAATATATTATGAGTTTTGGATATTATAATGTCCAAAGTATTTAAAGGATGTTATAAAAAAATTTATTGTTTGTGAAAATTTAATATATGAAACTGTATATATTTAAATAAATACTTGATTATAAAAAAATAAAATTGTTTTACTATTATGTTACTTTTGTCCTATGTTTAGCTATGAAATGTGATAAATTGAACACAAATAACACACACACACACACAACACTTTGCTTATATTACATTGGATTATTTTATCTTACCATTTAGTTATTAAACATTTGTTTTAATGAATTCCACATTAGTATATGCAATTGTTACACAATAATAGATTTATTCATAACATACCTTAAAGAAGCATAATAACAAAAAAAATTATTAAGAGAAGGGCAAAGAGAAACAAATACTCTCAATATACACACATTTATTACAGATATGCCATTCTAAATATTAACCGACAAGAACATTGCAGTAACATATCTACCGTCTATACATAATCATTGCAAGCTACCTGTAACATACAAGTGCCAGTTTATGCCATATATTCAAAAAATATTTACTCATACAATTTTCTTAGCATAAATTGACAAGTCTATATTTTCTATTGAAAACTATATATTTTATTATACTGCATCTATTTAATTAACATAATGTGTTGATATATATATGAATGCATGATATCAATATGGAGAAAGAAATATATTTTTAAAAAGTATACAATAATTGAAAATTAAATATTTAGTTTTTGTTGTTAATCTAATTATTATGACTATTAATTGCCAACTAAAACGTATGAAATACTTAAAATAAATAGGTTATATTTGACAATAATGCCATATACTGTATTATTTTCATATAAAGATTGAAATTTTAAATCATGGTTTTTAAATCCAACACAATTTAACTTACATTTAATAAAATATATGGAATTATTATATTATGTAGTGACAGCATAAAGCTGTAAATACAAAGTATAATAAAAAAATTGATTACACTTAAAATAAATCAATAAAAATTGAAAGCAAGATCAAATAAAAATCACAAAAATAGGGAAGCACACAATAAAAATATAACAATAATGTTGCGAGTTAGTTGGTAAGTTTCTATTGATAGAAATGATACTGGCAACATTGACGATTGGCTGTATGAGCAAGTAATAAGTATTTAACCTAGAAATAACATTACCTAAAGACTAGGGCCTTCCTATATTTATATATGCAATAATACTTCTCCATTGCTCACTTATATCTTACAAAAATATCAATAACGTTGAATTTTAACAAATTTGAACAACATTTATTAGATAGTAAGAAAATGGGATACACTACAAAATTATCCACAACTTACACAGTAAATGTACAAGTCTTGGTACAAATTGTTCTATGCAGTATAAAAGGGTTGCAATTAAAAAATAAGTAAAATGTATTATTTTTATTTTCAAAAATATAATCTATTGATATTAATGTTAAATATATGTATAAAGCGAGATTTTAAAGGATTATTTTCTTTAGGCAGTCAAAAATTGACATAGTTTTACTAATGAAACAAAAGTGTATATTCATTTGTAATTTAGAAATTGTTGGAAAATCTAAAGCGGAGCAAGAAGCATTTTCTGTGAAATTTATGATTTTGTAGCACAAAAGAGAGAAGTACGGCATAATGTAATGGACCCATCTCATCTCTAACCATATACAGAATATTCAAAATGTCTTCAATTTACGTGTTACTAATTATTAGCAATTTACTTAATAAAGACGGCAAACATTGAGACCAAAAAAGTTTTAATGGAATGTACAAATATAAAAAAAATAGATGAATAATTCGGACATAAACATAATTTCAACTATTTTATGCAGAATTTATTAAAACAGGTCTTTTTAACAACAAATATAAATTGAATACAAAATTAATTATAGCATTTCATTATATATAGGTATATTATTAATATATTTGACTATCTAACACAATTAATAATAAATAACTTTTACGTTTCTTGTCTCCTGTATTTATGAAATTAATTAAACCTTAAAGAAGAAAGAAAATGATATGTTATATAAATTAAAATACTAAAAATACAAAAATCAATGTTAGTCATATATTTTGGTCGAAATAACGAATATTTTTATCTGAATCCATATATCGATTAATTATAATAACAATTGGAAAATCGATATTTTGTCTCGATGTTTTTTAAATGGATTAGTACAGATAAAATATCTATGTAAAGTTTGGCATTGCACAATGTGGAGGACAGATTTATGTGTGGAGATCATTATGCTAACATTTTTTTTTATTAACAATGAGCACGAAAGTGATACTACTACGTCACATACAACATGTGTAAATATAAATATTAATATAACTAATTAACTATAACAATTATTGTATTACGATTTAACTTCGGACTTAAAAAAGTGACTATAGTGGAATTTTAGAACCACATATTGTAGATTTTTCATATGATAACTGAAAGGACGTTATTATTCGCTCAACGTGCTATAAATTTCAGAACGAGATATTTAATGAAATTGATATGGATCCCTTCAAGCGTGAGTTCGATTCGCATTTGACCGATATATATGATATATATGTATGAAGCTGCCTTTTTTATACTATAAAAGTCATATTTCATTTCATTTTCTATACAATAGAATATAAGAAAATGACTATATATATATATATATATATATATATATATATATATATATATATATATATATATATATATATATATATATATATATATATATATGTTTTGAAAATGAAAAATCTACAATATGCCTTATAAAATGGTATTTAAGACAATTTTTAAATTTTTTAAATAGCAACAAATTTGAATGTAGATATGTCCAATTGAACGACTGTTTAAATTTTATTTATATTTATATTTAATAATAATAGGTGATAAGCTGCCATAAGTTTATAAGATTTGGCAGAACAATAAACACACACCTATACACATACACACATCATAAATAGCAGGACACGACAACAATGTACCATACACGATACAGATAATATACAATTATGCTTCTAGTGAAAAGGAGTATTAGTTCAAGAGTCCCAGTCGCACTGGAGATAATATATAACTTAAGGCCATCTCCCATATTAAGGTATTCAGGGAGAATATGGAATAGGTACACTGCATTTCCAATATTTTTTTTATTATTATTTAATATTATAGTATTTAAATTGTTTAATATTATAGTTGTTATTAAGCTTGTAAATGGAAGCAACTAAGAGATGTGTGTGACATATGACATATTCTCACTGCCCAAAGTAACTCTGACCACAGATACAGATAAAAACGTTATATAGAAAATTATTAATGTATATTATTATTTATAGCTTTCTTTAATAATGAAACTATCTAGCACAAAAAAAGTTTACCAGTGGTTTTTGAGATTAGCTCGCCCAACAATACAAACTCTTCAGCTGTATAATAATTAATATATACTATACAGTTAATCCCATAAAATTTTCGTAAGTAAATTTCAACATATTTAAATTATTTTTTTTGTATTTTTTTTTACATCTGCCTTTCTAGAGATATGTTAATCTTAATTAGATCAAATTTGTTTAATCCAAAATTAGGCAATTTTAAACTTATACCCCTTTTTCTTAGAAACAGAGCAAAATATTAAACATATTTTATAGATACAATATAATATTACATTTTAATAAATTTATATGGAATAATCGATTCACGGATTCATAAATAATAATAAATTTAAAAAAAACTAGTATCATTAATGTGCAGTTGAGCCTATAAAATTGCAAATGTTTGGAGACCGATTATTTTATTTATGATATTTCAAATGTATACGTATAACGTCATTATTTCTGAAAAGAAAAAAAGTGACTCAGATCCCCTCCTTTTAATACGATAATGATAATAAGCCATAATAATATTTACTATACTGAATACAACAATTCAACAAGTGGTTATTTCTTGGAAATTAGGCATTCCTTATATAATTATTTAATTATTAGCCTTGACATTGGATACGTAGTCTCTCAATAAATTGACGGTTATAAAATTCAACATACGTGGCTCAGAAAGATCAAAAAACATATGAAAACTCTTACAATACTATATATAAATACGTATTTAAATCATAATTATTTAGATTTAACTAGAAAAAAAAGACGAAAAAATATAACAATTAGGTTCTTATATAGTCAAAATTAAAAGCACAAGGACAGTCCAATAAAAGTACATATATCTACTATTACAACTAAATATATACTATTACAACTAAAGGGATTAACCACAGTGAACATATTATAGAAGTGACATTGAAGACCAACATTGGCAGGCCGACAATAGTTGACCAACATCGGACGACCAACATTGGCCGGCCAACATTATGGAACCAACAAAAGTTGACCAACATTGGCCAACCAATTATAGCCGACCAGCATTGGCCGACCAACAATAGTTGACCAACAGTGTATGACCAACATTGTGTGACCAGCGTTAGTCGGCCAACATTGGTAATCCAACATTGTATGGCCAATTTAGCTACACTCACATCATTGCGGGGGTCTGGTGAAACTGAACGGCTGCTCGTTGGTGACCAGGTTGGCCTTTGGCGCGGTCGTCGACGGGCTGAGACCAGCTTCGATGTTGGCAGCCGACGACCTCATATCGTCTCTTGACGCTCTATAAAAAAAAATTGGATAAGCGTTTTTATGGAATATGCACTTATTACATACAGATTTCAATGGTTCGATATTTTAAATGTGAATTAATCGAAAGTGCTGGTAAGATCAATAAATCGGAAGTGATGCCTCTAAGCCTGTTACAAGATGGAAATATTTTATCAAAAAGAATATATGAGAAAATGGCGACGAAACAAAGTAAGTAGTGATGACAATGCCACGAAACGTGACGTATTATAATTTATTTACAATTTTTATCTAAAAACACTTAGCACTACAAATGATAACTGATAGATAATTCAGCTTGAGCATTTTTACATTCATAAGTAATCGAAAATAAAATATGTTTATTATTTTTAATAGAATATTAATAAATATCGACCGTCGCCTTCCAAGTGATGTTAAAACAATTTTTTTTTAGCTTCACGCTCGCAGATATCAGAGATGTTACTTTCCGCCGTAATCAACGCTTTATATTGTTAACAGAGCAAGGAAAATGAAAATAATTCATTCTACCCGAGTGGGAATCGAACCCACAACCGGTCACATCTGTCATTGTCATGAGCACACTTAGACGCTGTGCCGCTGCGCCTCGTAGGCTGGAAGACCGACGGACTGGACGGAAATGAATAAATAAAATATTCAGATATATTTTCACTCAAATTTCATATTGAGAACTATTTACGATTGTCAAATATTTTCAAATTATATATATATATATATATATATATATATATATATATATATATATATATATATATATATATATATATATATATATATATATACACACGAGTATATCATTAGTTCCATTTTCACCGTTCTACATACATCTGAGTATCATTACTTAGATTATCTAGGCCCACTCCTCACCAAAACTAGAGAAGCATAAAGATGAAAGCAAAAATAAATACCTCTTGTATATATTTATTGTCCCGTACTTTAAAATGAAGGAACGGTACCAATAATACAACCACTTTGGTGTCCACCTGTTTGTCAATCTGTCTGTCTGTCCATGAAGATTTTTTTTACAAGAATGAGTTCAAACTATATACCAAATACCCATGTCCCTTAGAGCAAACTACAAAACCTCCACCATAAGTAGCATGAAGCATCTAATATCAAGCAAAGCAAAGCAAAGCAAAGCAAGCAAAACAGATTACTCCTTAATACAAAGAATGTTAGAGCGCCAGAGGAAATAACTAGCCACCGTGCGTATGTATACATATATATGGGTCTGCGTGTGTGAGTGTGTGCAAAGCGAGCAGAGATTCAAGAAATATGATCTGTAACACAAATTGCCTTAGTTAGGGCGCCACACGTCAGGGTCCTCCATGAGGGTGACGGTGTGGTCCTGCGCGGGCGGGCCGGGGGGCGTGGTGCCGCCCGCCGCCATCGCGGCCATGTCGTCCCGCGTGCCCCTAGCCGTGTCACCGTTAGCATTGCCACTCGAGCGATTGTTATGTTTTTGTTTGTATGTGTGTGTTGTGGATCTCTTTACGGAACTTCCTTGCGAAGAAGTTACTTCTAATTTGATTTTGATCAATCATGAAAAACACAGTAAGTGTCAACATTGTGTTTATATTTATATAATTTTTTGTTTTTGGCGCCTATATAAATAATCGGTCCACAACACACGCACACGCTTAGATATAACATATTAACACAATACACATACAAATATTAGAGACGAAAAACCCATTTAATTTAAGTGAAGACGTGAATGGAGTAGGTGTGATGTCGTATTAAATCATTGGAAATAATAATTATTATAAACTATAAAACAAATTTAAAAATGTTTACGAAAAGAAAAGTTTTCAACTAAAATGTTATTGTTTAACCTTTCACGATCTCTTAATATCTTAATAGTTTTAATGTGAGCGTATCTACAGATATCTTTCAGGGGGTCTCGCCTCCATTGGCTTAATGACATCTATATAGTTATTAGTAAAGGTTATTTAAAGGTAATAGTAGAGAGAGAGAGTAATAGAGTAATTTATATAAAGATCATTTAATTTTATCACTAGCAGGATAAGTAGTGTTAAAACACTCCGTTGCCCACGCACCGCCCACTTTTCGAGACATTGGATGTTGAGTGGCGAAACTCAACGTCACTCAACGAGTGAAGAAAATGAAAATAATTCATTCTCCCCGAGTGGGAATCAAATCCACAACGTCGTGTTTACAGTCAGACCCGATTACACTCGGGTGTACCACTGCGCCACAACGGTTAAGTTAATTTGTTGGTACTATTTTTAGTACCAAGGGTAGGCACCAAACGTTGCCGAGGTACCACCAGATACAACCCCCACCACTCTACCTATGTCTATCTCTATACAAAACTGTTTTGCAATGAAAGTCGATTTCTACGACATATCACCTTCATCCATTCATGTTTTTAAATATATTAGAATTAAAACGACCGACATAAAGCTTGTTAATATTTATAAAGGCTCAACATATTATGTTCTTAAACACATTAAAAACTATGAAGAAAAAATTGTTAAAACCCGATATCAATTTAATATACAATATTATATAAATAGATTGAGATGAAGAATATTATTATTTTTATATGATTTTGAAATCAAATAAATATATATATATATATATATATATATATATATATATATATATATATATATATATATATATATATATATATATATATATATATATATATATATATATATATATTGGCTCCCTCACAACTCACAAACAAATGTACATATTTTAATATATGCGTAAATGTCGGCACCTCTCAATATAACTTTAAAGTATAAACTAGATACTTTAATGTATGGTATATGTAAATAATTTTATATCTTGTTTTAGATTATTTTATTTTAATATAACTTGTGTTAAAACACGACATATAATAAAATCCAATACAATATACTATGTATGTATATAAGCCATTAGTTACGATACTACGTAACAAATTAACGATTCATTAACTTTATCTTTCCCGTGTTATTAGATATATAAGAAAATCTCAAAGCATGTATTATAAAGTACCTACGTAATAAATATGAACGAGAATTTATATTACAATATTATATGTTTGTTAGTATAACATACAAAAACGCCTGAAGTCTTAGATAAAAAATATGTTAAAGATTTAGTTTTACGCTAAAAAAACAAAAAAACAAGAATGACCAAAATTCCGTAATTATATTATTTTTTTTAGTTAAACATATATTTACAAATGACTTAAATCCCCAAATCAGCGTGGATTTCAGTCACAAGTAATTCCTATTAAAATTAAGTATAAATATATTTATGTATGTATGTATTGAAAAAAAAAACTCACTTTCGTCCCAGCGCCATCATGCCGTATAGAATGCCGGTGCCGAATATAAGACCGCTGCCCAGCCACGTGGACACACTGAAGAAGCACATGAAGAATGGGGGCAACGCTAACCTGCAATAGATTATAAAATGAATTTCCTTCTTTTATAAACCGACAAAAAAGGAGGAGGTTCTATGTTACCCCGGTGCCAGCCAAAGCAAAAATTAATTTATTTTCAATTTCATTTATTCTAATATAAATAAAAAAATGCTTCAGTTTGTGTTTCAGTTTGTACATATGTACAAGATTGGTACAATTGTTTGTAAGTTGGTTGATTTTTTTAATAATAACGGCAAAACGGCAAAAAAAAACGGTAGAGTAACAACGACAAAAAGGTTTGGTAAAGTTTATTAACTAATTAATGATTTTGTAAATTATAACACACCTTGGGAATAAAGTGCTCGCTCCAGTCTATCTCAAGCGTAACATTGTCAACAATGAATAATTATATAATTATAAATGACTATATAAAAAAAAAGTCCCACTGAGTTTCTTGCGCCGGTTCTTCTCAGGTCTGAGGCATTAACTTTAGTGAGCCGGTGGTAATGTCTTTGACGTTCAAAAAAGGAATCATGTATTCTTACTTTAAATAAAATTATTTGTAATAAGTAATGTAAGTAGTAATAATATAAGCTTATATAGCCTTCTTTGATAAAAGAACTGCAGAAGACAATAATAATGTTTCAATTCAAACCAAGTACAAAACTGACTCGCTTGTATGAGTTAATTGGCTTAGAGATTACATATGAGGCACGGATCCAAATTCTGTTCCTTTAATTTGTAAAATCATATAAATGTATAACAAAATAGCACACAATATATTACTATTCATTGAGATAGTATTAACATTATTTAAAGAAGCAAGAAATTTTATATGGAGTCAATTTAAAGTAAATATTTGGAATTTTTGAATAAAAAGGGTGATAATTTTAGTTACTGTTGAATGAGATAAATTTAGAAGCTATTATTATTACCGCAGTTAAGTGTTAACAACTGAAATGGTATTTTAGTTTATTCTATATAGTGTAGAAAGTGGGCATAAATGTTACCACATTACACGGTCCCCATTTCCAATTGCTCAATATCAAGACAACGGTGTTGAAGAACTCTCTTTATCCTCGACTCCACTCACCCCATATACATAGCAGCCTTATTCCAATACGGCCTTGTCTCAATCTTATCAGAGAGGGCCTGTACGTAATCTATGCAGAAACAACAACATGGCGCCTCGCATATGATGACCAGGAAGCCCGCCAGCATCTGCCACACGCCGGCCACCATACAGTCCACGTTGGCCATGAGTATACTGATGCAGTTGAAGAGACCCATGAATATGGCGACTGGAAGAAAATGTACACGTTTAAATATTTAAGTAAGCTTCACGCTGTATAGCGCATAGCAGGGTAGTGTTAAGGAACCTAATGTTAAGACATTCCGTTACCTATATTCAAATCTGCTCAATTTTCGAGACATTGGGTGTTGAGTGGCGGAATTCAACGCCGCTATGTAAGTTATTCTAAGAAATAATTAAAAAATAACCCAAAGAAATAAAAATTAACTTAAATACGTTAAGTTTTATTAGGACGACGACATCGTGGCTCATTAGGAACGTGCGCCCAACTGACTGACTGCGATAGATGCGATTAAAAAGGATTATGCATCCTTCTTAGAGGAACATTTTAAATAACCACATAGAATAGATGACGCTGTCGTGGAGCACATTTCTATATAAAGTATTTTTTATTCTATACCTGATTAAACAATATGCTGATTCGGATTCCGCTACCAAGTATGCTACGCTCCTAAAAGTGGAGAAAAATAGTCATGACTTATGAAACATGATAACATAATATATTCAAATCAACAGACAACAAGACAGCTCCTGGCTGTAAAAGAAGGGCTGTGCGTTTCGATCCAAGCGCAACAAACAAAAAAAGAATGAAAATTTCGCCACTCGTCCCAGAAGGAGCATAACATGATAAAAAAATATTAAAAAGTAGTTGTAAATCCACTTTGTGTATTTCAATTGTAAAATCACATGATCTAAAAACTAATGCCTTATACAATAGAATTCCTTATTGAATGAAAATTTCACAATTTATGCATGAAAATGTGTTTTACATACATTTCAATATGAATAGAAATAATAGGGTGCATTATGGTAATGAACAAGTAGAACATATATCTAATAATAATAATAATAATAATAATATATATATCTACCCTTAATTTATTTTCCTAACATCTATTAGATACTATACTACTTATATACAAAATAGAAATTTTATTTTAGTAAAAAAACACTCAATTTTGTCCATTTGTGGCTTTCTATACACAGAATGACATTTTTTTTCATTTAGTTATGTATTCATTAATTTACCCTCATTCTCTTTTCTTTCACCAGAATTCGATATTACATGTCACATGGCAGATGACTGCACTTAGTTCTACTAGAGTGGGGAACAAAACCAAAAACATCAAATATATTTTTACTACCTTATCATATATTAAAATATAAATAAATAACTAAACATATACTTTAAAACTTACATAAAATATACCTTAACTGTAAATAATGGTTGTTGATTTTTATCATATTTTTGTGTTAATATTCATGGTGTAATCAAATTCGCAATCTCTCTTTATAATTTAGTCATATCAATAAAAGTTTAGGCTGTTGTAGTGCAGTGCACAGTGTGAATATAAATGTGACTGTGAATGATGTTTGAGTGGTGGATTTGACTCCCACTTGGGAGAAGGTATTATTTCTTTTGCTCGCTCTGGTAAGAAGACAAGGCAGGATGTTGAATTAAATGTCTCAAAAATTGTATGGAAAGTGGGAATGGAAAAAAGTATATATATATTTTATTATTATTTAAAAGATATTTAATAATGAGCATTTTTGTCTCATACTTCTGTAGAAAATGTTTAATTGAATTGGACTTTTATTAATATTGCTTAAATAAATTTCATATGTTGGTAAAAAAGTACTTTACTGTTATTAATAAAGAACACTGTTACTAATAAAGGACACTTGCTAAATGGATGTAAACAATTGGTCTAATTGTGACTAATTGATTTAAAGGAAGTCAAATGATTAATACTATTTTTAGAAAAGTAGGAATGCATGTTAATTTAAAGAAATATATTTATATAATCTGCATGTATATCATGTTTTAATTATACTTAGTTAACATCACTATTATACTATTTTAGATACATATATTAATAGTTATGTTTACTGTTTATTTTAATTACTGGCTTGATATTTTTATGATCTACACTTCAATATTTTCCACAATTTTTTTTATATCTGAAAATATGCCTTTCTCTTTAGTTAGATAGTTTGGACAAGGCTTTAGGAATTGATAAGATAAAGAAATAAGACGCCTCCTTCTAGTCTACTAATGTATCGTATTTATGTATAGAAACAATAAAATTTTTGAATTTATTTTGGTAATATAAAGAGAAAATGATACATACTGGAACTGCCAACTGTCCCCAACCCTCGGGCAGCGTAGCGCATCCACCAGGGAACGTCATCTTTTTGGGCATTTTCTGGCCCTGGCCGGGCCATAAGCATATTTATCTTATCTGCCAGCGACTGCAATGCATGACTTCATGATTATATATTCAAAGGATAGAAAAGAATTAAAAATAAAAAATCATTATATTATACCATTTTTGGAAAATCAATTCACTGCTTTGTCAGCTGTCAGATATATTCTTAATGTAGATAATGAATACACAATAGATGTTATGAACAATATGACAGCACAGGTACAGAATGTCATAATACATATATCTTTATTAACAACATGATAGATGTTACACAACATTTTAATACTACATTTAAAATTATTATTCAAATCATAAAATTTATTATTGCCAATTTGAAAACTTTTTTTATTAAACGTAACATTTATCTCAAAAATGGGTAGTATTTAAATTTTTTATAAAATATAAAACGAAACGTGTTATATGTCGGTCGGCTTCAGTGTCGCGTTCGCGAAATTTTTAGAACAAGTTTTGAACAAAATTACTCTCTTAATACAAGATTGACTCACATTTTTATAATTAATGTGTAGAATTGAGGATTGACGCAAAAATGCAGCCTACAACTATGCTTCCGAAGCTTACAGATACAACTCAAACTATGTGAGTAACTTCTAAGTTAAAATTGCTTAGACAATATTTAAATAAAGTTTTTAGAGACTTTTGCATAATTTTCTTGTTAATATACATTGATATATTGATATTATAAGAAAAAACGTTACATAAAAATTTATATGATATAACCTGTTCTATTACTTAATATACTGTTTAAATAAAATGTATCTTTACTTACCCCCTATGCAGAAAAAAAAATATATAGGTAAATATAAATAGAGATTAAATGTATTTATATATTCCTAAGATTTATGATTAATACTTGCAAGTTTCCAGCTAGTCCTCTATTAAATATAATTTATAGAAAATGTTTATATGTTATTTGGACACTATTTATTATTTATAGTATATTAATTATTTAATAATAAGATTTTCTGTCTATTTAGATCGTTCTCTGAGGGAGATGGTGTATGCAGCTCTGATATCTATGCATCAGATGTTGTTGTTACAACTAATGCTGGCAGTCACAATCATGGAAGCTCCAAAGTGAAATTGAAGAGCCTTGTGGATTACAATTGGGAGCCTAAGTTTTATCCTGGACAGCTATTAGCTGTACATATCAGTGGAAAATATCTAGCTTACAGTATAAAAGGTTTGAGATATTATGATATAGAAAAAAACTACTTCATTTGCAAATGTAAATAACAGTTGCAGTGTGTACCTGAATATGTGACTATTTATCAGGTTTACAACTTCAGTATTGCCCTTATAATATCAAATATTCTGTAAATTACCTTTTAAATGGAAATATATATTTTTTCATTTAAGTGCAAAAATAATATGCATGCTTTGTATCTTGTTTATAGCTCCTAATGCAGCTAACCCTGGCACATGGAATGGCATGGTTCGTGTTGTCTACAACCCTGAACCAGGCATTGATCGGAGAACTCTCATCAAGGGAATGAAGGGAGAGGTATTTAATAATTTAATGAGTATTACTTTATTTTCAAATGTTATAAAAAAATTGGTAGCTTTTGTTTTTGTATTAATTAAAACAGTATTTGTCAATGTTGGAAGAGACTATATTCTAAAAAATATATTATTTTTGTTTTTACATCACTGCAGGTTCAAGATCTAGCTTTTGCTCACATTCCCAACCAAATTGTGTTGGCCAGTATTGATGAGATGGGCAACTTTTACATACATGAAATTGAAGTCACTGATAGTGGATTACGGTAAGTTACGTATATACTTTTTGTAGGGAAACTTTGAAAACTAAATGTACCATAAAATAAAAGTTGTATTCATGTATCGACATCAAGTAACTTATTATATAAATGCTTTCTATATATTTATTGAGTAGAATGTTTAGACAACATCAATATATGAGGTTGTTGTAGTGTAGCTGCACAGCATCTTATTGTAAATTTGTTGGTTGTGGGCTAAATTTCCACATGGATTAATTTTCCTATTTCTAGGAATGAGAGAAAGCATGGCGTTGAGTTTCACCACTATACATGCAATCTCTTCAAAATTGGGTGGAAAGTGGGGAATGAAGTGATTTAATGCTAACCTACCCTTCTTTTTTTTTACACACAAACTACAATATGGTCTACATTTATTAAATAATTAATTCACATTCCCTAGCTGCACCCTTTCTTTAGAAGTGCGAGAGGATACAGGCGTGGGCGGCTCCACGCACAGGGTGGTGTGGTGCCCCTACATACCTGACGAGGATGACGCACCTGATGATGACGTTGCCAGGCTACTGCTGACCACGCATGCTAATCAGGGTGACTTGCATAATATTGTTTTTTATTATATATACATACATGGAAAGATTTGAAGAAAATCTGAAAATTCTACATAACGTTCCTAATACTGGATAATAGCTTTTCCCTGCAACTACACCTACTCACAACATTATCCTGGCCCAGCCCGCATGTGGAACATCCGCGCGGTGGTGTCGCTGGCGGGGGGCGCGGGCGCGGGCGGCGGGGGCTCCGTGTCGATGGGCGCGGCGCTGGCGAGCGGCGCGGGGCGCAGCGCCGGCGCGCACGCGGGCGCCGTGCTGGCGGCCGCATTCTCGCCGGACGGCACCGCGCTGGCCACCGCCGCCGCAGACGGATACGTCATGTTCGCGCAGGTGCGTGCCGGCCGTGCTCTCTCGACTCGTGATCGGTTTCAATATTTTAGAAAATCTTTGGTAATAGAGGAATCTCCGAGTACGCCATACGTTCTTGTCGAGCGATGTCGACATTTTTGTACTCTTATTATTGGCGTGTCCGTAGGGAAATTTGTGATGTGAACTCTTATGAATAATTTTTACTATTCATAAGAGTTCACATTGTTGTGTTTAAATATGTATACGAAATTTTAATATTTATCTTATTTATAATGAGCCAATAATATTAAAAAAAAATTGAACTGCTTATGGCGTCAGTATATATTAACATTTCCCAGCTTAGTTGTTAAAAGAAATACAATCATGTTAACCTGACGTGAACCTCTCCATTCTTGTGTGTATCTTGTCGCAGGTGTACATGAACAACGAGAGCAGCCCCCGCTGCCTGCACAAGTGGCAGCCGCACGAAGGCAAACCCCTCAGCTGTCTGTTCTTTTTGGACAATCATAAGAATTACAACACTGAGTAAGACTTATTTATTACTGATTAATTTAATTCATTTTTATCGTGGGGCAATGACACAAGACACATATCTGATTCTGTTGTTTTTAGCAATGGCATTTCTAGAGTGCTAGTAGAGCACAATTCCCCTGCTATTGTCTTGTTGAGTGGAGAGATCACGAAGGAGATTGTACGTTGTAATAGAGATAGTTTCCGATTTTGAACGTGAATGAATCTCTTTGTAAATTGAAAAAAAAATTAGAAAGTAATACCAAAATTTACCATTTTTAATGATTTTTAAAGTGGTAACACTCAGGATAGAAAAAGTACATAACGAAAACATAAATTTATAAAAAAATGTTTTTGTGTTTTTTTTTAACTTTCTCAATATAATTTTTCACATGTATTTACATATACTAGAGGACCCGTGGTTGCGTGAAACACGCGTTGCCATAGCAACGTGTATGTCACTTTATACACAAATTATATTGCTAAACTTATGGTAGTGTGTGTAATGTTGTATTCATTGATTTAATATACTTTATTATTAATTAATATTAGCGTTTTACATATATAGACTATAAGTGTGTCAAATTTCATACTCCTTCGTCCGCACAATTTTCGTAAAAAGGGATGCAAAGTTTTTGATTCACGTAATATATATAGATTATTGTAACTTTGTGAGTTGTGAGTTGGGCACATTAAATGATTTCTTAACAATTTTTTTATTTAAAGTTACTTCGTACTTAAATGTTATAATTATAGGTAGGGTAGGTAACTAACATATAATAGAACCGGTGCCTGTCAGGAGCCGCTAAGCCACACGTTGGTATTCTATTTCAGCGTACAATTCTGGAAATTCGCCGTGACGGGCGCCGACAACAACACGTCCATCAAGATCTGGTCGTGCAAGTCCTGGGAGTGCCTGCAGTCCGTGACGTTCGCGCCGAGCCCGGGCGCGGACGGGCTGGGCATGAAGGCGATGCTGGACGCCAGCGCCAACTACCTGTTGCTGTCCGACTTCAAGTCGCGCTGCCTGTACGTGCTCAGCATGGCGCGCGACGGCGAGGACAGCGCCGCGCACTGCAAGAGCATTTCCGAGTTCCTGCTGCCCTACCCCGTGCTGAGCTTCTGCATCGTGGACGCTGGTGAGTGCTCTCGTGTCTCTTATACGCGATGCAATGTGCTTGATACGATTTTTAAATGTAGTCTAAAGTTTGTGATCATTTTGATTCGAAGACGAACAACCAGTAAAATGCGAGTCGAGCTGCGACGACCCCTACCACAGGAACGGGTCCGGAGGCGACGCCGGCGACTCGCCCGACGACTACGAGATACATCATGAAGTGAGTCTACATACATATATTAACGTTATTTTTAATATTTACATATCATTCGAGAGCTTTCGAGAACAGTAACTAATGATGCTTGAGAAAGTTCAGAGTACAGGTATACCTAGCTAGGGATAAATAGTGACAAATAAAAAATGTATTAATGATAAAGCCCAAGCAATAATAGTATCCCTCTAGAATACAATGCGAATTCAATGCTGCCTCCAGATCTTGTAAAAAGCAGGTTGCTCGGGCTAAGGCTAAGCACATTAACAAAATTAGCAAGAGATTGTTAAGCTTCCCATCTGGAACACGTGCATTTGCATTTTGGTCTCTTGCAAAACCTGTTGAAGGCAATTTCTGTAAGCCTTCTCTACCACCATTGCGCGAACACAGTGGACCTTTGGCAGATGCAGAGAAAAGCAGATGTTTTATGCACTTTTTGCATCTAACTCAAATCTTGACGACTTGAGAAAACAACCACCATCCATCCCTAGCTGCAAGCACACTATGCCAGACGTACGCTTTACGCAAACCGCAGTGCGTCGTGCTCTTTGTTCCCTTGACGTCAGGAAGTCCTATGGTCCTGGCGGTATTCCTGCTGTCATGCTCAAGACATGTGCGCCCGAGTTAACATCAGTGCTAACGCGCTTGTTCTCCCTATCTTTACCACCAGAATTGTCCCATCTTCGTAGAAAATAGCTGTGGTTCACCCTGTTCTTAAAAAGGGTGACAGTACAGACCCATTGAATTACCGTCTTATTGCGTATAAGCTCCTTACTATGTAAGGTGGTGGAGCGCGTAATAAACTCCCAACTACCTTGAGGAAAACCAGCTTATTAGTGATCGACAATATGGTTTTCGTGACAGTCGCAGTGCTCGAGACCTCTTGGTTTACCTAACTCACCGCTGGGCAGCGGCTATTGAGAGTAAGGGGGAAGCTATGGCAGTTAGCCTTGATATCGCAAAGGCCTTTGATCGGATCTGGCACAAAGCCCTGTTGTCGAAGTTGCCATCATACGGACTTCCCGAGGGATTCTTCAATTGGGTAACCAGTTTTCTTGATGGGCGATTCTTTCATAAAGGTTGTAGTTGACGGTATATGCTCATAAATCAAGTCCGTCAATGCTGGAGTACCCCAGAGTTCAGTGCTATCTTCCAAGCTGTTTCTTCTGCATATTAATGACATGTTGCAAACTTGCAGTATTGCTATGCGGATGACAGTACGGGCGATGCCTTTTATAATGGATGGGCTAATAACCCTCGACCCGAGGTTAAGACACGGAGAATACAACTGGTGTCTAATATTGAGTCTTCTTTGGAGCAGGTGTCGGAGTGGTGTGGACGTAACCTTGTCCAATTTAACCCCCTTAAGACACAAGTTTGCACGTTTACCGCCAATAACTCCCCCTTCACTTTAGCTCCTAAACTCCATGGCATTCCTCTTTGTATTAGTAAAAGTGTTGGGATTCTTGGGTTTGAGTTTTCGCATGAAGTCCAATTTAGGAGCCATTTGGAGAGCATAGCGAAATTGGCTTCAAAAAAGCTCGGGATACTGAATCAGGCGAAGCAGTACTTTACATCAGGTCAAAGACTTCTGCTTTATAAAGCTCAGGTCCGCCCTCACATGGAATACTGCTCCCACTTATGGGCAGACGCCCCTCAGTATCAATTGCAACCACTTGACGCAAAGGGCTGTTCGAATCATCGATAATCCCAAACTCACAAACGGCTTAGAATCATTAAGTAAGTGTACGGAGAGACGTTGGTTTCTTTGTCGGTATTCTACCGACTGTACAACGGGGAATGTTCGCAGGAATTATTTAAATTGGTGCCACCATCTTCTTTTTACCATCGCACCTCCCGCGTAAGGAGCAGATACCACCACCACCATTTGGATGATTCGGATGCATTTTTTGCATCCAACGTGCGTGCGTCTAGATCTTTTTTTCCGCGTACATGCAAGCTATGGAATGATCTTCCTTCTGAAGTTTTTCCTGATCAATATAATTTAGGGATTTTGAAGCGTCGTGTGTACATTCATCTCCTGTGGTACAGAGTTGTTAAGGTTGGCAACGCATCCACATACTCTCAGGTTGTAGATGTCTATGGGCGAGGGTGTCCACTTAACATCAGTGGGCCACCTGATGGCCATTCTGCTCGTTTGCCTTCTTATTATATAAAAAAAAATTAACATCACTCCGCTTAGCATCGAATTTACAACTTGATAGATACTTTTTCTCCTTGGCATTAGTCCCGGCTTCGTTTGCCAGGGACTGCCTTCCGACTAAGCTTACTCCACTTTGCACGGTCTTTAACATCCTCAATGGGCAATCTATTGGCTCTCATGTCTTGCGTCACGACATCAGCCATCGGTTCCTTGGACGTTCGGGTGGTCTAACTCCAGGGACAGACATGTCAAGGCACTTCCTTCCGATATAGTTCTTAGGTCGGCGCATAACATGGCCATACCATCTCATGCGATACTCTTGGAGCTTATCCGCTACGTCACGGACCCCAAAACTACCTCGAATGAATGTGTTGCGTATACGGTCAGACCACGTAACGCCACACATCCACCTCAGTATCTTCATGTCCGTGACGTGAAGCTGTAGATGTATATCAGTCCCTTGAGCTTGGGCGGTATTCTGCTATCGCAGACCACACAAGTGCCCTCCCGCCATTTGACCCAGGCAGCGTTTATACGGGCATGAATGTTGTTGTCGATGTCTCCAGACTCATGCATAACGGATCCAAGGTACCTGAACTTCTCCGACTTAACGGCTGGCTCAGGCCCGATATGGATGGTGCTCGAGTCCGGGTTCCCGCAAGCCATGTACTCGGTCTTCGACACATTCAGTTTAAGACCACCGTTCCAGTATCAGTTGGTTCTCGTCGATGAGTACTATGTCATCGGCATACATCATCATCCACGGAGGCTGGCATTGGATGTGAGCCGAGACAGTATCCAGCACTACATTGAATAAGAACAGACTAACAGCTGAGCCCTGGTGAGCCCTTACTGTAATCGGGAAGGGCTTGGTGTCGCCAACAGCGGTTCTAACCACTGAAGCGGAGTCGTTGCACATATCTCTGACAGATACACTGACGTGGCACACAGTCAAAGGCCTTCTGCAGGTCCAAAAAGGCCTCATGCTAAGCTCTCCTTTTGTCCCTGTAAGCCTCCATCAAAGTTCTGAGGGCAAAAATGGCGTCCGTTGTGCCTGATTTTGGTTGAAACCCATACTCAGACTCAGAGACATTACACTCTCGGCGGAGCCTGGGGCCGATCATGCGCTCAAAGAGCTTCATGGTGTGGCTCATAATCTTAATGCCCCTTTAACTACCGCAATCTGGAACACTGCCCCTTCCTTTGTAAAAAGGGATAATAAAGCTCTGCCGCCACTGATGTGGCATCTTTCCAGTATTCAAGATATCGGTTAAACAGGTCAGTAAGTATAAGCACACCAAGAGAGCCCAACGATTTCCACGCCTCGATCGGGATGTCACCAGGTCTTACCGCTTTTTCGTTCTACATGCGTCGAAGACAATTATGAGTTTCGTCACGTGTTATTGGGGCAACAACTCCGAGGTTAAGATATAATTCAGGAGGAAGACTACAAGCTTCAGCAGCTCCTTAAAGTAGCTTCTCCATCTCTCCTTCACAGAGGCATGACTACAAAGCAGTGTGCCCCGAGAATCTCTGACACAGAGACATTTTGTAATATCCTGCGTCGCTTTATCTCGAGCACGAGCCAGTTTGTATATGAGCTTCTGCCCCTCCACAGTATCAAGTTTATCGTATAATGGCAACAAACTTACACTGCGGGCCCTGACTACAGCTCTTTTGCTGGCCCGTTTAACTGCTATGTACCCCAGTCTGTCTTCAGGAGAGTTGGAATGCTGCCACTCTTTAAACGCAGTCTTGTTTTCCCGAATAACCCCCTGCACCTGGTCATTCCACCAACATGTCTCTCTGTCGATGACACGTTCACCCTTAGTAACACCAAGAACTCGCTTGCCCTCCGCAATGATCGCTTAATGAGCTCGATCCCAAGCCGCCTGAGTGGTCTCGGTTTTAATCTAGTAGATTTTGATCACCACGGCCCGACGGCCTGCTCGGAGTAGCGCGCGAGAGTAACCTGCGCGTGCCTACTCGGGCCAGGTGAGTAGGCGGCCAGCTTCCCCAAGTTGACCGCCCTCTAGCCGATTAGGGCGGAAGGTGGCGGTCGTGTGCCGCCCTTCGGCGACCCGGTCTCTTGCGGCGGATGGCGAGATCGGCGGATGCCTCCCTCGCCCGTTCCGCAGCCTCCTTCTCGAGCACCACTGCCTCGCAGAAGGATGAGACCGCTTCCCACGACGTCTCGCAACCGGCCATGGCCTTGACCACGGCGGGAAGAGAGAGGTCGTCCCCTATGACGTCGCGCGAAGTGCGACGTTGAGACGCCCAGGCACTGCATACCTCCAACGTGTGCTGGGCTGTCTCCTCGAGGCAGTCGTCGCAGTGGTGGCAGCTAGCGTCGGGTTCTCTCCCAGCGATCCGACACAGATATCTCCCGAAACAACCGTGCCCCATGAGTACCTGTGTGGTGCGGAAGGTTAGGACGCCGTGACGCCTCGCCAACCACTGGCGGAACACTGGACGAACTGCCTTGATCGTCCTCCGGCCGGCGGATGGTGTTTCCAGCCGGGAATCCCACGCTTCCAATGCGGCATCCCGCTCCTCCTGATGTAGTGCTGACCTTGCCGGGTCCTTAGATGCTGGGCCCGACGCCGACAATAGATCGTCGCCAGAGAAATAGCATCCAAGTCCCACGGCAGGACTCCAGCCAGCACGCACGCCCCCTCACCGGATATGGTCCGGTACCCCCGTATCGCCCAGATAGCCATCACCCTCTGCGCCCTTCGCAGCAGTGTGACGCTGTGCCGATCCAGTGCGTCCGCCCATACGGGCGCACCGTAGAGGACCACTCCGGTGTACAGCCGTCCGCTCGAGGCGCTCGGCCCATTCACGTTGGGCAAAAGGCGAGCCAGGGCCGACACTGTTTTCAACAGCTTCATGGCCAAGGTGGAAAAGTGGCCCCGAAAACTCCACCGACCGTCCAGAACAAGTCCGAGGTATTTCATGCTTCTTATGACGTCAATATTGACGCCACCGACGATAGTGCCTCGGACTTGTTCAAGGTGACTTCCAAACCATGCCGCCTAATGCGGCCGACGACCTCGGCCACTCCCGCCGTCGCGAGGACCACCGCCTCCCGATAGGTCCTCTGCTGCGCCAAGACCAATGTGTCATCGGCGTAACAGAGGACCCTTACCCCCCTGAGGGTGCTGCCTCACAGCACCCAGTCGTATCCGATGTTCCAGAGGATCAGACCCAGCACCGATCCTTGTGGAACACCGGCCGACACCCCGTACTCCTCCCAACGTCCTCCTGGAGCAGCAAAGGTCACCGACCTCCCGGAAAGGTAAGCCCCAATGACGCTGCGCAGGTATGGAGGCACCTGGTGATATAAAAGTGCCTTCTTAATGCAAGGCCAGGGCAAGGAGTTGAAGGCGTTGGCGATGTCTAAAGACACCGCCATAACCCCGTCGCCCCTGGCAACCGCATCCTGCGTATAGGACTTACATACATACTGTAGGTCCGAGAGATCCGGACCTGTCCCCTCCAAATGGTGTTGTAGCCTTATGGCTACAACACGCTCGAAGAGCTTGGCGATCTCGCTCAAGAGCACAATGGGCCTGTAGGCGGAGGCTGAATCCGCCGGGCGACCCACCTTCTTGATGACGACTAGCCTTCCTGTCTTCCACCGCTGTGGAGTTATGGCTTGAGCCAGACAGGCAGAGAATAGCCCTTGCACTCTAGGCCCCAGGGTGATCAGGGCCAGAGTTAACGCCCGGCCGGTAACGCCATCCAAGCCAGGGGCGGTGCTCTTGTGCCGAGATCGGCGTAAAGCTTCTTCGAGCTACTCCTCCTCTACCGATGGTGCGACACTCTCTTCCTCCTCCTCTCGCACTGCAGGGCGGGCCATAGTTGGCGGTGTAAAATTGGCCCGCTGTGGGAACAGTGACGCTAGCACTTTTTGGAGAACGCCCGGTCGGAGTGTCTGCGTCAAGGGGAGAGCCCACGCCTGGAGCTTGCCGCGCACCATACGGTACGGCGTCCCGAACGGGTCCATGCCTATCCCAGCAATCATTTGGTCATTCGACTGGGCGAGGCGAACGACAAATTTCCTCCTGCGGCGCTGTTCTAGTCTCAACATACACACGGCACAACCGGTCCTCCTCATCCCGCTGCCGGTGCACCCGCCTGCGATAGTGTGTGTACTGGCGTCTCGCCTCCATGCAGCTGTTGCGCAATTGAGCGATCTCACCCGACCACCAGTACACTTGCCGCCGCTTAGGACGACGCCTGGAACGTGGCATAGAAGTATTGCAACTACGCGTCATAGCCCTCTGCACCCAGTTGGCAGTGTCTTCTACAGACGCCAAGCTATGAGGCAGCCAGGCTTGAACTATCACAGCTTCCTCCAATAACTGTCTGTCAAGGCTCTTCAGTTGTCACCGCGGTCTGTACTCATACGAGGTTCGACCAGGAGTTCACTGCACCGCTGGATATGTAGAGATTTCGAAAGTGATGTAAAGGTGGTCCGAGAGAGTCTCTACGTCACCCCGCACTCGTCAACCCCGAACGCGATGCGCTAGGGCCGGGGTCGCAAATGTTACATCCATGATAGACCGCCCCAGCTTGCGCACACACGTATTTGTCGCCGCCTGATTGAGGACAGACAAATCGGAAGCAACTACTCACTCAGAAAGTGTCGCACCACGTGCAGTTGTCATTGCAGAGCCCCACACGCTTGACTTAGCGTTAAGGTCCCCCGCGATCAGCACCTCCGCCGGACGATGTTGGTCTATCAGCTCCCAGGTTGTACTTCGCACCATGTGTCCTGAAGGCCTGTGTGCAGCTTCACAAACTGGACAGTGTGGTTCAGCCAAGCACTGGTATTTTTAGTGCCCATGTAATCCGCATTGAAAGCAGTGGCCACTTCGGTCTGTTTCACATTTACACTTCGCTGCCATGTGCCCCACTTCATGGCAACGAAAACATCTTTGCACTCGTGGCTGAAGGAGCTGGACCCGTGCAGAGACAAAACCAACCAATAGCCGGCCACTGCTGACTTTCTTCGCTGACTGAACTGGACTGCGCACACGTGCGGTATCCAGATCACTCCGATCCTGATGGATATTCCCCACTTTGACAGCAGACGGCTTTAACAGCTTCGTCAGACGCTATAGCGAGTAGGACCTCTTCATACTGCTCCCAGAAAGTCTACTTTTCACCCGCGTTACAACCCGCCTGGAAAGCATAAGCTCTAATTAAGTTTGTGGTAACGCCCTCAATCAGTACCCTTATCCGCATCAAGGGGTCGCAGCGACAGTCAACTTCAAGGAGAGCCCATTCTGAAACTCTTCAGAAAGCACTACCGTCACACCGTTTTTGCCTGAAGGTGACCCAGTGTATGTAAGGCGGTAATCCTGCCCTATGCTACGTACTTATTGCCCTTCCAGCGGGTTTCCTGAAGGAAAGCACACTGGTCCCGACGTCTCACGAGTACATTTGCGAGTTCTCTGCACCGTCCGGTTAGAGAGCAAATATTCCATGTTGCAAAGCGGAGTTTTCGTCTGGGTTTGTTAGCCGTGCCCGTACCTGATACGGTAGCCCTTGCCCACTTGTCGCAAGTGTAGGGCGATGTGCCTGCGCGTCGTTTAGCGGTGACGACCGTACCTAGCCGTACCCAGCTTTTTCCTAAATCGGTCTACTAAACTTGATAGATACGTCATTCATATATATTATAAGAAAGTAAATGAGGACTGTCGTGCTCAGAAGCATAGCGTCTACCTGTATACGCGACGGTTTGTGGTGCGATTCCCATTAAGGGAGAATGAATTATTCCTTTTTTTCGCTCTGGCAACAAGGCAAAGCGCGTCGTTGAGTTCCGCCACTCAACACACAATGCCTCGGAAGACGGAAAGCAGGGAACTGAGTGTCTTAACACTAAGTTCCTACGGTTAGAAAGAATAAAAAAGTAAAGTATAAATGTGTGTGCGTGGTTGTAGTGTATTTTTGTGTGTAGGTGGGTGGATGTGTGTGTGTGTGTCTTATTTCCATAATAATTGTATATCTTTTATCATTTCTGTGATGATTTTTCATTATATCATTAGACCATTTATTAAATAGATTTAAATTTAGTTTTGGTGTGGGATTTATTTTAATGATGTATGTTATATTTAATTATTAACACGACCCGTATCCCGTATCGTACGTCGCAGGTGGAGGAGGTCACGGAGTGCGGGGAGTGCGAGGAGGGCAGCAAGCGGGTGCGCGTGCGCCTCTACATAGTGCAGCCGAAGGGGCTGCAGGAGGGCGAGCTGGTGTACGCGCCGCCGCACCCCGCGCACCCCGCGCCCCCCGCGCTCGCCGCGCCGCACCTGCAGGGTGGGCTTGTTGTTTTGTCTCTCCTGTCAGACTGTAGTACTGAGCACTCAAAACTATAAAATTTGGTCAAGACATAATATTTAAAAAATTTGTGCATTATACTACTTATTATTACTTATTAATATATACTTTTTATTACTTATTAATATAAATAAAACGAATCTTCGCCGCCATCTTTAATTATAATTACGATATACCCGTATTAATTAAATCCATTTTCTATTTATATATGTATTCCTTTTTATAGTTACATATTAACTTTTTACACAGAACTAGAGGATCTAACAATAGAAGATGGTTCAGAAGCGAGTGCAATGCCGTCCAGTATCTTACAACAGCAAACTCAGCAACTCAAAAGCCTCCTTATGAGGTCGCAGGTTCGTATTTGGCGTGAATAGTACTAAAGCTAGTGTACATAGCAACTATGAAACTCAAAAACTACTCGAACTAATAACATGCAAAATGCACAGGTAATGTTTTTATTTTTTACTCAAAATGTCCATTAGTATATGTATATTCTTTTTTTTTAATAATTTCAGACTCAACCAGGCAGTTTGATTGGTCAACGTCCAGAATCTCCTTCAACATTACCCCAATTAAATCTAATGACACCTGATGCGTTCAGGTACGCTTTTACACTGTACTCAGATAGCTTAGTTAATTTTTATAGGAATTAGACATTGACACATGTGACTGGCGTATTCATTAATCCAAGTCATGTCGGAATTTTCCATGTGGAATAAAAAAATCCTTTAGGGTTGGATTTTCGGAGAAAGGTCAAAATTTAAGTTACGGTTACAAAGATAACTAATAAAGTGCTTATAAAGTTTTGAAGATTTATTAATGAAACGTTCTTGAAGAAATTCTCCAGCTTTGTATATAAAAATATATAAAATTCATTTAAATTAGTTTCACGCTGTATCCCGCACATGGCAGGGTAGGCAGAGGGAACCGTAGGAACTGTAGGAACCTAGTGTTTAGACACTCCGTTCCCCGCTTTTCGCCTTTCGAGGCATTACGTATTGAGTGGCGGAACTTAACGCCACATTTTGCCTTGTTACCAGAGAGAATAAAATGAAAATAATTCATTCTCCCCGAGTAGGAATCGAACCCACAAACCGTCGCGTTTACAGGTTGAGGCCATGCCTTTGCGCCACGGCGGTAAAAACGACGTAAAACATATATACATTATATAAATAAAAACAAATTATTTCTTATTCCAGTTCCCCAGGCAAGAGGGAAGATGATGATCCCCCTCTGTCAGCTACACCAGAAATCACTAATAAGCCTAGAATGTCCACGGGAGGTTTGATATTTTATTCCTTTCACTTTATTATTCCTTTTTTTTTATTAATCTCTCTTTATTATTCCTTTTAATTTATTTTGAGTCTTGATTAATTTATGAATTTAGACTGTACACTGGTGCAGATTTGAGTTGTATGTATATTATATTTAAATAAATTATTTTTATTCTCGTGTCTGGTTGGCAAAATGAATGCTGAATAATAAAACTCAGCTTAATAAAAATAAGGCTAACATCACAGTGGGCAGTTCTGCTGAGAAAAGCCAAAAACAAACCCAACAGTTGCTGTTTTTAATATCAATGTTACAATTATATAGTTACATGAAATTTTCATGACATTAATTCCACACGTTTCTGTCATTTAATATTAGTGTACCAGGAGAATAGCCTTTACTCCATAATATAGTTTTAACAGTTAGTCAATAAAAAAATAATGGAGGCTGGCACGCCTTCCACTATGTACAAGAATCTTATATTAATATTTTGTTCGCCAGGCATAACAGAAGATCAAGTGGTGCAAGTCGAGACTAAGACCTCCGGGGGCTCCAGTCCGAGCCGGGAGGTGCAGCAGATCATGTCCCACAACGACCGTCCCTTCTACAATGATATGGTACAAATGTATTTTGTGTCGTAGAAACCTATGTGTGTCTTTGGCTCCATATATTTATTTTAAATTTATTTGAAAGTTTACTCTTAACACAACGGTCGTGGGTTCGATTCTAACTCAAAGGGCTGAATTATTTTCCTTTCTATAAATAAAATATAAATATTTGTTCTATTGTTCTATAAATAAGTATAAACGGGATACAAAGGGATACTAGGAAGAAAGATATGTTTACAGGAAGAAGAGGAGGAGGTGAAGCAAGTGTCGCCGCCGGGCGAGCAGGGCGGGGCCGGGGGCGGGGCCGGGGGCGGGCAGGGGGCGGGGGCGCGGGCGAGCCGCGGCTGGGCCCCGAGCTGTACGCCGCGCCGGACAAACCCAAGCTCACGCATTCTAGTGGGATTGTTGTTTTAATATTCGTTTGTTGTGTGTGTGTACATAGTTGATAAACGCCATGTTATGGATTCGTCGCTTTCTTTTAACTTTGGCAACACGTGCAAATTTAATTCAATTCTTTTTATTTTAAATGTAAATCATATAAAATGGCTTAAAATACCAAATTTAATGATGAGATATATAATGAAGAAACAATATATATATATCTTCTTCTTCTTGGCATTAGTCCCGGCTTTTGCCAGGGTCTGCCTTCCGACTAAGCCTACTCCACTTTGCACGGTCTTTAACATCCTCAGTGGACAATCTATTGGCTCTCATGTCTTGTGTTACGAGATCCAGCCATCGCTTTCTTGGACGTCCGGGTGGTCTAACTCCAGGGACAGACATGTCAAGGCACTTCCTTCCGACATAGTTCTCAGATCGGCGCATAACATGGCCATACCATCTCAGGCGACGCTCTTGGAGCTTATCCGCTAAGTCACGGACCCCAAGACTACCTCTAATGAATGTGTTGCGTATGCGGTCGGACCGCGTCACGCCACACATCCATCTCAGCATCTTCATCTCCGTGACGTGAAGCTCCTGAGTGTGCCGAGATAATGTTGGCCAACATTCGCTGCCGTATAAAAGAACCGGTCGGATAATGCTCTTGTATATCAGTCCCTTGAGCTTGGGCGGTATTCTGCTATCACAGACTACACCAGTGACCTCCCGCCATTTGGCCCAGGCAGCGTTTATACGGGCATGGATGTCGTGGTCGATGCCTCCAGACTCATGCATAACGGCTCCAAGGTACCTGAACTTTTCCGACTTAACGGCTGGCTCAGGCCCGATATGGATGGTGCTCGAGTCCGGGTTCCCGCAAGCCATGTACTCGGTCTTCGACACATTCAGTTTGAGACCACCGTTCTCAAGCGCACCCTTCCAGGCGTTCACTTTACGCTCCAGCATCAGTCGGTTCTCGTCGATGAGTACTATGTCATCGGCATACATCATCAGCCACGGGGGCTGGCATTGGATGTGAGCCGAGACAGTATCCAGCACTACATTGAATAAGAACGGACTAAGAGCTGAGCCCTGGTGAACCCCTACAGTAATAGGGAAGGGCTTGGTGTCGCCAACAGCGGTCCTAACACAAGCGGAGTCGTTGTACATATCTCTGATAACCTCAATATAGGCTTCAGGGATTCCCTTGGATCGCAATGCCCACCAGATACACTGACGTGGCACACAGTCAAAGGCCTTCTGTAAGTCCAAAAAGGCCACATGCAGAGCTCTCCTTTTTTCCCTGTAAGCCTCCATCAAAGTTCTGAGGGCAAAAATGGCGTCCATAGTGCCTGATCCTGGTTGAAACCCATACTGAGACTCAGAGACAGTACATTCTTGGCGGAGCCTGAGGCCGATCATGCGCTTGAAGAGCTTCATGGTGTGGCTCATAATCTTAATGCCCCTATAACTACCGCAATCTTGAACACTGCCCCTTCCTTTGTAAATAGAGATAATAAAGCTCTGTCCGCCACTGATGTGGCATCTTTCCAGTATTCAAGATACGGTTAAACAGGTCAGTAAGTATAAGCACACCAAGAGAGCCCAACGATTTCCACGCCTCGATTGGGATGTCGTCAGGTCCTACCGCTTTTCCGTTCTTCATGCGTCGAAGACAATTACGAGTTTCGTCACGGGTTATTGGAGCAACAAGTCCGAGGTTAGGAGATAATTCAGGAGGAAGACTACAAGACTGCTGAGTGTTCAGCAGCTCCTTAAAGTAGCTTCTCCATCTCTCCTTCACAGAGGCATGACTACAAAGCAACGTGCCCCGAGAATCTCTGACGCAAAGACATTTTGTAATATCCTGCGTCGCTTTATCTCGAGCACGAGCCAGTTTGTATATGAGCTTCTGCCCCTCCACAGTTTCAAGTTTATCGTACAATGGCGACAAACTTTCTCTGCGGGCTCTGGCTACAGCTCTTTTGCTGGCCCGTTTCGCTGCAATGTACTCCAGTCTGTCTTCAGGAGAGTTGGAATGCTGCCACTCTTTAAACGCAGCCTTCTTTTCCCGAATCACCCCCTGCACCTGGTCATTCCACCACCATGTCTCCCTGTCGATGACACGCCCACCCTTAGTAACGCCAAGAACTCGCTTGCCCGCCGCAATGATTGCTGAATGAGCTCGATCCCATGCAGTCTCGGTGTTAGTCAGTAGATTTTGACTCTCCACCTCCGCCAAGAAGTCGGTCTGCATCGGCCCATTCAACAACCACCACTTAATTCTAGGCTTGCGTTTCTCGGCTACTTTCTTTTTCGGAGTAACATTATAGTCCATGACAAGGAGACGATGTTGGGCCGTCAGGCTTTCGCCGGGAATGACCTTACAGTTGGTCACCCTGCCTATATGACACCGTCTAGTCAGCAAATAATCAATTTGAGTTAAGTGGGGCCCATTCTTATACGTTATAAGGTGCTGAGGTTTCTTCTGGAAGAAAGTGTTCACGATAGCCAGATCAGATGCAATGCAGGTTCTTAGAATATTTTCTCCCTCTGCATTGCGAAGACCATATCCAAAACCCCCGTGAACACGTTCATACACCTCAGCGACCCTACCCACGTGACCGTTCAAGTCCCCCCCAACTAAGATTGCTTCGGTAGACGGTATAGCGAGTAGGACCTCTTCACACTGCTCCCAGAAAGTCTCCTTTTCAGCCGCGCTACAACTCGCCTGGGGAGCATAAGCACTGAGTAAGTTTGTGATTACGCCCTCGATCAGTACCTTTACCCGCATCAAGCGGTCGAAGCGACGGTCAACTTCAAGAAGCCCATTCTGAAGCTCTTCAGAAAGCGCTACCGCTACACCGGTTTTTGCCCGTAGGTGACCCAGTGTACATAAGGCGGTAACCCTGCCCGATGTTACGAGACTTATTGCCCTTCCAGCGAGTTTCCTGAAGGAAAGCACACTGGACCCGACGTCTCATGAGTACATCTGCGAGTTCTCTGCATCGTCCGGTTAGAGAGCCAATATTCCATGTTGCAAAGCGGAGTTTCCGTCTGGGTACTGACGTCGTTAGCCGTGCCCGTACTTGACACGGTAGCCCTTGCCCACTTATCGCAGGTGTAGGGCGATGTGCCTGCGCGTCGTTTAACGGCGACGCCCTAGCCATACCCAGCTTTTTTCTAAATCGGTCCATACTAATGGCGAAGTGGTTTTTAGTGGAGCGATTGCCATCTGACCTTCAAACCCATTACTGGGAGAAACCAAGAAAGGAAAGGGAATAAAAGGCAGAAAGACTTGGAGTATAGGGAAGGGACACCACTTACATGGTTTGGATAGGGTTATGAAAGTGGTGGCTCGAGGCCCCGGGGTCGCGTACCCGTATGCCGAAAACCAAATATCGGACAGATAATTGGCTAGACACCCTCTGAGCTCATATATATATATATATATATATATATATATATATATATATATATATATATATATATATATATATATATATATATATATATATATATATATATATATTCATATATATCTTAGTATATGTAATGTATTTTTGTATATATTTTTTAATATTCGTTTTTTGTTTGCAATCTCCACCGCCTTAAGGTTGCCTGAAAGAAATTGCTATTTTAGGTATTAGGCCGCCTGTTGCACGTAATTCCTTTTTTTAACTTCTTTTACTTACATTTTATTCTTTTTGTTATCCTTTTTATTTATATGTGCAATTTAAAGAGTTTATTATTATTATATTTATAAAAATATAGTCTGATTGAAAAATAAATACATTTAATATAAAAATTAAGTCATTGAAACAATATCCAAATATTACAGACAGCGAAACATCGTGGCCGCAAATATCGCTGGCTAAAATAACCGAAGCGAACCAGCGCAAAGCGTCCAGCGGGAAGTCGAGCACGCAGTCGCTCAGCGCCCCGCTCTCCAGCGCCATAAGCGTTCCGCTCAACGCTCCCTTGAACACGTCGCTCAACGCACAGCTGAGCGCCTCTCTCAACGCGCCGCTGAGCGGACCGCTCGTGCCCGCGCCCCTCCCGGCGCCCCTCCCGGCGGCTCTCCCGGCGCCCCTCCCGGCGGCCCTCCCCGCGCCGCCCGCGCCCGAGCGCGTCGAGCGGATCGTGATAGATGAAGCTACTAAAACAAAATTGGAATCTCTGGAACAAAAGTTAGATAAATTGACTGGTAAGTTGTCTACTTCCCACGTCATCGAATAAAAGTATCCTATCATTTTGTCAACACTGACCCGGCCGAGACGCTTGTTTGAAGTTCAATGAGGACTTGACTGACTTGACTCAATGTGTTACTTATTTGGCAAAAAGGTACAGAGTGTGTGATTTGTTGTATTGGAAAAGATATTTTCAAATAAAGAATTTACGCCTGCAATTCTTGCAAATCTTTTATGAGCGAACCGAGCTATACAATCTTATCGAGATTTTACAACTTATTATCTTTATAGATAAGATTAAACTGTGAATCATAATGAACACCTAGGATGTTTGAATTTCCAGAAATAATAACGAGCCAGTCCCGCGAGCTGCGCCTGCTGCGCGGCGAGGCGGCGGGCCCGCGCGCGCAGCTGGAGGAGGCGCTGCTCGCGCATGCGCAGCGCACGGCCGCCGCCGTCGACGGCGCGCTGGCCGCCGGGTACGCGTGTGCAAAGCTGTTTCTGTTCAATCTTAAAAGTCTAATAAGCTATTTTAAATGTATAGATTGCTATATAATAAACTAACCTGAGTGACATTGCACAGCTGGGAGCGCATCTCGCGCCTCGGCGAGGCCGCGTCGGCTGCGGCGGCGGCGGCGGCGGGCGCGGGCGCGGCGCGTGCGCTGGAGCCGCTGGCGCACGCGCTGCAGCACGAGCTGGCGGCCAAGCTGTCCGCCACCGACCGCCTCCTGCATGACAATATCGATAAGCTGGCCACTAGCAAGGTATGTCGCCGCTACATATGCATACGTGCGTTAGCCTTTAACTTGTGTCCTTTTACTGCTATTTCGTGACGTGACGTGTCCCCGCGTGTCCCCAGACGGTGATGGAGCGCCTGAGCTCGTCCATCGCGCAGTCGCTGACGGAGATGGTGCGCGACTCCTTCCGCGCGGCGCTGTTCGAGAGCGTGGTGCCCGTCATGGAGAAGGCGCACGCGCAGATATTCAGGCAGATCAACCACGCCTTCCAGACCGGCACCAAGGAGTGTACGTTACTTTATTTTGTGCTAGCTTTTATTTGCGACCTCGCTCTCGCTATATTCAAATAACTCGTGACAGACAGGTGTCACTTTCGCTGCTTGCTTATTTCGGTACCGAATCCGGATATAAAAATTTTGTCCTAGTTAAATGACACGTATTTCCTACATACTTGCAGTCGCAGCCAACACGGAGGCGGCGGCACGCGCGGCGGCGGAGCGCGGGGGCTCCACCGCGGCCGCCTCGCTGCTGCGGGCCCTGGAGAGGCACTCCGAGGTCATCGCCTCCAACACCGTGGACCCGCAGCGTTACGCGCACCAGATCAAAGAGGTCGTGCACAGGTAACGCGCTTTTATGAACCCCCTAACCTACTCCGCCAGGATAGCTTCTGGTGGGCAATTTTTTATTTAACTTTTATGAAATATGAAAATGTACAAGTTTTATATAAAGTAATCGCCTTAGGGGTGAGAAAGTGCAGAAAGATGCTTTGCTTAAAATTATAAATAAATTTTATTTCCTGTATAATTCGTTGATATAACATTTTACATGCTAAAGAGCTAAACATTGCAGCGTCCTGGAGCAGGAGCTGGCGTGGTGGCGCGAGCAGGCGCGCGCGCACTCGCCCGCGCCCGCCGCCGCGCCGCCCTCCGCCGCGGACCGGCAGGTCAGTGCGGCTGTAGCTAGGCGAGAGGCGAGCATAGTGTTCCACGAGGCATCGGTACGAGGCCGATTGCATCGAAATTTTTGTTCATTTTTTTTAATTTCATTTTTCGAGCTTTCGTATTATTTTTACTGCTACAATTGTTTTTTCATTACAGAACAATTCGTCCGTCGAGGTAATTATTCAAGTATCAAATAAATATTATTATTTAGTATGCATTAATAATTAATAGAATAAAAAAATTATGTTTGAATAATTTCAGAGAACTCGTAATACAAGAAACTGTGTTCAAGAGTCGTTGACTTTACTCAGAGTATATATTCTTATTGATATTTCTTGTGTAATCCTAAAGTAAAGAGTATTTTAGAGCTTTAGTGTTATAAATGTAAAATTTATAGAATTTTTTCTTTCTGTATATTGTTTTTAGCTTGTATCTTAAAACGTAACCGTAAAAAGTATGCAATTAAATTAATACAAATAATTCATATCACAAGTAATGGTAATTGGTATACTAAAGGTAATAAATACCATAAGAACTTTTTAAAGAACATATATAAAAAACCCATGTAACTAATTAAAGGTACAGACCGTATGTCCGTACTGTATGTACAGATGATAATGATAATAAAAAAGACAATACATTATAATAATAACAGATATTAATAAAACATTTATAAACAACAAGGATTGAACTCTTAACTTCTACTAAGGTTCTTAATTTTAAGGCTATTGATGTCATCTAGTATTAAATATTACTGTTATATGCCTCTTCCGTTTTGCTAATAATATGGTGTAGGCCGTTCTGTCCTTACTTGGCTCCAACCTCACAGAAGTCCATTGTGCCCTCGAAACAGTTACAATATTTATAATAATAAAAGCCTTTAATCAGATCAATTACAAAACTTAGATTCTAATAATACACACGTTAATTGACAATTTATTATTTTTTTTCCTGTTTAGTTTAGATTTTTATCTTTAGTCAGCTGAATCGTGTTTGTCCAGTTATGACAAAGGACTGTTCCAATTTATTCCATTATTTTCTGTCTCTGGCAGTTCTAGACCATAGCGGACCCGCCATCGCTTTTATTTCGTCCTCACATCTTTTAAATTGTCTTCCTCGTTTCCTTTTTCGGTTTTTGGGACACCAGTCGATCATAGCTTTGCTCCACACACAGGACAGATATTAACAACTACAGACTAATCAGGCTCATGTCTAACATCTACAAAGTGTCCGCTAAAGTGCTTCAATCAAAGTCAACCAAGAGAGCAAGGCGGATTTAGAAGAGGATACTCTACATTAGACCACATCCACGTCGTAAAACAAATAATTGAAAGAAGTAAAGAGTACTAGTATACCATTTTATTGCTGTTTTGTGGACTACTTCAAGGCCTTTGATTCTCTCGAGCATGATAAAATATGGTTAGCACTAAAGAATCAGGGCATCGAAAAGAAATACATTATAATCATAAAAGCAATTTACAACAATAGCCACGCAAAAGTGAGATTAGAAAGAGACGGGAAGGAAATTAGAATAGAAAGAGGTGTACGTCAAGGCGATACTCTATCTCCGAAATTATTCTCAGCTGTCCTAGAGGAAGTAAGCGGATTACTTGAATGGGAGAATTATGGCCTGAACATTAACGGAGAATATTTAACTCATTTAAGTTTTTTTTTTCGACGACCTAGTTACAATTTTTTTCCACAAAAACTGAACTCACAAAAATGCTTCAGGATTTAGTTAAAGAAAGTCAGAAAGTGGGTTTGATCACGAACACCAACAAAACGAAAGCAATGACGAACAGTATCGAAGTACCAATTGTAATAAATAGCAAAGCGATTGAATACGTTCAGGAGTATACTTACCTTGGCCCAAGTTATTTCACCCATTGAGCAAATGACGAAAAAAGCTACCTGTGTTAACATATGGATGCCAAACTTGGGCCCCGACGAAAGAACATTGTAGAAAGCTGGAAGTTTGCCAGAGGTCGATAGAAAGGAGTATGCTAAACATTAGAAAATCTGATCGAGTAAGAAACACGACCGTTAGAGGAAATACTAAATTAGAAAATGTCTCGTACATAATTAGAAAACACAAATGGAGATGGACAGGTCATACTATAAGTGGAGCTATGTGTGGAGCAAAGCTATGATCGACTGGTATCCGAAAAACCGAAAAAGGAAACGAGGAAGACAATTTAAAAGATGTGAGGACGAAATAAAAGCGATGGCGGGTCCGCTATGGTCTAGAACTGCCAGAGACAGAAAATAAAAAAGAGATAATATTCCTCCATGTTTCTCTTTTATTTCTTGCTTCATTAGGAATCCTACTCCATATTTACCAGGCGTTTCACCAAAATAATAGGAAATAAATTTGTCGTGCTCTTCAATCATTTCTCCGTATCTTAGCCGGGGCCAATAATACTACATTTAATGTTTTGTAATGCTAATGTTAGCTCATTGTAACTTTCCTCGGTCCGCAGTGAAAGTACATTATATGTGCCAATATAAAAGGACGTATTTTTTATTTTTATTTTTGTAGGATTACTATTTATCATATATGGGTGCTTTGGAAGGTAGCAGTCTTCTCGCCCCACTGAGACCAACCGGCTTGGAGTGTACTTACAATATTTAGTTACTTACAAATTGATGTTACTTTAATGCCCTCTCGAGGCATTGAGTTTCGTCACTTAATACAAGGTTATATGATTTATGGTGGAAAATGCATTCGTTCTCCGTATACCATGTTGGTTGTTATATCTGACATACGGTGTGAAGCTGAAAATATAATACATTATATATAGTCTGTTTCAAACATGTTGTCCACTTACAAAGAGTATACGTAATGGCGCAGATGCAAGTGAGTCAGATCCAGTCGCTGGTGCTGGCGGGCGACGTCAACGGCGCCTTCCAGCTGGCGCTGTCCGCGTCGGACCTGGCGCTGGTGGTGGCGGCGTGCCGCGCGGCCGACCCCGCGCGCGTGTTCGCGCCGCCCGCGCGCCTCAAGCAGCACGTGCTGCTGTCGCTGGTGCAGCAGCTGGCCGCCGACATGGCGCGCGACACGCACCTCAAGCACCGGTACCGTGGCTACTTCATACTGTCACATTCGGCACTTGCCACATGCACTCCTTGACATTATATAAACAATGACAACATCCACAGGTACTTAGAGGAAGCGATCATGAACCTAGACACGAGCAACCCGGTCACCCGGGAGCACTTGCCCATAGTCATCCGAGAGCTGCAAAAGCAAATCGTGACCTTCCTGAATTCGAACCCCGGACACGCCCTCAGTAGGCAGTTTCGAATGCTGCTGATGGCCACCGAGTCGCTGGTGAAAAACTCCGTCTGACCTCGACCCTGCTGCCACTGCCCGTGCGTCTGCCGGACTATGATCCAGTGATAGTGATACAATGTGATAGTGACACGGTGGACGCGATAGTGACTGTGATTATTGACTCTTGGAGATGGTGCCTCAGTACTATCAATTATGAGAAAGTCTGATTGTTCGCTTTTGCTATTCGATATATATCTAGTGTAGTGTTTATGACAGAGGTGCCACATACTGTTATTATTATATTTATTGTAATGTTTTTTTTAATGATTCCTATTAATATTGCCATGTCCATGAATGAACAGTGTGTAAGCATGAATAAGCCATAATTATAAACAAACCATGAAAAGATATATATATATATAATGGCCAGTATTAGATTTCTTATAAATATAATGTGAAAAAGAAAAAAATCTATGACCGAATCACCTGTTAGTGCGTTTAAAGTCTTCAACTATTAAAAAAAATTGTAATCACTGATTCTTACTAATAATTACTGTATGGGAACATAGAACTTTTTCTTTTGCAGAAATAACATCTTGACAAATCTAGTATTTATTTATCAATGGTACAAATATTGATTCCTGAATGCAACATTATATAAAGCTTAAATAAATTAATGTTGACACCAAACAAATACTACTATTATATTCAATAAATATTACAAAGTAAAAAATTTTAATCTATTTAAAACTAGATACTACTGTATAATAGCAAATTTTTTATAAATTCATTTGAACCTATTGACTGATGTTGTATATTGTTAACGTAAACAAACACTTTACATAGAAATTTAAATGGGCTATTTAAAATTAAAATTATTTTACTCATTAATATAGCATTCTCTTTGATGAATATCCTAAAAATATGAAATGTGTCGTGTTTGCTAACAATTTTTTTTTTTATTAATTGACTGACAAAAAATAATAATTGGCATACCTGTCATAGGCCAAGATTTACTAAAATATATTGTTGAAGTAATCTCATTAATTGTTTATGTTTTCTTAGATTAAAAATTGAGTTTTCAGTACAAAATAATTATATACGCATACATATTTGATTTTAAGCAACAATTGTAGTCTATAGGCTATGTAGGCAATTGTACTTTAAATTACTGTGGAATTTTAGTGAACAATTCTTGTATCAACGCTTATTAAGCATATATAATAAATGACAGTGTAACAATTGCTTAGACCTATCTATAAATTAACCGGAGTGTAATATTTACCTATTTTATTATTTCTATGGTGTTAAATTTGAATACAAGAGACTAACAAATAGTTTATAGCATTGGAATTTCAACCTGTGCCTTCTTAGCAAGAACATAATGACCGCTGGCATTATTAATAATAATTGACAAATTGAAATAATGTTTTTCTTTATGCTTTAATAACTTAATATTTAAAATATTGTATAAGTCATAGAAAAAGACTTGTATTTAATATTATTATAATAATTATTAATTGATATTTGTTATAACTATATTGTTAGTGTAATGGCAGTGTTGATATAATTGAAATATTAAGCTTATCTCTATATACTTTTGATAATGAATTACATGAAAATAATATGATGCTTAGAAAATTGTGTAAAATGATTTGAATGTATGTATGTGTGTTATGTGATGTTGTTTGCTTAGAGATTTTTCCAAATAAAATAAAATCTTACCCATAGAATGAAAGTAGACAAAGTACCGGCAAATCCTTGTTTTTTTTTTAATAACTAATTACCTATTTGAAATTGGTTCTTGTTCACTTGTAACACTTTCATTTTGCGGGTTCAAGATATTATGATTTATGACACAGTCTATCTGTAACGCCTTAAGATATACATATAAGTTGTTCATAAACAAACTATTTTACATTTTTATACTTCATTTTTAAATTTGATCAACGTTTTAATTATGGATATTGTGATTTGCTTGATTGATTTATGTATAGTAAGAGATGTCCTGTTTAAACATGTTTGGTTTAACAAAAACTGTCGGTGCGGTCGTGGCGCAGACAGCGTCTGATTGTAAAAGCAATTATTGTGGATTCGACGCCCACTTGGGGGAAATTATTGTATCGCCACTCAACAGGCTAGAGTTATGATAATTTGACGGAAAATGTAAAACAGAGTGTTTAGGGACTAGTTTCCTTCTATGTAGCTTGATATGCGGAACAAATTCTCTTTTATTCTGTAACTTATATTAGATATATTTGTAGTATTTAAAGGATTAATTAAAAAAAAAAACGTTTTTTTTTATGTCATAATATGTGCTTTGTTATTTTGAAAATTAAACGATGATTACTCAACTATTCAATTTGATTATATTTGTTTTTTTTTTTTATTTTTAATCACCCCATACATACATACTGGTAGTTTGTTTTGAATTTGAAATTCAAAGCGGATTTGAATTATTTATCATAGCTTTTCTCTCGCTTTCTCTCTCTCTCTCTCTTCGTTTTTTGGCATGGTGATATAATACTTTACAATAAAGTTAAAACCTCTTTAGTTAATTAATTCTTTTTAAATCCTCTTTAGTTAGTTAATTCAGTCATAAGTACTTCACGCTAATAAGTGGTCGTGAACAGAAATTATTGTACCACATTATACATATAGTACTAACTACTAGCTAATACTATTGCGGGCTAAATGTAAACAACTTAGTACACGTTTAATATAGCCTAGTCGATATAGTCGATAAGAGAACTGGAATAAATAATATTTTTTATCAGCTCAAGAAGGTTGTGCCTGAGGCTCGGACGTTCCACCGAACAAATTTTACAACTTTTCTTTTATAATATTAAAAACATATGTAATATACTCGTATGTATACAGTATTCATGATTTTATTTCTGTGGTACTTGTTATCGCCGTTGAAAATATATCATATATCATAACGTAGTGTTTATAGCCAGTTTATGGTATTACATTTGATTTTATAGGTTTTTAGTACATACGTTTTTATGTACTTATAGGTTAATGTCGTTTCTTATTTACTTATTAATATTAATGCAATACTTACCGGTGCAAAGAATGTAGTATTTTGTGTAAGAGCATTTACGTTTTAAATACTTTTCAAGTGAGAATTTGATCTATAATCCTCGCATATATACTTTTACCTAATATATATATATATATATATATATATATATATATATATATATATATATATATATATATATATATATATATATATATATATATATATAATACGTCTAACATCAACTCAAAATATAAAGTTTTATTGACGCCCATTTTTAAGGTTATCGTTGAAAAATGTTTAAATAAATGTCTTTCCTAGGGTTAAGATTTTCAATTACCCGTTTCCCGCCCAATTTTGGATACGGTGCGTGCTGAGAGCCGTGGCACAACGCCATTACTACACGTTTTTGTTTCCCCGAATGGGGAATCGATCCCTAAAACCGTCACGTTTACAATGAGAGACTGGCGACGTGCCATTTGAGCTTCTATTATTTAAATTTAAGTTCTGTGTAGCTTATTATATAGGATCAATATGTGCCTAATGATCCAAAAAATAAATAAAACGATATATACTTTAAATACATTTTTTAAGCGAACTTTGAAACCTGTCACGATGCCATTCTAGAAATAAATATTATAGTGGGTAAAATAAAAAACATGCTACCTCACAACTTATTTTACATATATTTCAACCTATATTTACCTGATACGTAAAGATCGCAATAGAAATTAATTTAAAGTCACAAAATATTTCTAAAATGACTTCAAAGTCCAACTTAAGCCGATCAGAATCAACAGGCTCTCTGGACCTTTCTAATAAATCTGACAACTGTCGTCGTTTGTGCGGTTATCATAATGATACTCATACTCAAAGCGAATCGTCACTCGATATTTGTGTTATGGCTGACAACCGGTCAGATATCTCATCCCTTGAAGACAGGGATGCTGGGATTGTAAGAACTAGACTAAGTGATGAGAGCCTGTCAATGCTGGATCGTAAGATAAGTAAACTTACAGGTGAGATAGTGTTTACTCATTTTTAATTTTATAATTTAACTTAACGCCTATGGAAATCAAACCTGCAAACTTCAGAATTTATTACGTTGGAACAGCGGTGCCGGGCGGGCCTTGCCCATCACTGAGTAGTGCAGTGCCCACCCCAAACTTTTATATGGAAAAATATGTATAGTTTGGGCTCGTCTAGAGAATGAGTAATAAAAGATTGGGACAGAATTTAATTTGATTATGGTGTTCCGAGAGTGCAAGGCGAGCAAAGAACATTTAGCCAAAGTCACGTTGTATGAAGAGCTCACAAAAGAGATTGTACAATATAAAAAAAGATATCGCTACAGAATATAAAAATGCTTATTGAATTACAGCCTATACCTGTAACAAAACAATTATATTCATAATATGGGTAGCTTAATAGTAGTAATAAATACATAAGTGCGTACCTATCGTAGGTACTTACGTACATATTATACAAAAGTGTTAGTTTATGGTTTTTTTGTTATATTTATATTCAAATTTACTTAAAGGATGAAATTGAAACACGAGTGTAAAATTATTTCGCAAGTTTAAAAGTTGGCCGGCCATATCATTAGTTTCAATGTTATTTAAAAATGTTATACCTACGTAGGACGGACGTAATTACCTATTCGAAGTTAGCTAAATATTGTAGTTACAAAGTACCTCTCAAACATTGATAACTACACCTAAAGGCTACGGGCTCACATAGTATACAAAAAAAAAACTTAATATACGTGGCCCTAAAATGTCCCTAAAAAATATGTTACAGATATTCTACAAGAACAGCATGGTATATTAAAATCTTTAAAAGAAGAATTTATCACTTCCCAACTAGTTCTAAACACGCTCGCTGCCTCAGACAAACCAGACTTAGTGAAAGAGTTTACTTACACGTGAGTACTTATTATTTATTAAGGAGTTGTAATCTTGCTTTCCTTAAAAATCACAAACACTATTTGACAATTATATATATATATATTATATATATATATATATATATATATATATATATATATATAATATATAATATATATATATAATATATATATATATATACTATATAATATATATATATATATATCTAATATATATATATACCTATACTAATTATATATATATATATATATATATATATATATATATATATATATATATATAATATATATATATATATAGTATATGTATATAATGTATATATAGTATATATATATATAATATATACTATAATATATATATTATATATATATATATATATATATATTATATATATATATATATATATATATGTATATATATATATACTATATATATATATATATATATATGTATATGTATATGTATATGTATATGTATATGTACTATGTATATATACATATATATATACATATACATATACATATACATATACATATACATATACATATACATATACATATACATATACATATACATATACATATACATATACATATACATATACATATATATATATATATATATATATATATATATATATATATATATATATATATATAATATATATATATATATATATAATATATATGGACTGTGGACTCTAATTTTTTTACCCAGTGTGCGGCGCAAAGGAAGAAAGTCAGGTTCAGTCTCTTTGTAGGTTAGGTTCAAATCTCCACGACATTCATCCTTACATGTTGAAAAAAATTAAAAAATATATATGTCTCAAATTATAAATGAAATAAGATAATACGCACTTGTTATTTCTTGGTATATCAAATTAAAAAGGCGTGAGAGGACTTTATTTTAATTTTTATTATAAATTATAGAAAATGCGCAATTAATATCTGACGAATTCCCTTCCTTTCCTGCATGTGATAAATGTTAAAAAAAAATATCTGTAAATCATCTGTGAACCATATTTGCAGAGTCGAGGACTTAAGAAATATTGATAATGAGACTGCTAATATAGGAAACCAGGATAATGGAGGTAACCTTCTTTTGAACGCAATAAAGCGGTCGCAGGTGCAACACACTGATCGGGAGATAAGAGATGTTCTCAGCACGTTCTTGCATAGTGACGTAAGCTCTTTGTCTTTTATCTACATAGGTATACTTACTGCTTGTTGCAATACCATAGTATACCCTTCAACAATTGTAATTGTTGTACGAGTATTTATGATAAAATATAAAGAATTAGCCTTTGTACGGAAAGAAATTAACTATTATTAAACGTTATTTGTAATTTTTAACAATTTTAAAACTATTTTCCTCACTAATCTGAGACAAATACGTTAGAAGACGTTCAAAATTTGGCATAGCGGAAATCGAAGGCGCGACCTTCGAGGTCTTTGTTCTAAGTCATACGCTGCATCAAGCTGCGTTTTAAGCATAAAGTAAAAACAGTAAAAGTAAAATTGTAATGTATATGTGCATATAATATGTAATTGACATATTCTCCAAAATTTCAGGATTTAAAAGATCGTATAGCGACAGCAACAGCTTCTAGTGTGAAAGAAGCGATAAGTACAACATTCTCAGAGACGTTCCCGGCCGCCTGCCTACCAGTGCTGGAGCACTCCCACAGACGATTACTTAAACACGTATCGAGAACATTGGAGAACGCTTTTAATGAACGTAAGATAAGAAACTATGATAAATATGTTTTTCTATATTTAATTGTTTTAAAATAGATAAAATTAAAATGTAGTTTCCCACGTAATGGTAGCTATAATCTATTTTCAGCACATATCTGATACAAAACATAACTGAGGCATGTTACGGTATTTGATCTTTCAAGAAGTTCTAAATTCTATTTTTTTTATATGATTACTGTAATTGGGTTGGGTAGAGAGAGGAGCTCGGACAGTACTAGTACATTTTGGTCACGATTTCCAGGCGCTGTTCTACGCTCGTCTCACTACAACCCGATGGGCTATGTGAGTCAATGGAATTCTAACTTAGTTCTTCAACTTCTCTAGATTTTATTGATTCTTTTTCCCTGCAGTTGAAGCTGGATCGGAAGGCTTGTTTAAATCAGTACACCGAACCTCACGCTCTCTGCGCACAGCATTAGAGAAACATGAAGCTTTGTTAATAAACACAAAAACTGGAAGCATCTTCGATAACTTTCAGAATAGTTTAGAATCGTATGACATTTTATAATATTTATGCTATAATTTTTTTTATTATTTAAATTCATTAGAATGTTACACAATCAAAATGTTTTTATATAACTAAATCGTAATATATTTCACTATACGCAAGCGTATACAAAAATGTAAAATTTTTGGATTTCAGAATTCTTAAAAATGAACTAAAGGAGTGGCGCGAGAAATTAGCAATCTTGCTATTGCCAGAGAAACAAGAAGAATGTCATTCAACTAATATTGAACCAGATTCTGCTAGTGAAGTCTCATCATATCCTGCTTCTAGCTGGAGTCCTCCACAACCAGTTGACTCTGACTGTTCAATAATTGATCGATTGGTAAAATATGATGTATTTTGAACATAAGTTATACTTATGCTGTAAATATTATAGTATTATAATTTTAATAATAATTTTACATTCTAGATGAAATCAGCGCAAATAAGCAAGAGTATAAAGGACGGTGATATAAATAAATCATTTGAAGAAGCTTTATCTTCATCTGATCTCTCGTTAGTGGTGGCGGCATGCAAGGCAGCTGATCCTGCCACAATATTTGCTCCTCCTTGTTGCCTCAAACAATCTGTGCTCTTATCTCTCGTACAACAACTAGCCACCGACATGGTGCATGATACACAACTTAAGTGCAGGTTATTGACTCATATGTAATTTTATCATTGTATACATAAGACAATATACATTTAATTATTTTAATTGCGACTATGTAAGAATTTAATATGGCCCATATATTTATAAAAAAATTATATTACAGATACTTAGAAGAGGCAATTATAAATCTTAATACAGCTGAACAAACTACTCGTGCGTATTTACCGCTGGTAGTCGGGGAGGTGCGCAAACATCTTTCCAAATTTATCCAATGGTATCCCAGTCACGTCGCAAGTCGACGAATAAATTTAATTATAATGGCGGCTACTAATTTATTGAAATAATATTTAATCATGTTGTTTTTTTTGTTGATTTTATAAAGATTTTTATAATTTAATTTTGTTTTGACTGTACAATAAACGATCCTTGACCTTTACTTCCTGAGAAAAGAAACAAAATGTCTAATTTGATACGTTTTCTATTGCCAACAAGTATTAAAACAACACATATCTTTCTTGTATTGGTCAATATTTGACAGTTCCGTCTGAACCACCAATTAGAAATTTTAAAAAACAAATTTACAGATAATAAAGACATTGAAAACAGGCTGGTAGATGCGCACCTACAACACCCCGATGTTATCTGTCATTCTGTATGTGATCTATCTGTCATCTATATTTTATTTACAGATACCGTGTGAAAATGTTATTTTTGTGAGAAAAGAGATTTATTATAATCTTTGCATAAAAGTATACGAGCATATTTGTGTCTGTATTTAAAGATTTCTTATAGCTGCCGAAATGTTCGCACAATATATAACATTGTTAGTGTTTTTATTAACGCCCAATATTTCGCTTTGTGCCTCAGCGGCAGTACACAGCCACAGTATAGATAGCCCTGAACGTGAATCAGACGGCACATACCGCCCGCGAGACTCTGACCACTACACCGACGCCGGGCATAACGTCGAGTTCGATCATGAAGCGATTTTAGGTACGTCTTACTGTAATATACGTCACGTTGCTCCGGCACAACGTTTTGCAATGCACGATGCTCAGTCGTTGATAAGGAATGCGATAGGATGTCGATGAAACACGCTCTTTTGGTTCTCGTGCCTGGTATACTAGTGGTTACTTATTATTTCTCCATAGGAAGCGTGAAGGAAGCTGAGGAGTATGACAGGCTCAGTCCTGAGGAGTCGCGCCAGCGGCTGTCTATGCTCCTGCCTAAGATGGACCTCAACAGTGACTCTTATATTGACCGCAATGAACTGAAGAAGTGGATCTTAAATTCTTTCTCGTAAGTTAATTTTATTTATATCTTATTTAAGTTATACAAGTTTTTATATATATTATGTGTTTATAAAATTAAGATTGTATTGAATATATCACGCTATACATGCCTGTATATAATTAAATATGTTATTATTATATTCAATAAAAATGTCTTCTATATATTATATTTGCTTATGCTTTTAAGTTGTTATAAGTCCTATTTATAATTCTCCCATACATCTTTTCTTTGTTAATTCTTTTTATGATATACAAAGAAGTGACATGAATAATAAAGTCAACTTAAGATAAAAGGATACTTAAAACTAATTTACATATGTATTCTATAATGTCTACTGTAGGGGCAGCTTCTTTTTTTACTATATACTTTAAAATCATATCAAATACAGAATTTTATAAATATTATATTAATATAATACCTAATGTACGTTACGTGTGTTTATATTGAATCATTTTAAGCTATAAATTCAGTCATTGTTAATTGACATTAAACAGATATTAGCTTATTAACTAAATTCTTGTAGGCTGTAATGAAGGCTGATGTAGGCTATAATAGAATATTTAAAATATTTTTTTGAAGTTCCAATTTTTAGTCGACTTTCTTACGCTATTTGACACTGACTTTTCTTATTATTATATATTACAATAAATGAATTCATCTTGCTCTTCTGAGGACCATTTTACTGCTGCAGAGCGTCTGCTTCTAAAAGCTATGATTTGTGGGTTCGATTCCCACTTAGGGAGTATTCATTAATGTCTTTTTCTTCGCTATGGTTACAAGATGATGCACGGCGATAAGTCCCGCCACTCAACACTCACTATTATGAAAAGCTGCAACACTGCTGCTGCGGACACTCCACTGCTTAACACTAAATCCCACTGCCTACCATGCTTTACGGTGTGAAGCTAAAAACATTCCTTTTTTCTTTTCTTTTATATCACAAGGCTCAAATGATTTCTTTCTATTTGAATTCAATACAGACAAATTTAATAAAAATGTTTTGTAGGAATAACTTATATATTTTTATTACTACGAGCAAGCAAGCTGAGCCGAGGGAGTGAAGCGATTTGGAGTAATAGGAATACTTCATTCATATGAACTTTTCTTAATACATTTTATATTCTTCTTTTCTTATGACCGCTAACAAGCATTTTTCAAACAGGAGCCTGTCTAAAGAAGAAGCAGAGGAACGTATGTCGGAGGCAGATGATAATAGAGACGGTATTGTCACCTGGGGAGAGTACCTGAAAGATGCCTTCGGAGTGGATGCAGAAGAGGAGATTGGGCCAGAAGACACCGGAGATACTGGCTTGGTATGTATAGTATACTGTATATGAAATGTATTCGAGATATTTCTGTGATTTATTGCAAAATTTTCTTGGTACTCAACTTAGTTTTTATAGTATACATATTAGAATAGGACATCTTTGGATCCAAACAAATAGAGCCGTGTAATGATATATAGGTATAAGTAAACGGTCTGTAACATCCGATGTGGCCTCTAAGATATCAGCTAATCTTTAAAAAACAAGAAAATGGCGCGTTTACAAAAATTGTTCAACATGAGCATTTTCCTCAAACTGCCAAAGGTCTGGAATATCTTGCAGAGTATAAAGTTCTTGCGAACGAATTTGTGAGGCCTAACTTATATAAAATATATAGAAACTTGATGTAGTGATTGTGTGTTCAAATTATACTTGTTTAACGTATAGATATTTTTGAATCCTTAATGTAGATGGACGAAGGGCGGTGTTAGCTTTCGTTTCGGGAAATGTAAAGAACCCTCTCTTCATTATCTGGAAATAAAGTCAGTTCCTTGGGGAGTCTAGGAGAGGATTCCCGAAATTCCAACTTGAACGGGAAAAAACGGGAATTAACGTTTTATAGCCCATAGAATTATAATTGCGGCTCGTCCAAATATAAAATAAACAGAACACAAAAGACGACGTCGTCCTCCATAAATAGATATTATTTTGTCATGTCGGACTCAGCTGCTATCACATTTTAATGGTGAACTTGTATTCGTGCCGCCGTGTCACGTTAAAAGTACTTTATTAAGGGCATTTATGTAAGCAGGCCGTCGTGGCGCAGCGGCACAGCGTCCGACAGTCCGACGGTCGCGGGTTCGATTCCCACAAGGAAGGAATATATTATTGTTATTTTCGTCGCTCTGGTAACATGAAAAAGTGCGTTCCGCCACTCAACACGCAATGTGGTAAGTGGGGTACGGAGTGTTAACACTGGGTTTCTTAACCTTCTTTGTGCTGGATACAGTGTTAAAAAAATACGTATACGTATAATATGAAAATTAAAAAAAAAAATTATATATATATATATATATATATATATATATATATATATATATATATATATAATATATATATATATATATATATATATATATATATATATATATATATATATATATATATATATAATAGGTTAGATTCAACGATACATTTAATTTCAGGTTTTTGTAAAATTTAAACAATATGTACAAAAAATTATGTTTAAAACGTGAAGTTATGGTGATTTATTGAATAATCATAGTTTTATCATCTATTTCAATACATAATAAAATTGAATGCTATCTATATTAAAATGCGTCACGTTCTTATGAAATAGCCTACTTAATATGATTAAAATATAAACATATTAAAATATATTTTGTAAATGCTTTTGTTCGCACTTCTTGCCATTAAATCATACTGCAGATAGAGGGAGGCTAGTGATAAGGCACTCCGTTCCATACTTTCCCCTCCTTTGACTCGACGACTCGACTCGAGACATTGCGAGTTCAGTGGCGGAATTCAACGCCGCTTGAATTGCTAGTCGTAAAAAAAAATTTAATTTCTCCTAGGAAATACCGATTTTACAACCCCCATTGCGTTTACAGGCTGATGCTACCCCATGCTATGTCTTTAATTAATATTTTAAACTATTTCGTAATTATTAAAGTATTCTTGGTTCAAACACTGGAACATGGAACTGACGTTTAGCATATTGTACTTAAATGTAAGTATTGTCAGTGTATGGTCTCGGAAAACAGTTCCATCTAGAGAATCCGCCGGGAAACATTATAAACTTTCGCCCTTTCAATATATAGATATTTATGACACTCGATAGAGAATTTTTTTAATTTTTTTACTTACTTTCGTTCCCATCCTAAAATGGACATAAATGAGAATGAGCTATGACACATTCTAAATTCTGTAGAATAGTCTATAGCCTTCTTCGACAGATGGATTATCCAAAACAATTCTTCCATTTGAAGCAGCTTCTAGCTTCTGAGACTATCGTGTTCAAGCTATCAAGTATGATATGAAGCATATATTAAATATATATGGAGACCTAAACCTCGAGACTAGAAAGACTAGAACTTACTATCAGACTTACTTCTCTACTAGGATAAGTGAAACAGTCATTTATTTCGCCATTGCATGATATTTTAACATCTTTTATAATTATTACATACTAATGCAAGAAAAATATTATAGAAAACGTATAAAAATTATGATCGTAGCGGGAATTGAACCCGCACCTCTCCCTCACCGTCCAAGCTAATTAAGTCATACGTTCTTATCGAGGTGCGATGGAATTCTTAAACTTAAACTTGTCACAACTTGTTTGTTCAGCTCGTTAGAGAGGAGAAGGCGATGTGGCGCGTCGCTGACGTAGACGGCGATGGGCACCTCAATTTTGAGGAATTCTCGGTAAGAATGTTTTTTATGTATATGATATATTTATCTTAAAGTGAAAAAAACTAAATGTATTTTTTTAATTTAATAGCTCGATAGTAGACACACATTGACAAAACTGTTATACTTTATTAACTTTAACTTGCACTCATAATAAAATTTAACATCAATTGAAAATTAAAGTGTTATTAATATTTTGATATACCTTAGTATAACTATATATAGTAGTATAGTTTGGTTTGGAAAAAGAAACTTGAATGCTCTCTAGGTATTCACAAGTCCTGAGGAGCACCCGGTGATGCATTCGTTCCTCGTGAACCAAACTCTACGGGAGAAAGACGACAACGGCGACGGTCTTCTGGACTTCCGCGAATATGTCGGTGATAGAGGTAAGAGGAGAGAGAGAGAGAGAGAGAGAGAGAGATAGATAGAGAGAGAGGAGGGATCCTTCTGGGTTTTCTGCATTGCCGTAGTGATTCATGTGGTCAAGCGGAACCCATTGTTATAACACTTAAGTTAGCACTAAGATAAGTTCTTAGATCGAAATACTTACAATTCCAAAAGGGGACGGACCAGGTTTCTGCAGACCAGTGCATTATGAAAAATACCATCCGTATTATTAAACTATATCCGTATTATTAAACTATATAAAACATAACCGAGTCCGATATAAAAGATGAGGAAAGAATAAATGAGTTGTTGGTTGATTTTTCTCAGTCCAGTCAACAGTTAACTAGTATCACACCCTGTCTCCTTAGCGTGTCTTTATTCTTGAAAAGTTTAATATTCTATAATCGACACCGATATATGATAACATCACTGAAATGTCTAATATTAATGTTTCCATTTAAATAATAACGATAGTTGATGTCTCGCGGGTCAATGAAGTTAACACTGTTCAATTACAGAGGCTAGGCGGTTGTTTATTGGCGCGCCTATAATTTGTGCATTGTGAGAATACGTAAACTATATTTATATGCTATTCGTTTTCGGTTTGAATAGAGAATCAATAGAATTGCTTAGTGAACAATCACTCGTTATTATCCATACATACGAGTATACTCATACTCCATTCATTTCACTACATATAGCAGGGTACACTAGTGTCAAAATATTCCGCTCTAGTGGCGTCTAGTAAGTGGCGGAACTCAACGCGCTCTGCACATGTAATGAATGCTACGTTCATCGAACTTTTGTCTATATATATGTATATTGTATGCATATATGTATTATGTCAAGTAGGATTGTCTATATATATGTATTATGTCAAGTAGGATTTAATTGATATTAAATCGATTCTAACGTGCGCTGTGTTAGTATAGTACTTGTGTATGTACGCTATGATAAGGAACAACACTTGCTTGTTGTTTTGTGACTAGGTACTTGGTTTGCTCACTACTTGCCTATAATACTGCAATACTGTTGTGAAATGTGCACGGCGCGTCTAAATACGTTTACAAGTGAGACTACATGGGTTCTTTATTAAAACAAAAAGATACCAGCTTCTCTGCCCCTCGTAGCTGGGTGGGGAGAAGAAACCTAGTGTCAGGACCCTCCGTTACTCACTTTCCGGTTATTGTTTGAGACATTGCGTGTTGAATAGCGGTGCTCAACGCCAAGAGAAAACTTTTTTTTTTAATACAACAATTTTAGGTACTTTGTGGGATTAGAAACTGCAACCGTCTCGTTGGCAGCCACTGCGCTATGAGCGTTAAAACTTTGTACGTTTATATATTTTAAAACTATTATGTATAGTATTTAAATTGTCCAGGCACACAGCAAGACAAAGAGTGGCTCATATCGGAGCGCGACAAGTTCGAGCACGAGCTGGACGTCAACCGGGACGGCGCGCTGGACGCCGGCGAGCTGCGCGCCTGGATAGTGCCCGACAACGGGTGAGTCCGTCCCTCCGTCCCTCCGTCTGTTTGTTTATATGATTATCGATTACCAATCATTTGCTTTTGTGTACATTTTCATTTATAATAAATTTATATTTTTATGTATTTATAACAATTTGGTGAGGCCGTCGTGGTTTCGCTCTGCTTGCTCAACAACAGTCTCAGAAGTGGACGGGAAGCGGGGAGCGGACTGTCTTAGCATAAAGTGCCCTCTGTACATGTGGGAAATTTCGTGAAGCTATTCATTTTAATTGTACATAAAAAAAAAATAAATTAGTCACTTAGCTATTGGGCACGAGTTATTAGAGTATTAGGTTAACATTGATACCCCGCGACACAGAGAAATAGCGGACGAGGAAGTGGAGCACTTGCTCGCCTCGGCCGACGACGACCACGACGGGCGCCTCTCCTACGACGAAGTCCTCGACCACCACCACGTGTTCGTCGGCAGCGAGTCCTACAACTACATCGACAGATTCGACGACGAGTTGTGAGACGAAGACGACCTCGCGGCGAGACAGATCGCAGAGGTCCGCTCCAGCATCAGGTATCACACCAAAATGTTCGTGTTCCTGACGTCGCTCCTTACGTTCATTACCTATCACGAGTTGTGCGAAATTATGCTCGACGACATGTACTATGACAATCAAATCGATTAAACCGGAAGTCGATAATTCGATACTCCCATGAGATCTGATACTAAACTAATTCAGGCCTAAATATCAATGTTTTAAAATATTAATATTAAAATATTATGTAGTGATGATCTTGCCATATTCGTTAATCATGATTATAGCACAAAATAATAATCGATTGCACGCTTTTTAACTCGATATAAATCGATTTTTGAAATTTTAATGTACTTAATTCTACAGATTTCCATTTCCAGTCTATACATTTTAAGGGAAATGTTGCTGGCAACATTACAATGTGTCAAAAATGCACTAACTAATTTATACTTACTTTTCATATTTTATCACTGTTCGTTTTGTTTCTAATTTGTATAAGCTTCTAGTTTGTGTATTCGCTTTTAATTTGATTAAGTAATTTCTTTATGTTTATCGCCATTGGCTGATATCATTGGATACAGAATGATTTGCCTCTAGTTTTTCATTATTAGTGAATATTACTATTGTATATATTTATTTTAAGCCTTCGTTTTTCATACAACTTTATCATATTTTAATGCTGTTAGTTGCGACTTTACTATGTAACTACCTCTCGAATATCGTACTTATATACAAATTCAGGCTATAAAAATATATTTCCTAGTCATAGTATACTGTGTTTTTTTTTAATTATTTCGGCCAGTATTCACCGCTGTATTTGTTTATATAATTTAAACGATTATTTTATTATCGATTAAAATGTGTTCTCTTAGCATTTCTAATAAATAATTAAAAATAAATTTTATTTAATTGTATGAATAGAACCATCTAAATGTACCAAGTGTGTTGTTTCTAATAAATTATGTAAACGTAAAGCTTTTAATAAAGTAGTTTTAAATGTCTATGATGTTTTATTTGAAATCCTTTATCTTGTTTTGATATAAAAATATGTAGATTTAAATAAAATTATTATTGTTTACAGATATTACTATTTACAGATATTATAAAATATTACTAAGAATTTTTAAACACTTTATTATATTATTGTATAATTATTTCAAGTTACTCACCTACCAATAGGTGACATAAAAAACTACTAAATTACCTTCTGATTGCTAGATCTCACTATAATAATTGCAAATCAATTTGTGACATCTAGCTAGACTCTGTTTTTATTTTTCGTACGAGGTTTGCATTGCACATCAGGATAAAAACCTATCCTATATATATTATTTAAGGCTATGAACTATTATGCCAAACCTAAATCACTTCTTTTCATTTATTTTAGTAATTCAATTTTATTATTTTTTCATTTATTTTCCGCGAATAGCATGGATTACCGGGATAAAAACAAAGATTTATACGAGTCAGGATTGTAAGCTATTACTATACAAAAATTCATTCATTTCTGTCCAGTAGCTTTCGCGTGATTAGAGGACAAAAAACAGACAGACAGAAGAATTCTGCTGAGTGGATTTTTGGCTTCTACTATCAATATATTAACCGAGCCAATCAATATTTTTTTTAAATCTTTAATTACAGAATTATCTTTTCTATCTTTTTATTATATATATAGATAATAGATACAGATAATATAATACTTTGTTCGATTACAGAATTGTAGTCATATTTTAAAATTTTAATCCCGTTTTTCCCATTATTGTGGGAAATTCTCACTTAGTACTGTATTCTCCCCTATATACCCCGAGGCCCTGAGAACCTGGAAACCGAATCTCCGTCTGCTTCTATCAGTTACTCAGTAGCTGAATAGTTACATATATGTATATAGATTAACAACTCAACTTTTCTTTGCCGTTTGTCATACAATAGTCTTAGGTAGGTGAAATTATTAATTAACCACATAAAAAGAACGACATAATTTCCAACAAACTACAATATAAAAAAATGAAAACACCAAAATAATTTACAATATTTTTTTATTCAATATAATAATCTTAATAAATCCAAAATATTTACACAATACAAAAACATACTATATGACGTCGACTCCTCCTCGGGTGTTCCAGCGCCTCTACTCTACGTCGACACACTACCGGCGACCGACCGACCGACCGACCGCTTACTTCGATACACTAGTTACTCGTTTAAATACATATTTACTTGTTCGGAAGCGGTGATAAGCTTTATATCAATTGCACATTATCTTATTTCCTTAAAATTATATTTTAGAATTATTATGAATAAATCAATTTTAGCATTTATGGGACAAATACTTTAATTTGCTAGAAATATATATATATATATATATATATATATATATATATATATATATATATATATATATATATATATATATATATATATATATATATATATATATATAAAATATTTAGATTCACATGTGGATATATATATACATATTTAAATAGTTATCTTTAAACGAAATAATGATCAAAAATGACGATTTTTCACAAATGCACTATAACAGCTAGCTATATATTGACACAAACCGCTAAATATATGTTAAATAAGCTGTTAACAATAATGTATTACATAGAAAACCACGAGTCAATCATAAAAAAAATTGTAAACTAAAATTTAAACATTGCTGGATCTGAATCTACGACTTTCGATAGTATCATATAAATGGAGTTCCATTATCATATAATATGTTAATTTTAAATAATCACAAATGTACGAGAAATATCACTACAAAAAAATCGCAAAACTATTTATAAAGCTGCAACCAATAACGATTCTCGAATCGATTTAACATTCATTACAATGTAGAAAAAAAATCGATATTACTTTAAATACCGCATAAGTAAAAATATCTTAGCTCGTGTCGGTTACGTAATCAATAAATATAAGCTGAATAGTTCGCGGTTTATAATTCCGCGTGGAATGCGTTTTCGACGAGAAATGAGACATGAGACATGAGGCATAGTGACCGATCACTCTGCCCTTTACAGATAGATAGTATGTGAAGAGAATTATATTATATATGCCGATTTTTAGTTATTATTGTCACGCTGTTATTTATTATACGTAATTGTAACAAATTACATATATGCCTTAATATCGCATATATAGTTTACATAACAGAATAGCTTTATTCAAAAAAAAATTTACAATTTGCGTTTATTGATTTTTGAAGTAATTATTATTAATTCATATTCATTCAAGAGATTTTATTACATTCACATCACCTTTTATGGTGGAATTAATAATAACTTGATTAAATAATTTATTTAAGTTGAATTGTCAAGCATATATGTAAGTATTTGTATTTTTAAGATGTTATGTTATTTTATGCACTACATTTGGGACGGCAAAGTGACCGATACAAAACACATTTTACGATTTAATATATTTATAATTAAATGAATAAGCTTTTTAAACGGTTAGCTTTTAAATCTAAATAATTATACTATTATTTAGTAAAATATAATCATTTGTAAGACAGCACTGAAGATAATATTACACAAGTGTTGCCATTTTGTCTCAAATGAAAATTTTACGGCAACACCGATTTAAAAATATAATTTTATTAAGTAGATCGTGATTGTAAGAAATAAATCCATTAAGCAATAATTTTTTATACAAAAAAAATAAAAATAAGAAATAAAGGCCCATAACAGAAAATATATTTATAATTACATAAAAATCTCTCGCATATAATAATAGATAAGAACCACTTGTACACACACTAGTGTATATTTCAGCTGTTATTTACATATCGACATGGGACATTTAAAATCGAACCGCGTACAAGCTAGTACATATAGACAGCCAATTCTAATAAACAATTGAACTTTTATCATACCAACGATCATGTCGAGCATACACTCTCGGCGCGACCCAACACGTTGATATCTCGATTAATTGTCGATACTAAAATGCGTTTGACAGAAACGCGGCGAGAGTGTGTGCTGTACAATCGTAGAAGAAAGGTCTAGTAGGTAGAAAGGTATACTATTAATTATCTACACTGCCTTATACACCGTCCTACTAAATATAAACCAGAAGTGACCTTAAGCTACAGAGAAACGAAATAGCTATAACATGATAGAAATAAAACGTTGTTATAAGTATATATTTTTATATATATAATTTTACGTTACAAGTAATCCTATGACAGCCCGGCGCTGCCGCGAGACGCCGCTGGCCTACCGACATTGCAATATCGATAATAAAAATAAATAAATCGATTAAATAACACGTTAATTCATTTTAATTATATAAACCCTCCCGATTGTTAACCTAAGCTATGTTTAAATAAAAAAATATATTAATAATAATTGATGAACATTTCATTGTAAAATAGTAAAACGCGTTAAGTCTGGTTTACACTAACAAGTAGTGACACTAAGACACTAAGACAGGTGTTCTAGCAAACTGGTCACAGGTTTGAAATCATAAAGATTTGCTGTATCATCAATAGTTTGGGTAGTTTAAGCTGTAGTGTAAATCTGTGTGTGTGTGTGTGTGTGTGTAAACATTACCTGTGTATGTATTATGTCAGTGGCGTGTTTCTGATGTCACGCAATAGATGTTTGTGTTTACATGTGTGTAGTGTGTGTGTGTGTGTGTGTGTGTGTGTGTGTGTGTGTGGGGGGGGTGGCGTCCCGCGGCGTCGCGGCCGCAGCCCGGCTAGCCAGCGCGCGCGCCCTCTCTCTGCAGCGACACAGTCTGGAATGTATGTCGTCACAGTATTACATATACATACATACTACACACGCGTCAGAGGCAGGCAGCGTCGCGCGCTCGCCGCATACCTGCGGGTATCACTTGCAGCAGGAGGAGGCGGCGCGCGGCGTGTCCGCGTTGTTGAGCACGCGGGTGCCGGCCGCGCCCACGCTCTCGCTTTTTGGTAACTTGTTGGCTGCGAATGCGACCGGTTGGGTTTTTGTTATGTTATAGAAATATAAAATACACATCTAAGTCAATTTTATACATATTCGATCAAAACCATAATCAATTTACTCCTTACTTTTAAGAAAACGATTGAACATATTTTGTTTAACACTTGATTGAGACGAAATATCGATTTAACTTTATTCCGACAAGTTGTGAACTCACCGATAGCTAAAAATATATCGTTCACGTTCATGGCAGTCTTGGCGCTGGTCTCCATGAACAGCAAGCCGTTCTCGTCCGCGTAGGCCTGAGCCTCTTCGAATTCGACCATCCGTTTAGCGGCCAGGTCGCTCTTGTTGCCGGCGAGCGCGATGACGATGGACGGTGATGCCTGCCTTTGGAGCTCCTTGACCCAGTTCTTCGCACGACCGAATGTGTCCTGGAAAAAAAATATAGGTAGAATAATTAAACGCTGAGATCGGCTAGGTGCAGTGAGAAATTTTTTGAAAGTCTCTGCTCACCCACTGTACGCGAGAGATGCGAGCACATAAAAAAACCGATACGTTTTATTGATAGATACATCCATTTTATCCTCCAATTTTAACTTAACGTTAGTTCTTAACTTAGTAGTTTCTATAGAACACTACACTGTACAGTCTTCTGAGCCGACCGAGGGGTATATAATAAAGTAATAATTTCACTAGCGTGATCGAACTCATAACCATCGGTGTCAACGTATTTGTAAATTACTATAAATAAATGATTCAAAGACATACATACATCATACGTCATAACTATCCGTCATACATCAAGGAGATAAACTAAACAAAACTAAAGTACATAATCTGTTTTTACATATAAATATAAATTTGTATTAATAAACATTGTTGTGACGTCATCGCGGAGCATTTGTGACGTGGCGTTCTCCACACGATGGCGGAACGGGGAACGAAGTGTCCTGACACTAGGTATTCTTTGCCTAATCTACTTAGGTGATTTGAAACGAAGAAATTCAGAAAACTGACTTCTGACATCACTTTCTCATCTCCTCCTCCTCCCCTTGTGTCTGCATAAATATATAGATAGATGAAGACGGGAAAAAGTGATGTATTTAAATATAGCCTTAGAAAAATGGTCCAGCTCAATGAACTATGCAGCGCTACGTTGAGTTGACTGATAACACTATCGGTGTCGGTCTGTACATGTGTTTGGGCGTAATAAAAATAATAAATAAATACATTGTAGGATGTCGATGTACTGTACTTATTTATATATAAAAAAAAATAACAATAATGTGCGCGTATGATTTTTCTATACAGATCATACGTGAAGTATTTGAGAGTGTGTAAGTTCCATCAACTACAGTCAACTCTTTAACAGTAAGTTAATAAAATCATTTAAAAGATATAATAATGCTAGATAACATATACTTGTAGACATATAGAAGCAGTTGGAAATATTATTAATAGTATTCATATTTATATAGTGATAAATACAGGAACATAAACACTTTCATACAAACAAATAATAATCAATAATAACGTAAAACTAATCTACTTTCTCTTGTTTTTAAGAATAATAAAAGCGACACTCTTGTCTAGAATCACGTCACAGATTAAATCTTTCCTTTGTTTCCCACATAATTTATTATCTATTGGTAATTATAGGTGAAATTAAGTTAAATCAGCGGCTCTTCCTACCTTCCTACGAAACCAATAGCGAAGTGTCCGTACAGCACGATTCCCATCGGATTACCATAGATACATTTGTAAGTTAGTTCGCCTTCTAAATCATAGTTTATATAACAAGCACTGTATAGCCATGTATAGCCTGAGTGCATTACGCGATCAATCGATAAACATATGTCCATGCGCGTACCGCCCTTGAACCTAGGAAGACTTACACGCATAATACGATTCCGCACTACGCACCGGGGGGGTGGCGTGACGCATGACATCGTTATACAAAATCCTATATACCGGCCAAATATGAAAAATATAATCTGTACCAGATTGTTTTTTTAAATAAATCATTTACTAAAGAGTTTCTACTAATTTGTTAATCATAAAAAAATTGCTTCACGTTCTTTTCGCATATAGAGCAGTACACAGAGGGAACTTAGTGTTAGGATACTCCGTTCTAAATTATCCTCTCAAATTAAAAGATATTTCTTGTTAAGTGACGGAACACAACGCCGCTCAACATCTATTAATTATGACTTTTATTAACTATTATGACTTATTAACCTGTTCACGCCTGGTACGGACACAATGGTAAAGATTACCATGGGTTTTGCTATAGAAGAATTAAAGAAAGACAAATACTGTAAAGAAGCGATAGCTCAGTACGTACGTAAAATACGTGAAATAAAAAAAAATTGCAATGGAATACCATCACCACTTGAAATTTACTATTTCTAGTGGTACTTGCTCTCTTATCTTATGAAAGAAAAAAGGCTAATTTAAAATGAAAATAATAATATAATAAATATATGTAGTTAACTTTCCAATATAATTAAGTAGTACTAGCTGCACCCGCATCTTTGTCTACGAGGGAAAGTAAATTAGAAGCTACAATCAATTCAATTAAGCAGTTATTTGAAGTAGTTCCGTCGTACAAAATACTTCAAATTGATAACAATTTTTTTTTAAATATACCTTCCCCTTCCGACAGCAATCGGTTACATTTTTATTATATGTATATAGAATAAATATAAAGAAAGAAAAAATAATAAAAAAGAACAGATTATATATAAAGAAAGAAAATATATTAATTGTGTAGTTTTAATTACCATAATAACCAAAGGGTTTTACGTCTCGCTTCGTTCAAAAATGTTACAGACAACCCCAAACATTAAACAACAGCTTACTTACTTAATTACGTAAGCTAGGGTATCTAAAGAATAATTTCAGTCTGAGATATAACATGACTCACTGGCACAATGGCTATAAACTTCATATCATAATTCAAAATAAGCGTCCAAAGGTCACAAGTTATATTTTGATCGATGTTTTGTAACATTCTTATTTTATTGTTTTTTTTAAAGGCAAGCCCTATATGGATTTATTTTCGTGTTTAAATAATTAAAATAGCTATAAAAACAAAAAAAATAAGTAGCTAGTCAATGGATATATTGAAAAATGTGTGTCAGTCATCACTGACAGTACCACTACACTAATACGTGACATTACTGCAACAATAAATAAAACCAGTCAGTCAAATAGACACTATATGGAGTACTAATGACCATATATATTATATATTTTAATTTGTATCCTGTATAAGTATGTAATACAGAAGGTATAAGCAACATGACTATACCTTATATTACCATATTGCATATGCGGTCAGTACGATCACTCGCAAGTGTCTTTGTGTATTGAGACGTCACTATCGCTATCCGTGTCACAATTTTGGGTCATGGCCGAAAATATTGTGACCATTGCCATGCCACTACTGCACTTGAAATTCGTCTGCATAGTTTGATAAAAAAAAAGTTTAGATCTAGCGCAACTGTCATATTTTAAAGTAAGTATAGTAATTATTATATTTGAGATTAATGCCACGACGAAAGTGCTTATATGAAAATAAGCACATTCATGTTCTTAACGTAGTATAAAACAAAGAGTAAGTGTTAAGTAAGTTTTTAGTAAGGAACTAAGCTGAGTTATTTTATACAGAATGATAATATAAAATAATAATATTGCTTTATAAATTTTATAATAAAGTATGTATAGAATGTCATATGATGAGGTTTATCTAATCTAATAAATAATCAGCTAGAAGCGCTCACGGAAACATTAACGATTTTAGTACAATACAAAAAATGCCCTTGCACAAACAACTGGACCAACTATTATAACTATTGTTACATCTGAAGTGCTCTCAATGAAATATATTAAATTATCTAAGCATAATAATTATTAATAGATATGTAATTAGATTTATGAATTATTTAAATTCTCCCAGTCTATAAAGACCGATTCTCAACAATCAATGTCACTTATTATATCATACAATACAACAAATAAAACAGTTCAGTCACAATTTATTAACTTTAAAAGCAATAACATTGTATAGGTATATAAATTCACTTACAAACCAGACCTACACAGAAACCGACGGCTACCCCACATCGGACAGGTATAATTTGGATAAATAAAGAGAGCGTGCAGAATATACTCGGCATACATAAGCCTGGCGGTAAAACCCTTATTGTTATAATACCTTTAGGTATTCCACACGTAACGAGATGATACGACTACGTGGGATAACAGTCCGCCATTGACGTAACGAGAATATTAAACGCTGGACGTAGATTTTTTCATTTTCAGCTTCACTAGATTAAAAAAAACTACTTTTAATGGGCGATCTCATTGAGATGGGCGGCGGCCACGGAGATATTGCTGAGATTGAAATATTTCTATATATTACTGCACAATAATTTTGAGGGTAGCTTTATAATTTTGAGCGGCAGTTTACAGTGCACACATATGTTTGTCCTACTTTGCAGAAACAGGTTTATCATTTTATTAATTGTTTTAATAATATAGACGAGACGTGGCTATTAGTAATAATAAACAGTGCTATCTGATAAGGAGTCACGTGAGGGGCGGACATAGCATATATAGGGGCATTCCTTTTGATAACAATAGATGCTAATAGCCTGTGAATGGACCGAGTTTCATTGACTCCCATTTTAAATAGTTGCATAAATTGTTTGAACAATTGCTTTAATAAAGTAGTTTTAAATAACGGTAGGCTTTTGTATACTATTTTTTAAATGGTACATAATTTTTATGTAACGAAATTATACATCATTTTTAGATTACTTTTACCTATCCTTAAGAACTTGAAGGATGTTGAAGGAGTATTCCAGGTGCAGTTTTGATCAACCTATATATATAAAAAGCGAACCTGACTGACTAGACTTGGTACAGCATTGCATTGCAGACATTGGTACAGCCGAAACTACTGTACCTAGAAACTTGAAATTTGGTATAAGGGTGCTTAGAAATTCAATTCAAAATTGCTATACAGAGTAATCATGCGCAATGGACAAAATTCTCCCCTAAAGGGGCCGAGTGGAGGGGTAATAAATGGTAAAAGTACACATGGACCAAGTCTCGTTCAAAAGCTAGTATAGTATAAAAGAAAAGCTCAGTCCGCTCGGTCTCGGTCAATATGTATCACAAAATTAACAGCAAAATAATTCAATCATATCGTAACTTCTATGAATGTTTTGGGCGTCTATTTCTATTAGTATATTTGTGTTATAATAATTTGCAAAATTATATACTATCTTTGCCCAAAGTGCAAATTCTTCAATTAAAATGTTTCATTCTGGGCTTAAAAAGTATTTAAAGGTGTTCAATTAGTAGTATATAAATGAGTTTCCCAAGCATCATCGAATATTCAACATGTAACGACAGATTGCATAATGTATGGAGCGCTGGCGAGTGATAAGCGGATCAGGTTTTATCGTTTTGAATACATTATATGGACTAAACACTTGTATAAATATTTTGTAATCGTTGAGTGTTGCTACATGTATAATAGACTAGCTCCTACCTGCGGGTATCGTCCGTGTGGTGAAATAATAAATAAATAAGAGTATAATAAATAACTGTGTATATGTACCTATATATAATAGATGACGTTGAGTAAGTCGCAGATGCGGGGAATTACATCGAAACTATTAGCGTAATTTAATAGAGATAAAGCCTTTCACGATGTATCGACTAGCTGAAAGAACAAACTGAAAACAAAATATTAGATTTTAACTAATACTAGTGCTTGAGATTGGCCCGTTTAAATAATTATATTGAATAATTAATAATTGATTAAATATATAACATAACGGGGATGAGATGTAAAGATATATTTGATAAAACGAAGCCGCGGGCTGCAACTTGTTCACAAAAAACGTTATGGATTTCTTTTAAAAGATCATGGCCTGACCATGGCCAAGTTTGCCTTTGGAATGAGTTCCCACGGATTTGTCAACTATAGAATTAATTTATTAATATAATTAGTATATATATATATATATATATATATATATATATATATATATATATATATATATATATATATATATATATATATATATATATATATATATATTTCTCAAGCAGGCCAACGACTCCATTACCGTTTATTTATAGAAATATTTAACAATTAGTATAATATAAATAGTATAATTTTAGACGCTTTGGATAAACAATAGAACGTTTCACGGTCTAGCGTAAAAGCCACGATTAGAAATAAGTTAGGACAATAAAAAAATCTAGTTTTACAGTTTTAACTCCCTCGTATAGCAGGTTATTAGCAGGTGTTTGTATCGAGACACTTAATCCCCACTTACTGCATGCGTGTATAGAAATAATTGTTCTTAGACACAATTAAAATAAGAAATGACCTTAACAGTCAATAACTATTAAAAAAGTTACGAGAATTAAAAAAAATGAAAGCAATCCAAGAAGACAAATAGTGGGCATTCACGCGTGCATGCTTAATGAATATTTTTTTCTATTATCTAACACTTGTCCGCGCCGCCGATGCTTGAAGCGTTTGGAGGTCAAGGGCGATAACGTAAGCATTTTGTTTCAATACAACTGGTAAGTTCAGCTACTGAAAGAAATCAAATCCGAAAAATGCATTTAATAACATAATAGCTAGGCTACTAAGCTGGTGTTTAGCGTATGGACAACAGACTTGTCCAGTTTCTATCTCAAATATATTATTTTATATTTCTATCAGCGTCATGCTGTATCCCACGTTTAGTAGAGTTTAGTAATATGCAGCCCCGTTCGCCTCAACGGTATATTCTTAATAATGTTAAAACCAACATAGTAAAGCCTTAGCATAATTGTGTAAATAAATTTTAAAAAGAATAAATATCCACTTTCATTATAGCCTATTACCTAGTTACCTTAATTTAGGAAGGTAACAGGGCGTTGCTTACTTTTAGCGGCACTAAAGAGTAAACTAGAATATCCACCTACAAAAGGTTATTTAAAAGCAAAAAAAGCCTCATAATAATAGACCTTTGGCCTCTTGATCTTCATACAACTTACTACTGGACATCACTAAACGAATGAAGTGGTCTCAAAATAATATTATATAACATCTCTATTACATATGATTGAGCAGTGGTATAGTGTATGACCGTAACGGTAAAAATTACTGCACTGTTGTTCTACAACGCAACACGCAGTGTCTCAAATAAGGACGGAGAGCGGAGGGCATCTTAACATGAAGATCCTCCCTAGTGTAGTTTATCCTGCTAAATGCGGGATAAAGTGTGAATCTAAAAAAAAATTACGCATGGTGCAACTAATTCAAATGAAAAAACTTATCTGGTTTTAATTTGCAAAGCAAACACAGAATATTAAAATTTTAATACAACTTTTAGAGAGCTGTAACCATGAAACATTGTGTAACAATCATTATTATCTAGATCTTAAATCTCACTTTAAATGCTATGAAATATTTTAAGCTAAAATATATTTTACTGTAAGATGATAACGATTTGCTAACATAAACAATAGGATTATATAAAGGAATATTTTATACTAGCTGTACATAATATACAATATATATGTCGCGTTTTTTTTTAGTTTCGTATCCCGAACCTAGAAAGAATTGAGTCTTACCAGAGCTAAAAAATGCTAGGTGACAGGGATCGCACCTACTTCGATCGTTTTTACAGCCCAGACGTCCCACCGCGCCTCAACGGCCTAAACATTATACAAGCTAAATATACATAAATACACGCAAACCTCATTGTTATAATAGGCAAGACGAAAATAGTAAGTTCTAGTTAAGACTGAAATAATGAGAATATTTTTCAAACAATTACAATATAGAATATACTATAAAGCAAAAGTCTATAAAGTTTCAAAATTATCCACATATCAGAATGGGAGATTTTTGATATTTAATTTCAAGTCTAATGAGCTAAAATGCAGCCTATTAGAAACCTTTCTTTTTGCCCGCATTTTCATTTACGTGGACTATGAAACACGTTACGTTAAACTACCGCATCCCGAAGGAAATTCGGGAAATTCTCTTACTGCTCCCTTAAATTAAAAATTTCAGGTCTGTACGCTGCGTAGTTTCGGTTCTACAATATCTGTCAGTTACTAAGTAACGGAAAGAGTTTAATATACACACATATATATTATATGTAAGTACAATTTGAAAGAATAATAAAATATAACTATAATTTGAAGAAAGTTTTGATAAAAGCCTATTTTTTAATACAAAATTTCTTCTAGCACTATAATGTTGTAGCCACGTTCAACGTCACCTCTATAGGCAAGTATAGCTCACGTGTTATTGATCATACATACATAAGGCGAATAAAGAAACCAACAGCCGGCCTCGCCTTCTTTCATATCGCACGATTAGTAGGCATATGTATGTATAATATACCAAAAGGAGCCAATTAGCATTTAACTGATATTATATTGATATATTTGATAAGTTTAATGTCAACGTTAATTAACAACGCCAAGGGCGGTTCATATATATAGTTTCATTTTAATGATAAAATTAACTTAAATTAGTATGTAATACACTATATCTATAAATATATTTCTCTAGAAACACTTGTGGATTATTTGAGGGTTATTAAAAAATTGTGGATTATTTGAGTGTTGTTACAAATCAGTAAAAAATTGTATATAATATATAATAATCTCAGCCATATTTAGATATCTTTGTATTAAAAGAGCACGTATTGATAAAGAAAAGTAATTAAAATGACAGCTACATATTACAATGCTACCCTTTTTTTTATAAAATTAATTAAAAAAATGTGATACGGCTGTAAAACACGTTTGTAACTATTATTAGCATTGTATTAGGTTAGCAAAGAAACACTAAGTGACCGGTCCCTCTGATATATATAGCCATAACTATATACTTAACTAGAGAGGTTTTTTTTTATCAAAGGTAAATACACTGACTGGGAGTTGAAGGTACGACCATAGTCTAAGAACCAACCCGTCCCAACTAATTCACAGGATAGCAAATATTTATTGAACCATGGTGAAACACCGCGTACTATTTACTGACGCTACTTACATAAGGTTACTTATGAGAACTAACATATAAACCAGTATTGTGTGAGCTGTGAAGTACAGATTCTGCGACTTTCTAAAAATTTAAATAAGTATATCGTACATTAACAATGTAAACGTGTAAACCGAACATCTAAAATGTTTGTATGTGACCTTGTTTTAAATTTAATTCATTTAATTATTACAACTATAATTATTATTGGATATGCTTACGTACTTATTATATTTATTTTATAAAAAAATACTGGCTAGCCGATATTTCCCGAGAATTTTCCTAGCTAACTTATTATTGAACTGAAGTAATATCGATTATGATTATAGTTTAATCGAAACGAACTGAGTTACCACTACAAGTTTGTTTATAATTCTTAATTATTATTCAATATGTATATATTTCAATATTTTACAAGATGGTTTAAAATACAATACAAATGGGCCCAATAAGATGGCTCTGCAGTCATATATATACCATAAAGGGTCAGCTAACTATAGAAATGCTCATTTTCTCGGTAAGCCGCTAATATATAAGAAAATCTTCCTTAAAATGATAACAATTATAATACAACACGGAACACATGAATCAATGTGTGTACATAATATAATGCATTACCTGATTAGTTATATCGTAGACTACGATTGCCGCTTGCGCGCCCCTATAGTACATTGGTGCTAAGCTATGATACCTGAAAAACAATTAATTAGTATAAAAATAAGCTCTTTATATCTAAACGTACAATAATAATGAAGAAAAAGTTGAAAAGGTCTTAAAAAAACGTCCCAATATTGCGTTTTGAGAACTTTGAGAACTCAACACCGCACCTTGTTCAATTAGAGAGCTAGCTAAATGAAATTTTATATATGGTTTTGCTCACCACGATAATTAAACGAACGTAAAATAGACATTTTGTAACAAACTTCAAGGTATAGTTTTTTTCTAGATTTCTTATATAGATAAAAAATATAAGCGACAACTTAGCCGGAATTATTTATTTACATATGTTATTTAGATAATAATAACATAAATTTACATATTCCCCTCGGAGGAAACAATTATTATCATTTTCTCGCTTTGGTAAAAGTCTTCATAGAGGCCACCTGCGCCCGTGTAGGTACGTCTCGACTTACATTTCGCTCGCGGCTACATTTCAAATTTCACGTAAGTTTTTAAAATACGTTTTAAAAAATCTTTTTTCTTTAAAATTCCAAGATTGCGTGCGTTAATCAAGAGCTTATAAGTCATCTTAAAATCTTATATATACTTATATGCCAGTATCTGACTGAAAACGATGGGATCGGATACAAAAAATCCTCAAGTGGAAATCTGATAGAAAGTGTAGTAGGCTTATCATTAGGATTCACTTTTTCTAAACACCTAACCTTACCTGATAATAAATATATTTAATTCATAACCATTTGATTAGGAATATTGTGTAAACGGTATATCTAATACATACAAATGTAAGTCATAACTACGTGTAAATGATTGCTAATATCCATGTCCATGGTCAACACTCGACATCATCATATTAGGGATATTTAAATAAAATATATAAATTACATCATTAGTAAAAAACTATATAAACTGTCTGTCTGTCTTCATATGAAATGCCGGATGGTTTTTTTGTTGTTTCTTTAATATTGTATATTTTTTTGTCTCACTCGCTTTTTACGCTTGCGGAAGCGTGTCAGTACAGATTTTTGTTATAAACGAATAATTGATGTTTATATATATATATATATATATATATATATATATATATATATATATATATATCTGTATATTTGTACCCCTTTACATATATACATTACAAATAGATATAATGACATACATAAAATTATATTTTCGCCTTTAAACACTTTAAACTTGAATATTCTTTGAAACTCATGAACTGCCTCCGTATCTCTTTTAATATATCTCACAATAGGCTCTACATAATATAACTATTTATTTAGCTTCACGCTGTATCCCGAACATAGCGGGTTAGGCAGAGGGAACCGGAGTTTGAAGTAACCTAGTGTTAAGACACTCCGTTCCGCCATTCGAGGCATTGCGTGTTGAGTGGCGGGACTCGCGCACGCCGCGCTTTGCCTTGTTACCAGAACGAACAAAATGAAAATAATTCATTATCCCGAGTGGGAATCGAACCCACAAACCGTCGCGCTTACAGGCAGACGCTGTGCCTCTGCGCCACTACGGTCTTCTAAATTAGCAGATTTAATTAACGAGAAAACTTGACAAAAGTTCCATAGTAAATCATAAACCAACAACCACAAGTGTGTTTAAATATATAATATATAAATAAATAAGTCTTGCTGTTATCATTTTGATAAGAGATCAAAGTTCTTAAGAAACCTTGTTTATTTATACTGTTAACGAGTAGAGCGTTATCACTACCATAATAGTAATGAAGAAGAAAATCTGATATCCAATAGTACACGTTAAGTTTAAATATTTTTAGGAAATGTACAAAAAATTTTGCGTAACGGGATTTGAACCCGCACCTCTTAGAATCCGACCAAGCGTTCTGAATATCATTCGTATGTTTTCTAAAAATAATGTTTTATCCTTTGTGTGGATTAACATTTTAAAAATAATAAAATAATTAAGTTAATACATTCAAAGTTATTCATAAGATATATTAAACAAGTATTAAATAAATAAATAATTGTCTTAGAATGTAACATAAGCATAATGGCGACGAGCGCCTGGACGGTATCCAAGGAGAGCGGGTAAAGGTCTCGATACGTACAATTTTTATATCTTTTTTAATATTTCTATGAACTTACTATGTGAATAGTACTTTAAATAAGTTAAAATATATAACTTTGACGTCGTATGTGAGTTCAATCCTTATTAACGTTGAAATGTCAAAGTTTAAATTCTTAATCTAGTTAAACGTAGATTGAATGGGTTTCAGCCATTACACATTTAATGATAGAATATTTAAAATGCAGAGGACGGAGTGTATTACGAAAATATAAAAATAGCGCAACACCAACCTCTCTTGCCCCGCCGTGTCCCAAATCTCGAACTTAACCGTGGTATCGTCTAAACATAGTGTTTGAGTTAGGAAAGCCGCTCCTATAGTGCTCTCCTGGTATTCATGGAACTGGCCCTTGACGAAGCGCAAGACGAGCGAGGATTTACCCACAGCTGATTCGCCAAGCAGGACCAATTTGAACTGACATACTTTAGTTTGGGGCGCCCCGTTTGGCCTTTGAGCCGCACCACTTCGGTTTGTTGCCATCGCCTGGAAGAAATAGCTTTGTTTAATATATCAATTACCAGAGAAAACAATAGTTTAATCTATATAATATATAAAACATTTTCGTTACTGAGTGACAGACAGACAGACAAAAAGCATGAAATAGCCTTATGGAAGCTCCCCTACATTCCTTAAATATCTTTCGAGGAGATTCCGAGAAATTCCAAAGGAAACAGGGAAAATGATTTAACTTGTTACTCTATTAGCTCTCTACCAGAGGTATTACCCATTTTTTTTTTCAATTATCCCATGAGATATTTTCTCCTATTAATAGTAACATACATTTTCAAAAATCAATGAACACTTGCTATAGTATAAAATTTAAAACTTTACTTTTCTAATTAATTATTAGACTAAACCACTTAAATTACCTTTTAGTTATAACAAGTTATTTAGTAATAATTTAACAACTCATGTTTATCATTAACATGAAATATTCAGACAATTAAACTAATTGACTTTTAATTAATACAAATAATGGAAATTCTCATTTCTCTACATTAAATATATAAGTAAATTATTTTTAAGATATAACTTACATACATTTATAAAGTATGTAAGTTTTATTTTTTTAAATGAAATAATAATTAGAATCAGTGTGAATTAAGTCAAGTCAAGCAAAAAAAAAACAGGCATAAGGATAACCAATATGGCCAATGTAAAATTGTAGATGGTAAGCTAAAATTATTTTCAAAGTAAATGATTCCCCACTGATGTAGAGAACTATATACGTAAAAATAATAAAGCGAAATTAAAAGTGCAAATAAAAAAGTAACCAACAAGTAGGATATACTTGTAATTTTTTTCTAGAACAATAATCCAAACATTGAGAAGAAAGAAAATCTGTCCTAAGCACAGTTGAAGTAATTAATGAGAAATGTAACTGAGGCACTGCTAAGCTTGTTCTAGATGGTGTTGCCACCTTCCCCTGATTTGGACAGTATATATTCAATTGCTAGACATAGCTTAAATAAAAAGTGAAGAAACCAGCATGGAACGAAACAAAATTTAAATATTTTTGCAACAGTATCTTTGCTCATTGTGTTACAAGATGATGTGTCACATGCAAATTGTAGGTCATTATAAAAAAATGCCGAAAGTCTTAATACTAAATTCTTTTGGCCCATGCTGCTAAATGAAGGATTGTTCTTAATTCAAAAAAAATTAGCTTCGGTGCAGTATCAAACTTTATAAACTGATATTTTATGTTTGTTAGTGATATTTCTCAAATAAATTATGCACACTGCTACAAACAGTTTGAAAGCATCAGACAGTTCTGGACTGTCACAACATCAGAAGTGGCTGGTTTATAATTTGTAATGAGTGTGTTAATCAATACATGGTAGAAAGATTATATTTTAATAATTTTTATCGTTGGCAAGGCAAGAAATTGGAAAGATTGCAGAACAGTGTATTATAACTAGGTTATCATTGCTAACCTCTATAACACATATAATATGCATAAATAAAGAACTATAAAATTGCCTGTGACTCATACAGCAAAATATGTTTTGTTTCAAAACTTCATATTGTGATTTTCATTTATTGATTTTTTTTTATAAGATCCAATTAGATAAGTTAATCTGTCTTTGTTTTGTTTTTTGGTCAAATAAAGATTAGATTTCAAAGTCTACTTCCTATTATTGAAATTTGTAAATTTAAAAATCTACTATATGACACTGATGCTACTGTTATAAAAAATATACATGTATATTGGTAGGCCTACAGAGTAACAAGCCTGTGATAATGATCTTTAAGTGCTAAACTCATACATATTCATTAATATATTGTAGCATGTGTTATTAAATAAAAATATAGAATATGATATAAATTATCATATAAACTATTAATGATTTTTTTATATGTGATTCAGTACAGTCAGTACTCAAATACAATTTTGATTTAAGGTTTCTTATGCCATATGTTTTAAATAGAGAGCTGAACATTAGAAGTTATATAAACAATGTTACACATGAAACATGCATAGAATATTAATTTTGCCACTTCAATTTTGACTTATACACTGAGGAATAATATTTTAATATTGTTTTACTTAACTCTAAAATATAAAAATCAAGCATTATTGTTCATTATCAACATAATATATCAAAATAAAGTTAAGGCATTACAATTTTATTTTTATTTGTATTGTATAAGAGAAAAATTATTAGTGCTCTTTATAAGAATATTTCTTTCTTATAAAATAGAAATGTGAAGAATATGTTTATTCTAATCTACCAAAGCTCTGTGGGTTTTATCAGTCGGTTGTCTGAATTACAAGCTGGTTTAAATGACTTACCGTTAGTATGACACAAAAACACAAACTAACACCATCGACAATTTACACAAATTAAATTATTACGTCCGCGACACCTACTTTAGATTTAATCTAGTTTTAAATAACAATGTTAATGATTTTATTTCACAACAAAACAAATAAGAAGGAAACGAAAACAAGACGTTTTATCTTCGCGTGCATATCATTGAAATCACAAAGAACTACGAACAATGGAACTTATCGGTGATTACTTGACACTCGTGGGCCTGCGTTCGCGATTTATTTCCACAAATTTGTCGGCCGCCGCCGTCGTTGTCGTCGCGTCTGCTGCTGATGACTAACCGTGTCAGGCCGTATCAATACATTTCCTTCGACGAACCTATCACTTCGCCTCCGACCCAATCAGCTGTACCTTGCAAAATACCTCGGTACCACAGAGCAAACTTACAATCGCACGATTAAAACTTATTTGCCTATTAAATTTAATCTAGCGGTAATATGTTCGTACTCTAAATTATTTGATAAAATGACGCATTTACAAGATTATAAGGACATGAAAGACGTACCCTCCCTGTTATTATTTCGCCGTCACACACTTTTTACTGGGCGACAAATCCTCGCAAGGTCGCCGTGATTCGGATAATTTCATTAATTACACTCTTATACGGATGAAATCATTAATTGAATTGCTAAACTGGAAAATCTAGCACAGAAATGCGAAATGACCACGAACAAACATGGAAGCGAGAGGGAGCAAGACAATTCACAAAATGTAAATTCTTGTCGATGGTTATAATAATTTTTGTCTATACTTTTCATAATTAAACTTTGCTATTTCATATTGTTAAGCATGTCTTAATAATTTATTTACATTGTTCAAGAAATTTAACAAATTTCTATTATCAATGTGTATACGATACAAATATATCGTTGTTTTACTCTAGCATATGGTACAAGCTTATAAATTTCTTATTTTTATGTATGTATTATCTAATAAGCAAATAATTATTTAATACTAGCCCCTATTTTTTAATGTAATTATTGTGCTTATCTGTGGTTGTTTATAGCACTTGGCTTTTGTCAATATTGAACTGTATTATGATCCTGACAAATGGAAATGAAAGCTTGTCAAAGTTTGGAGAACGTGCAATTCTAACAATAACTACGAATTTAAGTGTTACTATTTAGAAATCATAAGGTAATCACAAAGATGAAGATAACAAGATATAAGAAAGTTCAAAAGTATCTTAAATTTTACTACAATAATTACGGTTTCCACCAGCCGTACCAAGTATTGATCGACGGAACTTTCTGTTTTTCAGCTTTTAAAGTGAGTTATGTATTGATTTTCAGGTTACTTAGTTTCGATTACTGCTCTACGTATTATATAGAAAGGAAATACTTGTTTTAAGAAAAGATGGATAGTAAATACCGTCGCAACGGTAGACTTATAGATGTAGTCGATGATGAATGGAAAGCTGAAAAATTACCTGATGAAGATATTCAGGTGCCTCTGGAAGAATTACCAGATCCTGAAGCTGATAGTGCTGACTCCCATTTGACATTAAAAGAACAAAGTATGAGATGGCAGGAGAATTTTCCGGAACCGGCGAGCAGTAATCTAGACTAGGTACCTTCTTATCTTTATTATAAATGAATTAAAAAATAAGACAATCATTAATAATCTTTAATTTATATTGATTTCAGGAACATATAAACGTAAGAGATCAGCTATCGAAATATCTTAATGGACATGTAAAACTCCTGACAACTAGATGTATAATAATAGAAACAGAAAAAGTTGCAAAGAAAGCTCAAGGGGCACTTACAATATTAAAACAATTTGGTATCCACGAATGTGGCCATAAAGAGCCAATTTCTGGTTCCCAGTGCATTAAATCTATGATTGGTAAGAAAAATGAAAATCATTATATTTTGGCAACACAAGACAGGGACTTGCAGGAAAAGATGAGATTAAAAGCTGGAATCCCTCTTTTATATTTACACAATAAATCTCCTACACTAGAAAAACCTTCAAATGCAAGTAATAATAAAGCTGATTCTACATTAGAAGCAAATAAATTTATGTTTATAAGTAAAACTCAAGATGAATCATTGAAAAATATGAAAAAAACTCTTGGTGTAGAAGACAAAATTGAAGAACAAAAAGTGGTGATAAAGAAGAGAAAACTCAAAAATCCCAATCCATTATCATGTAAGAAAAAAAAGAAAAAAGGTGTAGTTGAAGGAAAGGTCAGGAAAAGAAAAAAAAATAATCCAAATGTAATACAAGCAGGTGTTGAGAAATAAAATGCTTAGCTATCTTTTTGTTTGCTTTATTTACACCTTAGTATTAAATAATAAATTATTATAAATATTATAATGGAAATTATACCAGGATATAATATATGCTTTTTATCTATTACATAATAAACAAGGAAATTACATTAAAAAAGTCATCCCCAAATTATGTAGCATATTTTATCAGTGTGTCACACAGAAATCTTTAAATTTTGATGTGGTAACAAAACAAGGGCAGCTATTTGCTGGTTCATTATTCTGCTGCCTGGGGGCTCAAGAATAGGTAGCCTACTGGTAAGCTGACCACTGTTTTCCAGTATTATGTATTCCAAAGAAATTCAGTTATAACTTCTTAAGCAAATTAATATGTTAAGATTTTCCTTTGAAAGGCCAAACAAATTTTAAACGATGAGCACCAAAAGTACGAATATGTATTAATGGTAAATTACTCATGTAAATAGTGTGGAAATGAGACAGTATGTCGTAGCATTCTTCAGGTCTAAATAGCTCTTGTCCATCGGGGGAATCCTAAAAATGAAGTTTGTAGTTTTTTTTAGTTTTGAAATATTAATTGTTAACAGATTTAATAATTGATAAAAAAATGTATAGGTATATGCATAACTAATGAAGAGAGTATTATTTTAAGTAGATAACAGATTTCTCATTTTATTTCTCTCAGAGAGATATTGTTTTGTCACTACTCCAAATTTTAATCGAACCCATGACCATTGTGTTTACAATAAGACACTTAAGTCGTCGCGTCTCTCATAGTTTTTTGTTCAACAGCAACTTAAACTCTATACAATTAGTTCTATATTGAAATATACACAAAATTTTAAATTATATTAGTAATATTTTTATTTAATGCAATACCTGTATAGTATGTCGTATCATAATTTCTTTGAAAAATTTCCAAACAGCAGCCGGTGGAAGCCAGTAATAGAATTTAAAGTATAAATGAGTTCTCAAATATATAGTAAGAAAACAGGCCAATTTATATGCCGAGAAATCTCGTTGGGCCGCATAATCCATACATTCTATTAGCAAACTTACTAGAAAGTCTCTTTCAGAGATATTGAAGTTGTCTACTATATTCATAAGAACGAGATATTTACCTAAAAGTAAATTAAGTAATAAATTGCCTGCCATTAAAGCCTTTTTATATCGATGGTTCTCGATTCGATTTCACCGTGAAAGTATGTGAGGATGGATGTTTGTTCCACTTTCACGGATTTAGATGAAGCTTTACAGTAACTTATACACAAAAATAACATACACATGAAATCATGATAAACGAAAGCAAACCACTTTACTAATAATTAATAGTGCCTAGTGCTGGAGTATATTCAATTTAAACTATATATATTTTCATTTCATATAGTATATTTACATATAATACATGTATATACTATAAATAATAAATCTGAAATTGACCTTTAAGAACGAGATAAGATACTGGAGGAAGGTCACGTAAAAAGCACGAAGACCCCTCGGAGGGTATGTATGAAAAGGTTAATGACAATGAACGATGCGAGAGAGGGACCGTAACGTCTGGCTCTCCTCTCGGGCTACAAAGCTGCGAATAAATCGTCAAGCTATAGGGTAAATAAGTTATAAGTAATATAAGTAAATTACGTAAATATTTCTTTAAACGGTCGTCATCGTCTCCCGCAGTAACGATTTCGACTACATCATTCTCGGTTACAAGGTTGTCAAGTAATAAGCATGGTCTCTTTTCCTTCTCCGGATTCTTAAATGGAGGCGCTTGATTCTCTTTTAAAGAGTGAAAATATGAAGGAGCTGATATTTGCACTTTCAACTGATCGTCTGATGGTAAAGTGTCAATTGGTGCGGATTTAGCTTTTTCGTGTATTGGATTTACAATGAAATTATCATTTTCAATGTCTTCGGAATCTACATCACAAACGCCCGCTTCACACATCTTGGTGAAATTTTAATTGATAATAGTTCGTTCAATCAGTTGTCATTAGTGACACCTGTGTATAAAATCGGATAGGCATAAATAATGAAATCACAAAAAAAAAATTGAATTTAAACACGAGATACGGTAGGAAAGTAGGTTGTGACCGAGTCATGTCAGATCAGGATGGATTTTGCAAAAGTTAACCATCTAAGGGACAAGCCTCCTGCTAAGTGGACAGACGAAATGGTCAGAGTCGTCAGATGCGGGATGTGGATCCCTGGAGTAGGTGTTGAAAGGTGAACAGAAAATCTATATGAATATAATTTAAAACTTTCAATTTAATAGAATTCCAGGCCGAATTTAGTAAAATTATTCTCCCCATTTCACAGATATTAATAATATTTAAAGTAAATAATTTAATTATTTTAAAAATGTAAGTAGCGTCTGAAATTAAAAAAATACTATTTTATTAGGTGTCAGTATTTGTAAACAAAATTGGATTAATATGATCTTAATTTATTTCAAGTCATCGTTGATTTGAAATAAAACGAATTTTACAATAATTGTTCAATTTTTAGGCCACAAATATAAATAATATCCAATACGCCTTTAACACGTTTAAATGCTTTTATTTCATATTGAGAAAAACAGTAGAAACAATATCAGACTACATATAATTTGTCCAAATTTTTGAATTAACAAATAAGTTAGCATATTCTCGAAGCAAGAGTAAATGGAATATACCTCATCTAGAAAAACCCGTCCATACAATAAAGGAGAAAGCAATAAAAAAAATGGACTTATTTAATAAATGTATTGTATCCATAACACTAGGGGATAAAAACCTATTTACAAATGCATGTTTATGCATGCAATAACATGTAGTGTACATTTAAAAAATACATGTACAATTTATACTACAGTCAGCGTTCCCGTCTTCTCTCGTAGTTAATGTCGCGAGTGTCGGGCGTCCCGCCTTCGAACTTCTCTTTAGAGGCGTTTTTGCTTTCCAAATCAAAGTTATCCCAGTAACGTCCGCCCAGATCCTTCTGTCCCTCGTCCGATTCTTCCCAATCATTTTCAATATTACTTCCTCTATCCTTTTGCCGTTCTTTATCCTTATCCCGTTTTTTGCTCTTACCACTTTTTTTATCTTTCGTTTGAATAGAACTTTCGTTATCTGTATCTGCATTATCTGTGACTACGTCATTACTCTTCGGCTTTTCCTTATTCTTGCTCTTCGCTTCCTTAAGTTTCTCTTTTTCAGCTTTTTCTTTTTTCTTATCTTTTCCACGTCGCTTACTTCTCATGTCGCCTTCGTCACTGCTTTCCGATGTTTTGTCTGGAGTGCTATCTTTATCTTTGCGGCGACTCCGCTCATCGTTACTTTTGTCTTTTTTAGATTTAGATACTTGATTTCTTTCATCTTCGTCGTCACTGATGTCTTGATTTTTATGTTTGTTCCTAACATTTTCGTGACGGTTGCCTCGTCTGTCATTATCATTTTGTTTTGAGCTAACCCGACTTCTAGAGTTTTCCATGTCATTATAATCATTATTTCTATTTCTTTCATCTGGTCGCCTTAATCTTAGGTCTTCTTCCTCACGTCCCCGGCGAGTATCTTCATCAGGGTCCTGTCTTTTTCTGGAAGCTTCTTTCTCAGATCTATCTCGACCACTTTGATCACTGTTTCGCTCCTTATCATTTCTTTCCTTTTTACTCCGATCATCTCGTCCTCTCTCTAAATGTTCGGTATTTTCCCTATTTTTTCGATCATCTCCATATCTAGAATCCTGGGTTTCATCATTTTGATCTGGTTTCCTTCTCATAAACCCGCTTTCACTTTCGTTTTTCTTTTCCCGATGGTCCTGCTCTCTATCATTTCGTTTATCCTGGAATTGCTCATACCTGTTACTGCGGTTTCGATCATAATCCCTATCATAGTCCTTTCGCCTCCTATTATCATCTCGATTTCTAGCATCTCGTCTGTCGTCATTTCTCCTTCTGGAATACTCATCATCATATTCTCGTTCATCTCGTCTCCTGTTGAAAGTTTCCTCATCTCTAATATTTTTGTTGCTATCTGGACGTCTTGTATCTCTCCTATCATTTTCTGACTCAGCACGTCCAAGATTTCTTTGATTTCCTCCTCGGTCATCTCGTGTATTTCTATCATAATGGTCTGCTCCATTTCTAAAGTCTTGCCTGGGCCTTTTGAAATTATCCATTTCTTTAGATCTAGCATTAGGCCTGTCTGTCTGAGAATCTATTCCGCTGTCTTTACCATACGTGTCATAGAAACCATCGTGACCCCATCGCTCATTTATTTTTGACTTATTATTCGCTTCTTGGGGCTCAGGAGTTTTCGGCTTTGAGTTCTTCTTCTTCTTCTTATCTTTTGTCTTGTTTTCTTGTTCTGAATAGAAAATAGAATGTAGTTATTAGAGTTCATTTAAATTTGTAATTTTTTTGCACAAACAAAGCTACTTCAGTGTTTTTCATTCTTCGATACATTATGTGTTATATTGTGACAAAGGGCTGTGTTAACCCAACACAGCCCTTTGTCTTACTAGACTAGAAATAAAAACAATAAAATTACTAAAATAATATGTGTTTATATATAAATCAATTTAATATTACCACTTGAGCTAGAGTCACTGGAGTCACTGGATGACGACGACGAGCTATCTGAGCTTGAACTTGAGCTGGAGTCAGAATCTGAATCACTGTCGAGCTTTATCTCAGTAATTTGCGGTGGAACATTCTGGAATATTATTGATTTATATGAAATATTTTAATAACACAAGCTTTATAGTACTAAATTTAGTAATATAATTTATTTAATACCTTAGGCATCTGTTTTAAATGTTCACGTAATTCATCAGTGAGTCCTCCAAGACCAATGGAAGTGAAGAAATTAATGGAAAATCTTGTATTTTTCGGATTATCTCTAGGGAAGATGCCTGAAAATGCCTCCTGTAATGTACTGAAAAATGATACTTAATGAATAAACTTTTGACACAATTAAACTAAAAAATTAATGTACAAACAGAAATGTTCTTATTTAGTATATAATATCAACAAAATTTAAACAGTAAAGAAAATCTAATTTTTTAATAAAACATTATTTATTGATAATGAGCATATATAAATAATATATAATTAATTTTTAACTAATTATTAGTACTCACGGGTCCTTCAGCCGATCATTCAATTTCTTCAAACCCATATATTCCGCCAGCTCTTGGAATAAAATCTTAATATAAATTCTACTTGAACTAGTAGTATCTTCTTCATTTAGCTTAACACATTCTAAAGCTTCCCAACTTATTGAATCAGTAAAGAGCAGATGTGCAAAGAATTTGCTCACATTCCGAAGGCGATTTGTGTCTAATCTATGAGCTGTAGAGTAAGAATCTTTGAATATTTCCTCAAATGGTCCTATATATATTCTGTTTATGTTACAGAAACGCTGTGCTAATAGCCCATAGAACTTTTCGTAGGTCCTCTGCTCAGCGCAGCAATCCAAGAACATGTGACATAGTTCAATTTCTTGCCCGGGTTTTAGTTGCATTTTCATCAACTTGTGGGCACATTCTTCAAAATCTAAACTTGAATTAATAGTAAGATATATAGTCCTTCTTAATGCAACAAGATTGGTTTCTGTGTTATCAATAATAGTAACTGCTTTTTCCTTTTCTTCTTCTTCTTCTTCATCAGATTCTTCACTGCCTGATTCGCCAGAACCACCTTCTTCACCCGATTCGGCATCAGATCCAAGAATTTCTTTGCTCAGTCCTTTGTATTTTTGTTCATTTTCCTCAAAATTTTCATCAAATTTGAAAACATCTGAAATTTGAAATGTTCGGCTTTAGCAATATTCTTATGCATAAGCATATAAATTACCTTAGACAAATAAATTATAGTTTAATGTTTGATACTTGAGATTTCTTAATAAAACATGATTATTTGTAACAATTAATAATAAACATAAAAAATTATGGAAAAGTACATACTCAGGATATCTTGTGAGTCTGTGGCATCATCCAACATCAAAAGATGAGTGAATTGTTCCTCTTCCGGTACCAGCTCTAATTCTTCAACAACTGCTGGGTGATCTTTAAATCCATCTTTCCATACTTGAAACATAACCTCAATCATATACTGCACTCTTTTGTCTAATTGTCCTTCATGTAAAATGTTCCTTAACATCTCAAATATTGCATTCACTCCCTTAGATGAAACTTCAGTCAATTTTTGACCACATTCTTTCAAAAATGCAATGGCTACTTCTACAGAATCATCTGTAGGAGTCTCTACAAGTAAAGTCAATAGCTCTAAAGCAAGAATTTCATGAGCTACCTTTTGGTTAACTAGATGGGCTATAAAAGATGCAGATGAAATACAGATAGGTTTATCATTTCGCTTAAAACCTCTTTTAAATTGAATCACCAATCTTTTTAAAAGTAATTCACCTATATTAGGGAATCGTGAATTAACTGCAGAGACAAGAGCAGCATATACATTTGTGAATGTGGGTGATGCTGCTTGAGCCTGAATAACAGAACGACAAAGTAAACCTCGACCTCTGACAATATTCTCTTTTAGAAGCTCCTTGATTATTATACCAATGTTACCAACGTTAATTTTGTTGATGTGGCCATGTATGGATTTTTTCAAAGCCTCCCAAGAGAGTCTTTGATAAGCTACAGAAGATTTATCAGTAATTTGAGCCTGCATCATTCGTAGCCTAGCCGGGGGAATGTATGCACCACCAGTTCTAGTATTTAACATATCAGTTTCCTTCGCTTTGCGCGGTGGTGGCTCTGGTTTGTTTCTAACATCTTTTGGCGCGTCATCACGACGCTTATCCTGTTTAGCTGGTACATAAGGTGATTTAGACCTAGAATGTCTCCTTTTCCGTTTAGAATCTCTATCATGCCTTTTGTATGGTGATTTAGATCTTGAGCGACGCTTTTTTTGTCTTCTTTCTTTTGTGTAATCATCGTTATCGTCATTTCTTTCCTTTTTACGTTTATTATCCCTATCATTATCCATTTTGATACAGAATACAAAACACTTAAAGTACTACACTTTCGTTTAATGAGTACTAAGAATAGTATTATTAAATACTCTAAATGTAATTGATAAAATATTGGAAGAAACTTTAGTAAGTGCGAAAAACACTACAATGTGCAGCCATTTTGGCTTTGACAAATGACATTTATATGACTGACAGTTGCGATATGGTTAACGTAAAGATTCATAGACAAAAGAATTACATCAACGTTCACTTTAAATCAATTTTTATATTACGAAGTATTTTATTTGTTAAAGTAATTTATGTTAACTTAGCAGTAGGTAACTGAGGTGAATGCGTGTATATTAATTTTCTAAAATATATGTTGGGATACTTCAGTGAAGTAGTCCATGGCCACAGATAAAATAAATTGACTGAGCGAACCGTAAATACAGACAAATTATATATTTTTTTATTTGAAATGTATATATATATATATATATATATATATATATATATATATATATATATATATATATATATATATATATATATATATATATATATATATATATATATATATATATATATATATAATTTAGTTTTACTTTTTTTTTACTTTTGAAACAAAAGATTTAATAGCTTGTTAATCTTTCTCCTTTACTTTTACTTATAATATTAGTATAATATTTGTATGTACCTATTAAATCAATTGTTTTTATATAAATTGTCATTTTAATCAAGCATAAAATGTTAAAATCATATTCAGCATAAATTTTTCTTTTGTTTTGGTTACTATATTACTTATGTATGTACGATTCGTCTTTAATGTCTTTCTTTAGCTAATATAATTGAAAACTTTCCTTTTTCGTTGTACGCATAAAAAATGACGTGTTTTTAGGATTCCGTACCTCAAAAGATAAAAACGAAACCCTTATTATAGGATCACTCTGTTGTTAGTCCGTTTGCCTGTCTGTCAAGACTATTTCCTCCTCCTCCTTGAGGAACAGTAAAAATCAAGCTTTTAAGTCAACGCAATCAAAAGATTCTTGCTAATTTTTTTCGCATTTTGTACGAAAATCGTCGCGTAATTAAAACCTACAGGGCACTTCCCGTCATCCTACATAGTTTATTTAAAGTTTGACGACTCATATAAGTTGTATTTCCTCGACTTACAACTTATAGTGTATATAAAGGATACAATCTCATATTTGATCATTTATAAGTTAAATGCAAAAATAAACCATTACAAACTCATATTTGTAGTGAATTTCATACGAAATCACTAATTATGATAAGACTGCAAATTTAAGTTAGTCAATTTCTGTAGGTAGTATTTTCATCAGCAGAATACCTACTACCGTGTACCTACTACCTACCTAATAGGTACGGAACCCTCGCTACTACTCGCACTTGACCGATATTTTTATTTTAGTTTAGATTGTCTAATTGGAGAAGTATATTCCAAATTTTATTAATTTCACCCACCAGCAGCCACCACACCTGCATTCAGAACCCACTTCGTCGATACATACTTCAGGCATTTTTATATAGTAATGTATTTTTATCTATTATTTATTACTCCTAACTAAATAAATACATATTAGAGTAGGAAATGAAGGTTTAGCTATTTCATATAATTATTTAGATATTACATATTATGTAAAATAATAATTTGATCATTTATATTTACAGATAGTTATTTTTGACTATCCGCTCAAATAGGATGGTACAAGGCTCATTGAAACAATCGAAATTTATTAGTATTTATGACTTTATTCAATACGACAATGAAACTACAAAAGTTGCCTGCACTTCAAACAGCAATTTCTTAAACCTCACAAACTGAAGCACATATCATAATTATAATTATACATAAAATATAGAAAAATAAACATAAACACAAGGGAACATAAAAATGATTAGAAATATTATCAGAAAGCTATACTGGCGTCGCTATACATGATTCGTATCGATCGAGTCTAAAAGGCTACACAATACCCAAGGCAAATTGGTCAGAAGTTTTCACGTCTTCACCGAAAGAAGCTCACTTACACCTAATTGTTACTCGTAGCTAACATAGAGTGAAGCAGCAAGCTCGCCCGCCGCCAAGCAGATACATATATACAGACGGACCGACCGACGGTCGACCATTGGAAAACATATATACGTATATATATCAAAATTCAAAATTCCCATCACTCGTCACTCCTCGATCACGATCCCGACCGGCCTTGCACCCGTCCACGAATCGGCAAAGCCTATCAAAGTTTCACATTCGTAAAATCGATAACCGGGCACGGACTCGATTAACCCTATCGTATCGATATAATTTGTGCCTAACCGAGTAATCGATATCACTAGAGCGAAACATCACAGAAGCAGTTTGTGTCGACGCCGAGGGCCGGCGCCTCATCCTACGTTTACAAAAATATAAAATGTCTTCGCTCGAGGCACTTCCTAACGATAACTATTGGTTTTATTGTGCTCCTTTTGAGATCATAAGAATTTGTGTACTTAAATTTAAACGTGGACTAGATCTTTAGGCGTCTCCAGTAAAAGCACCGGGCGTCGTCTGTACTGTGAGCTGTCCCAGCATCAGACAACCCCAGGGCCAAGCATCCACCGACCCTGACACCCACAAACCCGCGACGACGAACCTCCACTAAATACATATAAAAATTATTTAAAATACGATATTATAACCGACAGTCTATAGCGTGATCATGATATACTATGAGAGAACTTAAATTTAGATTACATTCCCTAAAATACTGTTGCGTTATGTTAGACATTAAAAATAATGATATTAGTCTAAAACTAATGGGAAAACTCCTCCGCACTTCCCGCTGTAGAAAAATACACTTCCGAGGTTCCCCAGATAGTAGCGAGGAACCAAAATCGAACCCAGACCAAGCTTTTGGTAATTCGAAATTGAGATCGTTCTAGTGAATATTTCACAGGAAATTCGAATCACAAAAAGCCGGTTTCCTCAACCTCATATTTCATATCCATCTAATAGGCCATGATACGTGATGCGATATTGCCATATGTGAAAATAATGTTAAAAGTAATTGGATAATTTCTAAGCATAAGGGAGATTTGTTTTAAATATCTAAGGCATAACTGAGCGTTACGTTAAATTTTTTTATTTAATTTTATTTTTACGTGTTGTAACACTGAGCGTCTCGGCGCTGTACTTTATGTTAGAGTAGCCGAACTCTACATTTCGCATAATATTATTAAAAAACGCCGCAATAATACGATAATAATAAAAATATCTTGCTCGGGTGAAACTATTACCAACCCTCTGTGCTCGGAGCTAGGCAACCATCTAACTTACTGAGGAGCTGAGGAAATGGTGGAGATAACAGTGTCAGTCTCCAGTGGCGGATTGACCAATTAATATTATAACTGACAGGGCCGCATTGAGTGTAATAAAAACATCAAAACTATATTAAAACTATTCAGTTGCCTTAATTACTATTTTTTATGTTTCACTATCAAAATGTAATAATAGCAAAAAAAAATGTGAAATCTATAATCAGTAACTAAACTACCCCTTAAATCGATTAAACAGAACACTAACCAAATACATACTTCTTAAACACAACATTACCAACTATCAACCAAATAAAAAAGCGAAAACCCCCCTTAAAATAAACTATAAGTACACAAATTAAACACATACCAATGAACTAATGAACGAATGAATATCGAATATAATATGTTAACAGTCAAAGGCAAGATGCGTATACATGAATGAACTAAAGAACGAATATAAACGGTATTTCTAAATGGTGAACCCGCCAGTGTCAACGGTCTCAGCGGCCTCCAACTCAGGATGTTACAATATATAAGCGCGCGGCGGCGAAGGGTTTAGCCGGAGACGGGCTCGCTCTCGGCGCGCGCGCTCTTGTTCTGCCGCACCAGCTCCGCGCGCCGCTCCTGGGGACGTACAAACATGTTTAACCGTTAAATGTATAGTAAACAATAAGCATCTATCATTTAATAAAGAGATATACAGGAGAGAATATAAGTAACGTTGCTGAAAAGCTTAATTGGTGAAGAGCGCTCAGATGGTAACGAAAGGCCGGTCAGCCAATCAGGTCCCA